>CM076580.1:113498663-114027275 GCA_034641835.2 Pinus albicaulis | reverse complement strand
TGACAACATTTCCAACAGTATCCCCCTTTGGCATTGATGGCAACCCATCCACCAATAGTTCAATGCTTCCTCCAAGTCTTCCTCTGTCTGGCTTCTTTTAGAAGACCCTATCTTTTGTTACTTTCTTTTCCTCCCCCTTGACATAAATGGAAAAGGGTTGCACATTTCCTAGTGTGCTTTCTATCTTCTTCATTTCCTCTTTTTGAGATGTGTTTAGGCCTTCTTCTTCTGACTTTGTACCCTGCTGCTCCAAACTAGTGTATAAGAGTTGTTGAGAGAACACTTTGATTATTGAACTTGACTATACACTATAAGTTAATACAATCCAAAGGCATAGACTTCTTTCACTTGTATAGAGCTGAAAGTGAAGATAATGACACTTCATAGAACACATTGTACCAGACTTATCTAATCAGAGATGTATGATTGGATCAAAGCTAAAATACTGAGAAGGCTTCAAATACACTTCAATCTCTAGTCTTATTAAAAAAAATATCTATTGAGGAAGGTTGTAGATGGAATCTGTCTTCTTCTGCAATACACATCTGCAGTACCACACCTGTTCACTTATGATAATGATGCCAATATAGCTTTTATTGCTGTGGTACACCTTTCCTGCCTGTTGGTGATGATATGAGCTAGGTTGCTGATAGGGATAATACACCTAAAGACTGAAAGGTCCTTGTTTCTGTTGTAAACAATGAATCAAACCAGAGCTTACAGCTTATTGTAAGAATAGGCAATATCTTTCAATATTAGAGGCCAACTGACTTTCTTTCTTGTACAATGTGTTTTCAAAACAAACCCTTGAATGTATTGGCCAGTTTCACTTATCAACCATGCAGTTTATTTATGACACAGTGGGTATGTATGTCAATAATCAATCTCTCTTTAAAGGTGGATTAGCAGTAAATCCTTTGTGCTGAAGTAGGATTAGATGATTTAAAAATTTTGAGCTTCAGATGGTAATCACAACTATTCCTTTATTCTTCAGATACTTTGACTGTTCTATCAGGATGAACTTCCACATGAGCATATTCAAGATGTTTGATTGAAAACTCAACAAACAGACTTCACACAGTTTTGTAACTAATCTTAAGAAAGAGGCCTTGAAGATATAAATGTACCAAATTCAGGAAGGCATGCAATTATATATATAGAATAAGATATTGCTTCAGTCCTCAGTATACTACTTCAAGTGTAAGCAAGATAATGATATTTTTGCTCTGCTACTTACCTTTTCATGTTGAATGCAGATAATACTGGGAATATTACCTTGAGGTTCTTTTGCCATAGTTCTTTGATCCTGTGGACCTGTATCATACTGCTGCTCTACTGATAATGCTTGGTAATTTTTTGATAATCATGCTGCTTGTACCTAAACGCCAATTGATATTTCTTTGATAAACCATGCAGAGGTTTCACTTCAGCTTGCACATTTACCCATAATTTAAGACTTCCTTCATAAATTCTTCTATTGAACTTTCCACTACTTTCAACAATAATCATCAATATACTGAACTGATCTTGGCCTCATTAATCTTTTTCTTTTTCTTTCATTTTTTCAGAGGAAGTCACAGCATTTTCTTTTCTAGGACTGCTCCAGAATCATTGCTGCTTCAACTCAATTGTTCTAACATAGTGATCTTAGGGAAGACATCTTCAATTTCTTTCCTAGGACTCTTCATGGGCAGATCACTCAGAGGTTTATCACTTACTTGACTGTACTCCTCCAAGGGGACTTTTCATAGATGAGTGATGTAATGATATTAATGAAGACAGGCACCTTTCGTACTCAACATTCTTAATGGGGTTCATTGTTAATTCAAGCAGTATGATGCATTCTGTGATCATCACTTCAATGTGTTAAATTCTTCTTAGCTCACATGTCCATGGCTGAAGTTCCTTTATATCATCATGGCTGCTTGTAGCCTTTTCTTCTTCCATCATTCTGTCGACTATAGAGTGCTTCAGTTTTTCTTCTTTCTCTATAGTTCTCTGATGGATAAAAAATCCTTTCCCTTCCTGTCCATATAGCTGCCTTCATTCCAAGGAGCTCTTCTTATACTAATTTCATGGGGATTATTTATGAACTGCTCTCCCCCTGAGATTTTGCTCCATATTTATCACTGATTGGATATTTTCTTTGTTTTCTAGAGCAGCTCCCCTTGAGACTATGCTAGATTCATTAAGTTATTGAGATGATAGGTTCCCCCTTTCTCTTTTCCTTCCATACTTTATTGGGGTTATTCATAATGTCTGCACTTCTTTTAGATTCATAGTTTTGATTGATTTTCTTTGTTTCTATAATATGTCTAGAGTTCTTTAATGTATATGGTTGTTTGCAGTCTTTTTATTTGTGACCAAGCTTGAGGCATACATAACATCTTATTCTACCAAGGTGTGTTTGAGCTGATGTACAATAATTTGTTCCCCTTTTTGAATACAATTTACATTCAACAGATTTATGTCCAAAATTATTGCATGCATAACAGTAGCCATGGAAGTAATTTGTGTACCTGGTGAAGGATTGTCTTTTCCATTTTCTTGCTTGAGGGGTTCTACTCTTTTGCTGCATCCTTTGCTGGTTGGACTGGATTGGCTTTGTCTTACAATATGCTACATTATGTCCTGGTTTATGACAAGAGAAACTTGTGCTATTTTTCATAGGAGGAAAGAACCTTCTTTGACATCTTCCAAATTTATTCATTTCATCCTCATGAGTGTATGAGCCTTTTTCTACTGACTGTTTCATCCCTTCATTCTCTATCCTCTCATGTTGCTGCTTGTTTTTGTTTGTTTCTCTGCAACTCATGTTCCTGCTGGTTTCTGCTTCTGGAGAAATTTGCTGAGCTACTTCACTGTTCTTTACAGCTTTACAAAAATTATTTTCCTATTATCTTCAACCTTGGAATTACTAGTTTCACCTTCATATCCTATCCCAGCCTTTATGAGAGGTGAACTTTGAGCCTTTAGAATCTGGTCCAACTGTCCAGAGCCTTTCATTAGAGGTGTATTCATTAATAGTTCTCTTTGGGCTTTTTCTACGTTCTTTCTTAGGCTCACTACTTCTTCTTCCAATCTTTCACATTCCTGAATTTTCTCTCTCATTTGTTACAGCAGAGTGTCTTCTATTTTCTTTGCCTCTTCAAGCTGTGTCTTCAGGTCAATAATTTCTTTCCTATCTTCATATTCTCTCTCATCACATATTTGCACCACTATCTTAGGGTCTTTGTTTTCATTTTTCAATTTTTCTATTTCGGTCAAAGCAGTGTCAAGCTTGGTTCTTTCTTCAGCTGTAATTTTTTCATGGTTCTTATCTCCATTCACACTAGCAGGTACTTCATTTGATTGAATATTTTCCTATTGACATGAATTTTTCTTCTTCTTAATTCTCTTATCCTTCTTGTCAGTGCAGTCCTTAGTGTTTACTCCATGCATGAAGTGCAATCTATCCCGGATTTCTTTTGCAGAGGTTTAATCCATTATTAACTCAAGATCCTTGTTATGAAGATTGTTATATATCACAAATTTTTCCTTGGCATTCCTCTGTTTTTCTTTCACCATGGGTGAGTCTTTGCAGTAACCATCACATACAAGCTTCCATACCTCAGGTTCATAGGACATTAAACCTGTTTTAACCTTATCTCTCCATTCATGAAAGTTTGTTGTATTTAACACAAGTGCATTTTGATAGTCCATGACTCAACCAGATCTCCTTCAAGCTATTAAGCTTACACCAAAGGAACCAGCTCTGATACCAATTATTGAACCCTTAGTTAAACTGAGAGGGGGGGGGGGGGGTGAATCAGTTTAACACATACATGGACTTTTAAAACTTTTCTCTTAAAACTTATTAACACCTTCACTTCATAATCAACTTAATATGTGAGCAATATTTATTAGTGAGCAACAAGTATCAAACAGATTTGTTAATGTAACAACAGTCTTAATATGTGAGCAACAAGTATTAAGCAGATTAGATAAATCACATCAACACATGCACAGAGACACCAGATATAAGTGGAAACCCATAAGGGGAGAAAACCACATCTTATTATTGTTGTGATGCAAAGGCAAGCTCCGACTCCCTCTCACCACTATTTTTCTGCAGGCACCAACCTATAGGAGGCTCCTACCTCAATTCTGCAAGCTACAACTTGCAAGGAAGCTCCAAATCCCATCAATTTTCTGCAGGCACCAACCTACAGGAGGCTCCAACCTCAGTCAGCTACAAATGACATTTTATCAAGCTACAACTTGATGTGGAAGCACCAACTCCCATCTATTTTCTGCAGGCACCAACCTATAGGAGGCTCCTACCTCAGTCAGCTCCAACTGACATCTATCAAGCTACAACTTGATAGGGAAGCTCCAAATTCCTTACTCTTTCAAAAGAAAAACACTTGCTGATTTACCTTGGATATCAGCTCTGTTCTGTTCCATCTGCTCCGCTATTCATCTATTCACATATCTGCCCTGTATCATCTCTGCATCTTCTCAGATTCTCTATCAGCTTCTCCTTCTTCTCTGCTCAGCTCCTCTTTCTTCTCTGCCTCACTGCTTCATTTTTGCATTCTCTTCACTCAATTTCTAACCTGTTTGTGCATATCAATGTGATATTATATATAGAGTTCATCACATGACTCTTTACATTCCTCAGGGAATTTGAAATGAATAGTCCTGACTTTTTGCCTTCTGCCTCCTTATTTCTTTTACCAGCTCATTAAAAATATAACAATATGTGTTAATTTCAATATTACAGTGGGATTATGTTTTCTTACCAAAGACTTGCCAATGCATCACAAACAATAAAAAATTAATTACAACATTTACATTCACATTTTCAGTTACACACTTCAATTTCACTCAACTCCTTTTCTGGATTTTGGCTTTATTGGATTTGTCTTTTCTGCTGCTGTTGAGTGACTGTTATGCCTTCTTCTGCTCACTGTCTTCTGCACATTCTCCAGTTTTCTGTGCTTATTCACCTGTCCAATTCATTCCTATACATATTCCTGTTCATCGAACTTTCATTTCGACACGCTCTCCTCTTCATTGCAGTTGTGTAACTGCTTTTGAATAGTTTTTACTACAGAACCTTTGACAGTCCCATTTTTCTCTCTATTTCATCAGATCTCTGTGTGCAATTGCATTCATATTTCATTTTCCAACCAATCTACAATTTTGGAAACTTACAACATTCTTTCTTCCTGAGCTGGCAATTTTAAATAAATGAATCTGGGTTATTTTAATATACGCTAATGCACATTCCTATAACATAAATCGATCCAACGGTAATCCCTTATCTCCGCCATCTAATATTACAACCAATGTTAATAAAAATTTACCAAACTAATGTGCTGGCCATAATTTTATTCACGCCAGTTAACAACCTCAACTCGGATTAAAACAAAGGCCGTAGACCTTAGAGTTCACCCCCTTCGTATATTCAAACGCAAAAATTAGTTTAAAAGGTTCCGATCAATATAATTTTAGAATTGGGCCCCAGCGCCTACGACCATCCACATCCGACGGCTGACATCACGTCACACCGGCCTAGTCTATCCAACGGATTTCGCACGGCTAAGATGCATGGACGATAACGCGCGATGGCACATTGTACTTTGGTTAACCTTCGTGCATCTTCCTTCTACGACCACTGTTCGATGGCTCCCCTCCAGATCGACGGCTTGTATTGATATCGCACGGGGTCTTCAGTCAAGAGTTAATGCGCGATGGCACGCAGTGGGAGGCGGTTTTCCGTGGGTCCACCTCGCCACGTGTCGAATGCTCTATGGAATCACTCCCGATTCTTAAATACCGCTTGCCTGACGATAGGTGGTGCGATGAAAACCATAAACCGCCGTCACTGTTCATCTGGTCATGGTTCCGCCCTTTTGGCTCAGGGTTCCGCCTAACTTCGCGTTCCGCTACCGGGTTCCGTCTTCCGAGTTCCGCTTACTCTTCAATATATTATTATAATTAAACTCCGCTTCAATGTTTTGTTTTTCATTACAGTTCCATTGCTAAGTTTAATGATTTGTTCACGATTTCGTTCGTGTCTTTTAGTGATCCGGTTCTGTCTAGTACAACTCCATTAATCTGCGCCATCTCCCAACATTTCGATAGAGTTAAAGTCACTCTGTGGCTCCACCACGATTCTCCAACCACCGAGTTCACCTTCTTACAAAATAAATGCGTGTCAATCTGTCTACGTGAAGCGCAGGCTCAAGGGTTCCGGGAATACACTTCCACATAGGATTTAATAGCCCTCATGCGGACCTTTCTTGCTCACTTCAAGGTCGAGTCATTGTGATATTAATTCCAACATATTCAATTGCTTTTGGTTCGACCACTAGCATTCATCCTTGTTACAATTACTCAACAACACCGAATTCCTTCTTGTATGCAGGGCATTTCCACAACCCTTCACACACAGTTTCTCAAGGGCGAGAGGGATATTCTACAGTCCTCCTCTACACAGACTGCACTTGCTATTAAACACAAAATTATGGACCTTGCACAGAATTACTAATTCAACCAAGAACGCAGAATCCATATTAACTCTCAGAATTCAACTATTCCCATGTAATTCGACCAAGAAGACATGAAGTCACACATGGAACTTATAAACAATTCTCCATAAACATATATATATATATATACAGGTGATCCATCTCAAAATTAATCACTTACAATTTCATGGTTGGCTAGATATTCAATACGAAGGCCACTACCCTCCAGTCTGGATGCTATTCAAACTCCTTACAAATTGCAGATCATTTTACATAACTCCTTTAATTACCTCTACTGGTATGGTATGTGCATAAGAGGTAACTTTTCAACACTCTTTTTATACTTTCATAGACAATTTCAGCTGTCAATACATGTTTCCTTTTTGCCACAGAACCTCGAATGTTCCTTCTATAATATGCTGCCTCTCTAGATCTCCAACCAAATGACCCTTCTAAAACTGCCTCTGCTTCATGTCTCATGCTCTCTTTGCCTTGTTGCTATTTCAAGTGCTCCTTCTTTGCCATTTCCTTTGCCATCAATGACAACATTTTCAACAGGAGGCATTCAGAAAAGTAGGTTGCTTACGGTTTTGTGAAAAGTTGCAGGTCTCTCACCCATAGGTATCCAAAGAATTTTCCATGAATTTTAATGGAACAGATACAAAGGTTGGGATGCTAAGTGTATTTGTTACACCAGAGACCATTGCTGCTATTACAGAGATACCAAGAGGTCAAGAAACTTGGTTTAAAAGCTTCAAATTTTATATGGAGCAATGCAAATAATTCATGAAGCCTGAATACACAGACATGGACCTTAACAATTCTATCCCCAGAGGCTGCATCAAAGACACTAATTCAACGTTGTTTCTCAACATACATAAGTATTTTACATGTGAAGGCAGATATCACAAGGTTTACTCATATAATTTCAAGCTGCTTCTGCATTTCACTGGTAAGATTTCACTCTATTTGCCTTTTTATCTGCATAGGAGTATTGCAAAGATGGCTGATAAGGTGCAAGAGAATTTTGAAGGGAGTGAAACATCCTTGTTTCATTATGGTTGAATGAAGTTACCGATTTTAGATGAACTTCAGAAGATAGGAAGGGATTGGTCATCTTTCTTGTTTATAAATGGTTTTGAGTTGGAAACCCTAACCCCTGCAAGAAACCCTAAAACTAAAGGAGTTCCATCACCACCAGCCGCAGAACCAAGTCAAACTGTGGCTATAAAACCAAAATAATTTGTAAAACTGAAGCCAAGGAAACAAACTGAGAAAAGGGCAGAGCAGATACAAATGCTTGATACACCAACTCCATCACCTGAAAAACAGAAACAAGCTATCAGTAAGCAAGAAATCAAAAGAGTAACTAGAAACCAAGCAATGGCATCAAAAGGAAAGACAATTGCTACAGAGGATATCCTAGTAGCAAAGGGAAATCTAGAGGACATTCTTCATGCTATTAACATAGAGGAGACACCCATTGTTCAAGTTGAGTTCATTGGGAAAGATGAGCATAAACTAAAAAAGACCAAGTCTTCCAAAAAGCTAGAGTTCATTGGGGAAGATGCAACTTTCATCTTTCAAGCAAGAAAGCCTATGAATAGGCATGCTATGAAACTGAAGGAAGGAAGCAAGGAAGTTCATAAACCCACTGAGACACCTAAAGCTCCTAAAGAAGTTGTTGATCTCTCATCACCTACAGTGAAGCATACAACCAACAAAAAAAAAGAGGGGAAAAGAAGAAATGATAGAGAAAACAGAGTTTCAGCATCTTAAGGAAAAATTGAGGTTGGAAAACTAGGAAATTTCTATCATGAGAAAAAGGGCTAGAAAGCATAGTGTTGAGAAAGCACAGTTTAAAAGAATGAAGGCACTGTGGGAAGGACAAAGTGATTCTATTTCTGAAACTCCAAGTAGTGCAGAGCAGTTTTTTAAGTGGACAGTTCCAGCAATAAAGGAAGCCAAGTTTGTCAGAATAATAAATGCTCACTTGAGAGCTACTAACAGAAGACTTAAATATCAACTGGAGGACTTAGAGCAACAACTGAAATTGATTCAGGATGAGTTAAAAAGCAGAGGTATTAAAATAACAGTCATTGAAGAGCCAATAGCTAAATCAAGTGCAAATGAAGAAGGAACCTCAAGTAAGCTATAATGGTCGTGTTTTTACAGTTAATACGGTTTTTAAATGTTGCAGACAAGTGTATTTAAATTTTTTTGGCATATCCACAGTTTTCGTTTTTGAATTTTTTTGACAAAACTGCACACTCAGCAGTTTCGTAGCGCAGACAATGTAAAAAAGCAAAAAAGCGCTACGAAACTACTGTAGTAGATTTTCTGCTCATTTTACTCATTTTTTGAAAGGTTGAAAAGTGAGTTAAGGACTAGAATTGATATGGGAGATGTATTAAACAGTAAATTAAATGATGCAAGTGGAAAGAAGTAAAAATTTTGAAGAATAAGTGTTAAAATGGCAATGTTATAAAGGCGCTACGAAACTGTTGTGTTTTCATAGTGCTGTACATTACAACTCTTTTGAACAGCTTTGGAGGCGGTTTTGGAAAACTGGAACCGAAGGAGGAGTTTTGGGATGTATTAAATAAATTTCAAACAGCTAAGGACCTCGAAATAAAGAGTACATCATGGTCAGAATGTTCAAAGAATGCACAAGACTCTATGCCTATAAAACATGGGACTGTTTGCTATTTTGGTGGAGGTCAGCAATATGGTCATGAAGAGTTGAAGCCCATCATCCAGATTTTACCATGTGATGAAAAAATTGGCAATGATGTAAATTTGAATAGATAAGGTTGTTATAGATAGCAACAAGTAGTGTGAGTCCTTTTTGGAATAAGAATGTTTAAACAGATTAGGTGTCTTTTTGTAATAAATTCCATGTCTTATGGTTATGCAAGGTGGTTGGAGTTAGAAATTCAATGTCTCTAGTCTATAGGCAGATCATCTCATGTGGTAAGAGGTATATTAAAGGCTAGGAGGTTGAATTAGTACAGGTTGGACATTTTTGGAAAAACTGTGCTTATTGTAATTGACTGGTTTTCAGCTAATGCAGAGATTTTCTACTAAACCAACTTGATATTCAGAAGGAGTTTTAGTGTGTTCCTATTCTATTTGCATCTCTTTATTATCCTATTATAGTGGTTTTTATCTATATTACTCAGAATTCATATTTTAGATGCTTTGACTTCCTATATAAATGAACTGACTGTGTTTTTACATTTTCATATGTGTGTATCTCATGACTAAAAATCTGATATGCCTCAACTTCCATGTTAAGTAGATTCACTGGATTACTGAATTGTTTTGACTTCGTAAGCCCAATGTATACATTCTAATTTGATTCTCAACCTACATCTATAATTTATCTGTTTGTTACCTAAATAGAGTTAGCCATCTATATTTTTATCCAAATCATTAACCCTTGAGAGAGCCCTCTCAGGCTAAGGAGGATAAGCCTCAGTCAAAATATTAGGTTTGAAATAGTTACATGAAGTTGATTGATCAAGCATCCTATCAAATCCAATTTTGTGATAACATTTTGGTCCGTCTACCGGGAGCCTGAAGATTATACTTTCCCGAAATTTTGAAGTTGAACTTCTGAAAGTAGCAGGAGCTCAGGAAGATTTTCAAGGCTACATCTACCTTGGTGACTCCATTCAAAATTTATATGGTCAAAGGTGGCTTCGAGAAGGCGATACACAAGGAGTAATATTGACCCAGATCCACCTACCATCATGGACAATCCAAACACTATTTCCAGAGGCAATCAAAGAATTTCTGAAATATCAGGTACTCCATCACATTCAAAATCCTTATCCTCTGAAATATTAAGAAGTCTTGAAGATAAAAGAGTTGATGATAAAATATAGGAAATCTTGTTTAGGTCTGAAAGTGAAAATTAATTAACTGAAATCATCTTAGACTTGCATAAGAGAGGCATTGATACCTCAGCCCTAGTAACACAGGAAGAAAAAGAGGAGTTTTGGGAAGCTGTTACTTCTGAGTTGTTGTTGGAAAGAGAGTCTTTAAATAAGTTGAAAGAGCTTGAACCTTTTAAAGTCTTGTTGAAAAATAAATCTGGTTTACCTCTTCCTGATTGGAGTTTAATTGTTAGTGGAACACAAAGACCAAACAATCCTCCTCATAACAGTTCTTCATCCTCTACTGCTACTATCCCAAAAGCTGCCACAGTCCCTTTTACCATGGTTTCAAATGTACCCCCTCCACCTGCTGCACCTACTAGATACACCCCTCTTGTTATTCCAGCTATTTTACATGACCTCCCTAGCAAATATGCTGCTAGAATCAAAATTTTGGGAAGTGATGAAGAGATTACAACAGAGGAACATGTAGACCAATTTAATGATTTTATAGACAGGGAGGAGGTTGATCATGAAGAGTTTAGGTTGATATTTTTTGCTCAAAGTTTTACTGGTGAAGTTAGGAAGCGGTTCAAATACCTTACTCCTGGAAGTATTCATAATTGGAATGATTTTGAAGATACATTTTTGAGAAAATGGGGAAATAGAACTAATCTAGTACAAGCCCTCATTAAGTATAAAAGTTTAAGAAGAGTTGTTGATGAAACTGTTAAAAAATTTTCAACGAGGTTTAATAAGGTTTATGACTCTATTCCCGCCCATTAAAACCTCCACAGGCCTTAGCTCAGATGAGATATGCTGAAGCTTTTGATTATGACTTTTCTATACTACTGAGAGAGAGAGAATCCCCTACACTTGCTGAAATGAAAAATGATTCAGTGAAGGTGGAGGTTAACATGATTGCAGCCAAAAAGTAAAAAATGGGTAAGACTAAGTTAAAAGAAGAAGAGAAGCCTTCTACCTCTACTTCTGATGATAAGTTTGATTCAATGATGAAAACAATGGAAAAGTTGATGGATAGGTTGGCACTTGGGAATACCTATGCCCCTCTTGCACAACATGAACCTCAGTTTAGAAACCCTCAGTTCAGGAGACCTCAGAATCAACAGAGACCAATAGAAAATAGAAATAAGTAGCCTGATCCTCCAGTGAGACCTCCTTTCCAGCAAAACTTAGTTGATGAAGAAGATGAACCTGAAATTCCTGAAGAGTCTATTCACTATTTTGATGAAGAAATGTCTGAAATTTTCTTGATTAAAGAGGAACATGATGAATCAGATCAAGGAAATCATGGAGAGGAACCTTTAGATTATCTCAAAGGATATCAACATGCTATCTTTGAAATGCAAAAGCAGTAAAATCTCAGAAATAGAAATGTGCCTATCATTGCAAACAAAACACAGTCTAAGAAAGATACACCTAAGGTTGCTGATGGCAAGAAATATGCTCCTAAGGTCGTTGAAGGTAAGAAAGATATGCCAGCTCTTCCTTCTATCAGAGAAGCTGAAAAATCTGTTTTTGTTTTTAGTTTGGAAAATGAAATTTCTAAGATTAAAATTCTAGTACCTTTTGGTGAGATTATCAAAGTCAATGAGTATAGAAGCAAGATTGTTAAAATGTTAAATTCACAACCAGGAGCTGCTGATATCTTAAATGTGCAAGAGGATCACCCAACCATATACTTGGGTCCAAGATTAGAAGACGAACAGAATGAGGAGGTGCCTCCTTTTTGTGTAAGCCTTAGCATTCATGACATGACATTACATAATGCTATGTTGGATTCAGGGGCCTCTCACAATCTTATGCCCAAAGTAATCATGGAAAGGATGAGGTTAGAAATAGATAGGCCATATAAGGACTTTTTTTCTTTTGATTCGAAAAGAGTTCAATGCATTGGTTCAATTAAGGATGTTGTTGTTGGTCTAACACAAGTTCCTGCTAAGACTGTGGTCATGGACATCATGGTAGCAGACATTCCACCGAAGTTCGGTATGCTATTATCAAGGTCATGGGCAGCGAAAATCAAAGGTACAATGCAGATGGACCTTACCTATGCCACCATACCTGTTTTTGGTGAGTAAAGGAGATTGTATCGAGAGACAAGAATGGCTTACATGGTGAGTAGTAAAGACAAGCCTCATAATTTTCCAATTTATGCTCTTGATACTGAAATTGGATTTGCTATTCTTTTCAATGAGTTGACTAATTAAGCAGAGGATGAGAAGAAAGTAGAAAATCGACAATCTGAAATTCAACAGTCTGAAAATCAGCAAACAGAAGATCAGCAAGTCAGTGATAAGGAAGCGGAAGGTTGGTGGTCATTACATTTTGATGGATCAGCAGGAAGAGATGGGGCAGGAGCTGGGATTTGGATCACAATTCCAAGTGATGAAAGTAAGTTTATTTCTTACAAATTGAACTTTGATTGCACAAATAACATGGCTGAGTATGAATCCTTGATTTTGGGTTTAGAAGTCTTCAAAAGAATGAATGCTCAAAAGATTTTTGTTTTTGGAGATTTAGAATTAGTCATTAAACAAGTTGAAGGTGCTTATCAAACAAAGGATATAAGGATGAGGGCATATAGAAACTTAGTTTTGGACATGTTGTAAAACTTCCAAGCTTATTCATTCATTGTAAAAACT
This sequence comes from Pinus albicaulis, assembly GCA_034641835.2. NCBI lineage: Eukaryota > Viridiplantae > Streptophyta > Pinopsida > Pinales > Pinaceae > Pinus > Pinus albicaulis. Next base: position 114,014,210 of record CM076580.1, on the reverse strand, counting down.
AGAGACCAAAACTCCATTGTTGATTCTCTTGCTGTCTCTGCAAGTATTTTCATTATTCCCATACATTCCATTAAAAAATATGAGGTTGAAGTTCGCCATAGACCAGCTATCCTTGATAATATTACTCATTGGAAAGTTTTGAAGATGAACAAAAAGTGAAGAACTTTATTGAGTTGAAAGAAGAGTTTGAAAATATACAAGTAGATCAGCAAAATATGTTTTCTGAATCTAAAGGAAATCCTGAAGTTTTGCAGCTAAAGAATAATTCCAGACCAAAGGGTCTCATACCTCTTGAAATTTTTTTTGATCAGAATGATATTTTTAATTATTCTAAGATACAAGTTGATGATGAAGAGGTTGATAATTGTAATCTTGGTACAACAACTATGCCCAAAATGATTAAACTTTCAAAGTTTCTTTCAGTTGATATGAAGTACAAGTATATTGAGATGATGAAGAGATTCATAGATGTTTTTTCTTGGAATTATGCTGATTTGAAAGAATATGACCCCACCATTATTCAACATACTATTCCCATTAAAGAAATTGAAAGGCCTTTCAAGCAGAAATTGAGGAGGATTAACCCACTTCTCATGCCATTGATTGAGAAGGAGGTCAAAAAACTCTTTGATGCCAAAATCGTTGTCCCAATCAGATTTTAAAATTGGCTTGCAAACTTGGTTCTAGTTAGAAAGAAGAGTGGAGAAATCAGAATATGTATCGACTTCAGAAATTTGAATAAAGCCTCTCTGAAGGACTCTTATCCTCTCCCAAAGATGGAACAAATTTTGTAAAGTATTGTTGGTTCTCAAAGGATGTCTATGCTTGATGGTTTTTCAGGTTATAATTAGATCCTTGTACATCCGGATGTTCAGGAAAAAACAAACTTTACTACACCATGGGGCACTTTTATGTATGCCAAGATGCCATTTGGTCTCATGAATGTAGGATCTACCTTTCAGAGGGAAATGGACATTACTTTTTCTGAATAGAAGGTCAAGATCGTGGTTGTTTATCTTGATGATATAACTATCTTCTCAAAGAGGGAAGAAGATCTCTTGAAACACCTAGAAAGAATTATGCTGAAGTGTAGAAGGTTTGGCATATCTCTAAATCCCACCAAAAGTATTTTTGCTTTAACTTCAGGTAAATTACTTGGACACATCATTTCTAAAGATGGGATTAAGATTGATCCAAACAGGGTCAATGCAATTCATAAGGTGGATTTTCCAAGAAGCAGGAAGGAGATTCAATCTTTCCTTGGAAAGGTAAATTTTGTAAGGCGATTTACTCCTAATTTTGCTGAGATTGTGAAGGATATAACAAGGATGCTGAAGAAGGGATTTGACATTAAGTGGACAGCAAAAGCAAAGCACTCATTTGAGGAGATCAAAAAGGCGCTCACACAAGCACCAGTATTAATCAGTCCGGATTTCTCAAAATAATTTCTGGTTTTTACTTTCACATCAGAAAGTACTATTGGCGGATTTTTGTTGCATAAGGGACAACAAGGTATTGAGCAGACTATTTCCTTCTTTAGTAGGACATTAGCTAACTCTGAGCTAAAGTATAATATCTTATAGAAGCAAGCCTATGCCTTGGTGAAGGCTATCAAAGATTTCAGAATTTATATTCTGCATTCTCATATTGTGGCTTTTTTTCCTAATACTGTTGTGAAAGACATCCTCACTCAAGCCGATCCTGATGGTAAGAGGGGGGAATGGATTTCTAAATTGCTAGAGTATGATATAGATATTTAGCCAACAAAATTGGTCAAAGTGAAAGGCTTAGCAAAGTTGATGGCACAGTCAAACTTTGACTGTATTGACATGAACTTAATTGCAGAAATATCAAAAATTTCAGATGAGGAAGAAGAACTAGTTCCTATTGACGAAGCATACATCATTTCAGATTGGTACAAGGAGATTGTTTTTTTCCTACAACATCATAAAGCACCTGCTGATCTAACAAAGTCTAAGGCAAGATTTGTAAAGCTAAAATCCTTGAGATATTGCATTTTTGACAGAAATCTATTTTGGAAGGATACTGGCATAATTTTGCTGAATTGTTTGCTGGAAGAGGAGGTTGATAAAGTGATTGAGGAGTTCCACAAAGGAGATTGTGGAGGTCACCATTATTGGAAGGCCACAGTGAACAAGATTCTTAGAGAAGGGTATTATTGGCCTACAATTTTTAAGGATGTCTACAAAAAGATTGCTACCTGCCATGAATGCCAGATTTTCGATGGTAAGAAGAAGCTTGTACCTTTACCTTTAATGCCTATCTATGTGGAAGTGCCATTTTAGCAGCGGGGGCTAGATTTTATTGGAGATATTCATCCATCATCATCAGGTCAGCATCGCTGGATTCTCACAGCGACTGATTACTTCACCAAATGGATTGAAGCAATCCCAACTAGGCAAGAAAATGATTTTGTTATTATTTCTTTTTTGGAAAATAATATCTTGGATAGGTTTGGTTTCCCCATGAATACATAACTGATAATGCACAGGCATTTAAGTCTAAGAAGCTAATCAATTTTTGTCATCAATATCATATTACTCTTGGGCATTCCACTGCATATTATCCGTAAGGGAACGGTCTTGCTGAATATTCTAACAAGAGCATTGTGAGGATCATTAAAAATGTGTTGTAGGAGAATAAGAAGGCTTGGAATTTGAAGTTGAAGTATGCCTTATGGGCTGATAGGATATGCACAAAAAGGTCAATTGGAACTTCACCATATGAGCTGGTATATGGAGCTAAAACCATTTTTCCTACATCATTAGGGATACCTGTCATGAAGCTGATTCAAGGATTAGAAGAGGAACCTAATGCAGCACAGAGAAGAATCAATCAGTTAATAGCTCTGCAAGAGAAGAGGGATGAAGTTTATAACAACAATCAGCAGTCTCAAAATAGAATCAAGAGGACATTTGATAAGAAGATCAAGGAAGAAAGTTTTCAAATTCAGGATGAAGTGCTGAAATGGGAGGCCAGAATTGAAGAGAAAGGCAAACATGGTAAGTTTGAGAACTTGTGGAAAGGTCCTTTTAAGATAGCTTCTTTCTATGGAAACAATAATTACATACTGCAAGAGATGGATGGAAAATCATATGCTAGAGGACCTGTCAATGGCAGGTTTTTAAAGCATTACTCTTCTTAAAAATCTATTGATCATTCATATCATTGTACATATTTCATTTTATGAGTTTTTCTGCTAATAATGACGAGCTAAATCAGCAAGCTTGAGCCCAAGGTGAAGGCCATTAGAGCTTGAGGAGAAAGCTTGGAAATTTCAAAGTTTTTTATGTTTTGGAAAGAAAATGGATAGCAGCACTGGAAATACTGGTTCTTAGTGTACCATAGGGGAAAAATATCCCAAGTGGAGCCATTTTTATCACCCATAAATTTTAGCACATCATTGTGACAAGGTTACAAAATTTCATGGTTCAGAATTGGGTTTAGAAGTCAATTTAGGTTTGGTCAAGGGTAGGTTTTAGATTTTTATGGTTTAAATCTCATCCTTAGACTCAAATGAAGTCTTTTCTAAACTTCTTTCATGTCAAATACTCATAATTTTCATTTGTGGATCATTTCCTAAAGTTTCGGGTCAAAACTTTCAATTAGCCAAAAAACCCTGTTTTCGTAGCGCCATCCGTTGAAAAGAGTTGTTTTGTGCTACGAAAATGCTGATAGTTTCATAACGCAAACATGAAAAGTGCGGATTTATAACTGTCTTGTCAGATGAGTTGGAAAATGTCAGAAACCGTTGGGAAATGGTAGGTTAGTGGTATGATGAGTTAGGTAATGATGAAATTCGATGTACTCACCCACGTCTACAGTCATCATTGTCATTATAGGTTATGAATGAGGCATCATTCAGTTATGAGATGACATTTCAAATTTCAAAATCTTTCCTAATTTGTCATTCTCGTTTTCCTTTTTCCTCCATTCGAAATGTCTGAGCTCTGAAGTGTTAAACCAAACCTGTGGCCGGTTCATACAAAGGTTTTCTACACCCATATCAAGCGAGGTTGATACAAATTTATCAAGCGAGGCTGCTTTTACATATATTCAAGCGAGGCTGATACAATTTATCAAGCGAGGCTAACAGGTCTTCTGAAAAGTATGGCAGAAGACAAGAAAATACACAGAGGAGGACAATGCTTAAGGCATGAACCTGAAGCTATGAGGTCAATAACTGAAGACCCAGTAGTGATGGAGGCCTTCAGAAAAGTAGGCTGCTTATGGTTTTGTGAAAAGTTGCAGGGCTCTCACCCAGAGGTATCCGAAGAATTTTCCATGAATTTTAATGGAACAACTACTAAGGTTGGGATGCTAAGTGTATATATTATACCAGAGACCATTGCTGCTGTTACAAAGAAACACTGTTATGGATCAAATAGGTAACCTCACCTCAAAACAAGAACTCTAGCCCAAAAAGACTCAAAAAACATGAAAAAACACCCCAAAAAACAAAAAGTGTGTATTCCAGAACGCACTTCGTTTTTTTTTAAGGTCAAATTTCAACATTTTATAAAATTATGGTAAAAACAAAATTGTTTCTTGAAAAAAGGATTGAAAAAACACCCTCAAAACAAAACCAGTTGATGCTGGAATAATAAAAAAGAAAAATTGTGTCATACTTTTGGCATTTTTAAAAATAGAAGTAACATTTTTTAATTTTTAAAAATCAAACATTAAAAAAAACCTAAAATTTAAGAAAAAAAACAAATTTAAAAAATAAAAACATTTAAAAGCTTAAAATTTAAAAATATATGAAGATAAAAAAAATAAAAATAAAAACAAAATAAAATTTTTAATTCAAACATTAAAAAAAGCGTAAAATTTAAGGAAAACAAATTAAAAAAATTAAAAATAAAAATTTAAGATTAAAATTTAAAAAATATAGAAATTAAAAAATAAAAATAAAAACAAAATAAAAATATTAAATTAAAAAAAAAAAACAAGTTAAAAAAGAAGGAAATTATAAAAAATAAAATATAGAAATTAAATTTAAAAAAGAAAAAGAAAATGCTTATTAAATTAAAAAAAAAAAATTAAAACAAAAAATTAAATTTAAGGAAATATATTAAATTTTAATAAATTTAAAAATTTAAAATAAAAATTAAAAAAAAAAAAACATTATTCAAATTAAAAGTAAAAAAATGAACAATTAATTAAAAATAAAAAATAAAAATAAAATAGAATGAAAATATTAAATTTAAAACAATATATATTAAAAAAACAAATAAACTATAAAAAATAAATTAAATTTAAATTAGAAAAAATAAAATATATATATGAACTTAAATTAAAATATGTATATATATCAGATTTTATTAAATTAAAAAAAAAAGTTAATATTAAAATAAAAAATTAAATTTAAAAACAAAAATATTAAATTTTAATAAATAAATGAATAAACAAATAAATTTTGAAAGAAAAAATAAATTTTAAATATAAAAGAAAAAAAAAACCTTGTTAAAAGACAAACTTTAAAAATCAATTAAAAATGGAAAATTGAAAAAAAATAAAATAAAAAGCGAATTAATTTAAAAAAATTTAAGTTTAATAAAAAAAAAAATCTAATTTTAAATACACAATTTTAATTGAAATACAAATATATAAAATTTGTATGTAATTAACAAAAAAAAATTAATAAAAAAGTAAAACATTTAAAAAACAATATTAAATCCAAATAAATTAAAAACAAATACAAAATTTATTAAATTTTATAAAATTATATTAAAAAACTAAATGTAAAACTTAATAATAAAGAAAAATTATGAAAAAAAAAAAAAAATTCAGTTAAATAAAAAAAAAAAAGCAAAATTTAATAAAAATTATTAACCAAAAAAAAAAAAAAAAAATTTAAAAAAAATAAAAACAAAATAAAATAAAAAAAAATTATTTTAAATAAAAAAATTAAATTAAAAAAACAAAATTAATTTTTTGAAATAATTAAAAAAAAAAAAATTTAAAAAAAAACAATGGGGGTGGTGGTGGTGGGGGCGGCGGGTGGCCGTGAGGCTTTTTTTTTCTAAATAAAATTTGTTTTCTTTTTTGTTTTTTATTTTGTTTTTATTTATTTTTTTTTTGGTTAATAATTTTTATTAAATTTTGCTTTTTTTTTTTTTTGTTTAATTTCATAATTTTTCTTTATTATTAAGTTTTACCTTTAGTTTTTTAATATAATTTTATAAAATTTAATAAATTTTGTTTATTTATTTGGATTTAATATTGTTTTTTAAATGTTTTACTTTTTTATTGATTTTTTTTTGTTAATTACATAAAATTTTTATATTTTTTTATTTCAATTTTTAAATTTATTTATTTATTATTATTTTTTTTAATCTAAATTTTAATTTTGTAATTTTAATTATTATTATTTTTTTAAATATATATATATATATATATATATATTTTATTATATGGTTTTTTTTAATAAGTTAGAAAAAAATGTTTTTGATGTTTTTTTTTTTTAATTTTTTTCGTCAATTTTTGTTTTTTTTCTTTAAATTATGTGTTTTTTTTTCAAATTTTGTCATTTCCTTTGATATAATTTTGAAATATTATTTATTTATTTATTTATTTTTGTTTAAATTTTTTTATTTTTACGAGCTATTTTTGTTTTTTTTTTACATTTTTATTGGTTTTTTTATTGTTTATATATATATATATTTTATCTAAGTTTTGTGTTTTATTACCAACATGAAAATCACCACTCTAAAAAAAAAAGGTTGATGCAACATCAATACGTTTCAAAATTAGCATGAAAATCACCGCTCTAAAAAAAAAGTTGATGCTACATCAATACATTTCAAAATTAGCATGAAAATCACTAACATTTTAAAACAAATATTCATACTTCATAAATAAAAATATTAAAGTGTCAAAAATGTGCACAAAAAAAAATGGTGATTCTGCATCACCACTTTTCAAAATCGGGTGCTTTTTATGCTACCAAAAAAAAGTAGGTAACATTGCGGTTACCTATTTCATCGGTAACATTGTTAAGATACCAAGAGGTCAAGAAACTTGGTTTAAAAGCTTCAAATTTGATATGGAGCAATGCAAAGAATTCATGAAGCTTGAATACATAGACATGGACCTTAACAATGCTATCCCTAGAGGCTACATCGAAGACACTTATTCAAAGCTGCTGCTCAACATACAGAAGTATTTTACATGTGAAGGCAAATATCACAAGGTTTACTCATATCATTTCAAGCTGCTTCTACATTTCACTGGTAAGATTTCACTCAATTTGCCTTTTTAGCTGCATAGGAGTATTGCAAAGATGGCTGATAAGGTGCAAGAGAAGTCTGAAGGGAGTGAAACATCCTTGTTTCATCATGGTTTAATGAAGTTATTGATTTTAGATGAAATTTAGAAGATAGGAAGGGATTGGTCATCTTTCTTGTTTATAAATGGTTTTGAGTTGGAAACCCTAACCCCTGTAAGAAACCCTAAAACTAAAGGAGTTCCATCACCACCAGCAGCAGAACCAAGTCAACCTATGGCTGTAACAAAGAGGGGAAAAGAAGAAATGACAGAGTAAACAGAGTTTCAGCATCTTAAGGAAAAATTGAGGTTGGAAAACTAGGAAATTTTTGTCATTAGAAAAAGGGCTAGAAAACATAGTGTTGAGAAAGCACAGTTTAAAAGAATGAAGGCACTGTGGGAAGGACAAACTGATTCTATTTCTGAAACTCTAAGTAGTGCAGAGCAGTTTTTCAAGTGGACAGTTCCAGCAATAAAGGAAGCCAAGTTTGTCAGAATAATAAATACTCACTTGAGAGCTACGAACAAAAGACTTAAATATCAAGCGGAGGACTTAGAGTAGCAGCTGAAATTGATTCAGGATGAGTTAAAAAGCAGAGGTATTAAAATAACAGTCATTGAAGAGCCAATAGCTAAATCAAGTGCAAATGAAGAAGGAACCTCAAGTAAGCTATAATGACTGTGTTTTCACAGTTAATATGGTTTTTAAATGTTGTAGACAGGTGCATTTCAAATTTTTTGGCATATCCACAGTTTTCATTTTTAGATTTTTTTGACAAAACTGCACACTCAGCAGTTTCGTAGCGCAGACACTGTAAAAAAGCAGAAAAGGGCTACGAAACCACTGTAGCAGCTTTTCTACCAATTTTACTTTCTTTTTGAAAGGTTGAAAAGCGATTTAAGGACTGGAATTGATATGGGAGATTTATTAAAGTGTAAATGAAATGATGCAAATGGAAAGAAGTCAAAAATTTGAAGAAGAAGCGTTAAAATGGAAATGTTATAAAGGTGCTACGAAATTGCTGTGTTTTCGTAGTGCAGTACATTACAGCTCTTTTGAATAGCTTTGTAGGCAGTTTTGGAAAACTGGAACCTAAGGAGGAGTTTTTGGATGTATTAAATCAATTTCAAACAAATAAGGACCTCAAAATAAAGAGTACATCATGGTCAGAATGTTCAAAGAATGCACAAGACTCTATGCCTATAAAATAGGGGAATGTTTCCTATTTTGGTGGAGGTTAGCAATATGGTCATGAAGCCTTGAAGCCCATCATCCAGATTCGACCATGTGATGATACAATTGGTAATGATGTAAATTTGAATAGATAATTTTGTTATAGATAGCAACAAGTAGTTTGAGTCCTTTTTGGAATAGGTCTGTTTAAACAGATTAGGTGTCTTTTTGTAATAAATTCCATGTCTTATGGTTATGCAAGGTGGAAGGAGTCAGAAATTCGATGTATCTAGTCTAGAGGTAGATCATTTCATGTGGTAAGAGGTCTATTAAAGGCCAGGAGGTCGAATTAGTATAGGTTGGACATTTTTGGCAAAACTGTGCTTATTGTAATTCACTGGTTTTTAGCTAATGTAGAGATTTTCTTCTTAACCAACTTGAGATTCAGAAGGAGTTTTAGTGTGTTCCTATTCTATTTGCATCTCTTTATTTTCCTATTACAGTGGTGTTTATCTATATTACTCAGAATTCATCTTTTAGATGCTCTGACTTCCTATATAGATGAACTGACTGTGTTTTTACAATTTCATGTGTGTGTATCTCATGACTAAAACTCTGATATGCCTCAACTTCCATGTTAAGTAGATTCATTGGATTACTGAATTGTTTTGACTCCATAAGCCCAATGTATACATGCTAATGTGATTCTCAACCTACATCTATCATTTATCTGTTTGTTACCTAGAAAGAGTTAGCCATCTATATTTTTATCCAGATCATTAACCCTTGAGAGAGCCCTCTCAGGCTGAGGAGGCTAAGCCTCAGTCAAAAGATTAGGTTTGAAATAGTTACATGAAGTTGAATGATCAAGTAGCCTATCAGATCCAATTTTGTGATAACACTTATCTTGGTACTCAATTAGTTAATAGATTATCTTATCATTGATTCAATCTCACAGGCAAACTGAGATAGTGAATAAATGTTTGGAATGATATATTCATTGCTTTGTATCTGATAAACAAAAGCAAGGGATCAAGTGGTTACCTCTAGTTGAATTTTTATATAACACTTCCTTCCATATTGCAACAAAAATGACCCCATTTATGACACTTTATGGATATCATCCACCATCCACTAGATCATATTTTAGAGAAAATTATAAGGTTCAAGCAGTGGAAGATCACATCGAGCATCAAGAACAAGTTCTCCAACTCTTAAAGGATAACCTCACTTTGGTGCAAAATCGAATGAAATAACAGGAAGATCAATATCACAGTGAAAGAACTTTTGATGTAGGCGAAGGGGTATTTTTACGGCTACAACCATACAAAAAAATGTCCCTCAAGTAAACTAAGTATAATAAATTATCACCCAAGTACTATGGTCCTTATAATGTGTTGCAAAATATTGGTACTATGGCATACAAATTGGAGTTTCTTGCATCTTTCCAACTACACCTAATTTTCCATGTTTCATGCTCAAAGAAGGTTATCGGTGACAAGCCCCCAGTTTAAACAATGTTTCCAAAACTTGACGAAGAAGGAAATGTCATATTTGAGCCTGAAGCAGTCATAGAAATAAAAACTAAACAACTACAAAATCAATTAATTTCATAGTATCTCATTAAGTGGAGGAATTTACCCACTGAATATTCCATATGGGAGGATGGAAATTTTATACACAAGCATCTGAAACTACTCAAGCATTGAGGACAACACTTTGAAGGATAGGGGAATGTCAGGTCCCTATAATACTAGTATATCCCTCTTATTGTTATTGTTAGTGTAGCCCCTTATTATTATTGTTGTGCCCATGTATTCTCATATTTTTATTGTTCTTCCCCATATAATCCCACTATTTTTATTTTTGTGTGCTTACATTATCATTTTTATGTAGGTTATAATTATATTGTGATCCCTTAAACTCCTATATATGCCAAGAAGGTGTTATAATTTGTATCATCCAATAATTATTCATTTATATGATGTAAAGGAGGTTGTCCCTCGAAGAGGCTAATTTTGAAGTCGTTGATCTATCTTTTTCTTCTATTTTGTGATTTGGTTGCATAACATAGGTGTATTGGGTGGATGCTTTGTGGGGTGGAAAAGCCAATTGTGTCCCCCTTCCTGGGTGCCACAAGAGGAAGCCCCAGGAGATCATGGGGGCTATGGGGGGGGCATGGGGCCAAGGATTCACTAGCCATGAAGCTAACGGTGACCTTGGGGAAAAGGTGGAAAAACCAACGAACCTTTCTCCTGGTCGTGTCGAGATTCCTTCTCCATTTGATACATTGGATGAGCACCTTCAACAAATTATAGTTCTTCTAGAGCAATTGGATTAGGACAGTCATGAGGATAAGAACAAAGCTATATGGTTTATGAACGATCTTCAATAGAACCAATGGCAGGTTATGGACAAGATGGTGTCATTGAGGAGAGGTAAAAAATGAATCCATGATAGATTAGCGATCCTGGAAGGTAGAATGGAGCATATGGAAGCTAATGTCCATGAGGATTTCCATCATCCTTCACCTCTATTTAATGAGCAAGGTGGCCTAGTTTTGACTCTCCATCCCGAACAATGATGAAAATTAGTTGTTTTAAGGTATATGGATTTTTTGGCTATTTTGGGTTATCAGTCTATAGATTTATAGTATCATTAGCTTGTTTGTAATGTGGTTTTGTTTTCATATTTGGGTCAAAAATTATGGTAGGAATGAGACCTTTAGTTTTGGTTTATGGAGCCTATCACTATGTATGATGAATATTAATTGATAGAAAATGTTGATTTACAAAATAAAATATAAAAAAATATGACAATACCTTTTATAATACCTTTTATGTGGAAAACATAGTTCCTTATTCCAAGAATGGAAATACTATGTTCGTATGGATCAAAGAATGAGGTGCAATTTAAATATTAGCTATACTTACTCACCATTACCCTTGCTTGCATTAGTTTCATCGTTTTCTGTGAGAAAATTTGCGTTTCAGTATTAATGTGGAGAGAGATATCAAAACAAGAGCCACGTGGTGGCAATGTCACTGATGTTGTTTTTTTTTTGTACATTGCTACCACGCGAATTTTGTTTATTGTGCAAGAATGACATGGGTAATGTGTGAAAATAATATTCTTAATTTAAAAAAAAAAAAAATCAAAAGTATTTAAAAGAATGAATAATGTTTTTATTTTTTTAATATAAAATTGATATATAATATGTATATATTAAAAATGCATATAAATTTATAGTAATTTTGTATTTATTATAAATATTTAAAGATTAATTTTTTAAAAGAGAGATTTCTAAAATTATCAATTTTAATTAGTAATTTCTATTTTTTTTTTTGGAATTCAATTTTAAAATAAATCATCTATATAATTAATAGTTTCATTATATATATGTTTAACAGTTTCAACTTATATATATATTCAATCCTTCTCCTTATTTAATATAATTCATAAATAATAAGTATTATAAATGATAAAACTTATTTAATGATTAATACTTTTACATTATAATAAACGAGAGGAGGGATTAGAACAATCCATTCAACATATCATAAATAAAAGAATCTAAATAGATGAAGTAAAGTAACTATACTCTATTAGAAGGGTATATTAGTCCATGATATTGCCATATTTGTGTCATCTCTTCAATAGGCACAATTTTGGTCTCCGAGAGGAGAAAATACATGGAGAGAATCATGATTATCGTCCAAGTGGTATAAAAAGAAATATGTCGAATCTAAAATGGAAGAGGGTGGACTAGAAAACGTGTGCCGTGTAATCACCCTAGTAATTTCTAAAAGTTGTGGGATTTTGGTTTTTAGTTTAAGAAAACTAGGGGTAACCACAAACCTACTTTGGAAATTTAGGATCTAGCCTTCCTAAATTTCAGAGAGGGCTCTTTCTTTATGATTTAACTTTGTTTTGATTTTATGTTTTAGGCTAGTTATGATAGAGCAATTGGTTTTAGTTTTAAATTGGTTTGGCAGGAAAAAATCACTTAAAGGTAAACTAGGGAGAAATCTACTTGACCATTGGGCTAATGGAGTCTAAGTCTAGATAATAGTACTAGAAGGCAAGGCCAAAAGGATGCAAATATAATTAGGACAAGATAGATAACCCTCAGAGCTTTGGGTAAAATGTTTTTGATGAAATGGTGTAGTCGGGACAAAGGGCAATGAAGGATCCTTTGATCCAGACAATAGAGGAAGGAGGCATAAGTCAAACGTGAGCAGGAGCAATTAAGAATTCTTAACACCATAAATTAGTTGAAAACATTTAAATGGCAACTTAGTTAAGACACGGAGCCATAAGATAGTCCTGAAGTAATATTCCTAGTTACTCATTAAGAAAGAACAAACACATAATGAAATGAATGGAACTTGAGAAAATAAACAATGACAAGATAGATGCACTTTACTCTTTAACTTATCACGAGAATCCTGAATTATGATGTCCAATTATCTTTGTCCAGTCTGCTACTTTCGAAATCAACACATGTAAGCCTCCAATGTATCAACAAAAATCTATAGTAATCTTAGCAATTTTATTCCACACTAAACACTTCAAAGACTGAAGTATTTATACAAAATATTGTTTACAAAATATCCTAGAGATATCTAGGAATAACTCTAGGAAATATAAAATATCTTTACATATAAAGAGGGACAACTGCCTAACATTTTAGCAAGCTATCCTCTTATCCAAAAAATATAGAACAACTTAAACTAATCAAGGAGCCTTTACTGGCTAGTTGTCCTGCTTGCTGGAAAATTGGAAAATATCTTTATTTGGAGTTGTTTTGACTGACACTCTTCCTCCTAATACACTTTCACGCTGTAATTTCATCCTGATACACTTTGACTCTATTTATTTAGTCTTTTACTGCTGTAAAAAGAAAACTGCCAACAGTAAAAAAAAATCAGTTGATTGTTTCTAAAGTAGTTTTCTTCACTGTTCTTCCCTTTCACTGCTACATTAAATCTGTAAAAGCCTACCACTGTTTTGCATTTGGTATTTTTACACTTTTGAGTTTCCTGAAGTTTTCATTAGCATCTATGTATTTGGAAAAATTAGGCTTAAAAACAAATAGATGTTGGATCTCATTTTGAAGAAAAAACAAGTCTTCAATATATTAGAGAATGACCTTTCCTGTGGGAAAGCCCTGTGGCAGTGGCTTGTTGATCTATTCTTTAGCATGATCCCTTATCTTCTTGTCATAATATTTTTGGGCCATTAGTTTGTCATTGCAGACATGAATATCTGGAAGACCAGTTTGTCTCAGCATAGTGTATTTTGCTAAAAACTTGGTTATAGAAATATTCATGGCATCACATTTTTCCTTCAAATTGTTCATCAGATTTTTCTTTGTCAGAACCTTCTTGATTTGCAAAATAGTCTCTGTCCTATCCTGTATCTTTAATTCTTCTGGCTCTGTTCTGTTTTTACTGTTCAAGAAATTTATTAGCTTTAGTGCTTGTGCTAGTTTATCTGCTAACTCTTTTGTTGTCCTTTGGATTTCCACTTGTACTGCTAGAAGTAAATCTCTCTGTTTATAAATAATTTGAATTGAAGGCCATTGAAGATGAATGACATCAATTATATTTGTCCAAAGGTAATTTATTATGTAAGAAATTTGTGCAATGAAACTCAAGTCTTTTTGAAGGCCTTTGATTTTCTCTTCAATTCTTTTGGCCCTTTCCTCATAGCTGTTAGCATTGATTAATGCTGCTTTGTTGGAAACTTCCATATTCTGAATTATCTTTTTCAAACTGTTAATTTCATTGTTTTTTAGTGATAATTCATCCATAGCTTTTACTATCTTCCGTGCATCATCTGTGTGCTGTACCTGTGTGGTTGAAGAATCTGTTGCTGATGTTGTGGCTGATTGTACTGGCACTGCAGTTGCCAATAACTCTTTTGGTGCCAATTTTTCTCCAAAAGTGGAGGCCACAGTTGTAGTAATTATTGGTATGACTAAGGGGATAATTGGAGCTTCATTTTCTTTGACAATTTATTTCTCTTTCATAAGTTGATCTAATTGTGTTTCCATTTCTTTGATTTGGGCAGTCAGTTTGATAAACAACTGTATCATGTCTTCTTTTTCTGCCTGTTCTTGAAGAATTTCTTTAGTTTGAGGATGTTCACTTTGAGGAAGCTTAAGCTATTTCCTCAAAGCTGCAATGTCTTCATTTTTCCTTTTAATCAATATTTCTGCTGCTGGAATATCTGAAGGATCAACTCCCACCTGCAAAACTAAGTCTTCTAAGGTTTTTATCCTTAAATCTTTGGCATACAAAGAGCCTTTATCAAGTTTCATTTGGTCCTGCATGTTGATAATGGTATTCTGCAATTTAGTGGCACTCATAGCCTTTGTTACCACAGTTGAATACAACATCTTAGAGCTATGTCTGTGAAATTCTATTTGATCCAGTTCATGCACATTTTCAGTATCTACTTCAAATTCAACCTTTTTGTAGTCTGCCACTGTATTAGGTGTTGAAGTAGTTGGTTGCAGATATGACATGATCATTTTATTTGTGGAATAGTCAAATGCTGTAAGTAACCGGTTCTGATTCCCTGGCTTATGTTTTAAGAATTGAGAATAAATCTCACTTTTAATCTCTTCATTCTTTTGTTTGATCTGCTTATATCTTTCTTTGATGTTTAGGTATTTTTCCTCCACTGAGTGTGAGGAAGAGGCCTCCATGTTTTTCTGCCTTTCAATCATTTGAGTATCCTGTTCACCTGTTGTTTGATCTGTTTGTATGTCTACAAGAGTCTCTTTTATTATTTCTGTAGCCCCATCATTGTTTACCTCAGGCTCATTGGTATCTTCAACATCAATAACTTTTTCTTTCCCTATGGAACTGAATTTGAGCATTTTGTTGTAGATGAGCTTGAATTTAGTCTCTGTAGTAGTCTCTCCTATGTAGGCTCCCTCATCTCTGCTTCTTTTGTTTGAAGATTCTGGCTATTTTGAAGCTATCATGGAAAGTGTAGTATCCATATTTTGTGTTGGCTCTGCATTGATGACTGTATCTATCAATGTGTTTTCTACCCATTCTGTCTGGTTTGCAAATTTTTCAATATCAGGCTTGGGTTCATGTATGAAAGGAGGTAGCTTACATTTAACCCTTATACTGCTAAGAAGACCTTGAGGGTCATAATTTCAAGGGAAACTTTTCTGAAATTTAAGCTCTAACAATCTTTTGTCTATCTCTTTATCAACTTCTCTGTTATTTACAATGAAAGGACCAATTTGATTTTTCAACTTGAACTGGGTCTTCTTTTTGGAAGCCATGAAGTTAATGGCATCAAAATTCAAAACTTGCCTTAAATATTCTAATGCAAAGACTTTGATAGTCAAATACTTGGGAAATTTGTAAGGCAGTAAATTGGACCCAAAAATCCTCAATTCTGTATGATGTTTATAAAAATACCAATATCCCATCTTGCACTGTTATGATAACTATAAGATTCTCTTGATGTCCTCATTTATCCTAGGCTGATCTGCTTTGTACAGTAAAATCATAGCTGGCTAAATGAACAAATCTGAAAAGTCTGAATAACTGAACTCATTTTCTTCTTTTCTCAATAAATATTTCCAATAGATAGTGGATAGAGGTTTACCCTCTACATCCATCAGCTTGTGAAAAAAAAAACAAGTGGAATAAGTAGGAAGATTATCTGAATACCCCTTCAGTGGGAAATTTGGTCAACTGATGATGGATAGAATCAGCTATAAATCTAGCATAGTCAAAAATCATGGCAGGAGGCTGACTCGGAGATAGAGTAGATAAAAAACCAAGGATGGATTCATTAGTGAATTCATCAGTGAAGTAACCTAGTATGAAAGATAACATTGAAATCACATGCCTAGAACCCTCAGGAAACTTGTAAGTGGAGTAAGGAGGATTTAGTTTAGGAATATCCACATGACTAGGCATAAAATTCTGGAAAATCATAAACCTCTTAGGGAAATATAATCCCAAATATAACTGAGTTAATGCTTCAATGGATAGGGGGACTGCCCTAGGGTAAAATTGTAATGGAAACATTTCATTTATAGACTCTGCAGTGATAGAAAATAGAATCTCCCTATCAGCATTTACAATTGCTCTTTGATTTGGAACATAGTACTTTTGACACAATCTTATCAGGTCTTGACCAGGGTGTGTTAATGGGACTACATATTTGGGTAAATTTTTTTCCCAAAGAGGCATGTCATCTTTATCAAGGAACTTTTCA
Organism: Pinus albicaulis; assembly: GCA_034641835.2. Taxonomy (NCBI): domain Eukaryota; kingdom Viridiplantae; phylum Streptophyta; class Pinopsida; order Pinales; family Pinaceae; genus Pinus; species Pinus albicaulis. The sequence goes on along the minus strand of CM076580.1, from coordinate 113,997,490 downwards.
TAACACCAATTGTGAACTTCTAATAGGTTGAATTCTACCACAGGGTCCAAAATTTTATAATCCACATCAGTCAAGGGGACGATTTCTTCAGTAGTTACTGGTGGCTGAAGGGGATTGACAGACACAGTAGTTTTTGTAGTGAGTGCAGGGGTGGATTTTGGGGCTTTTGCTGCTTCAAACTTAGGAGTTTTGGATCCTCCAGGTTTAACAGGCCTATAGCCTCCAGCTTTAGGTGTCATTCGTTTCTTGGTCATTTTTAGAGAACTAAATCAAGATTAAACAGTTTGCAGTAGTTGGATTTGTTGAAACAGAAGGAATTTGAGCAATTTTTTGGCAAAGATAGCTTCAGTGATTATTTTAATGCTCAATCAGGAAGATGGGACACAAGCAACAGGTTTAAGACAAAAAACACAGGCTTTCTGAATGAGTAGGACTGCAAAAGGGAATTTTTAGGTTTTCTGTAGGTTTTAAAACCTTTTCGAGCCATGGAATTTCTCTTTCAGGGATATTTAGCTAAGGAATTGGGTTTTAAAACGAGGTTTTTATGAATATAGTGAATTCTAGAGAAAATTTGCGAGGGTATGCCTTAGTTTTGATCGCTTTTGGGAAAATTAAACAGATTACTTTCTCTTTTTGAAGATTAATTCGTTCACAAAAGGCTTAAACTTTTGAGATTGCAAGTTAGATTGGGAAAAATACCTTAATTGTAGGTATTTTGATAGTCGAAAGGGTTTCTACGAAGATCTTTGGTTGATTCTGAGCTTGGTCTGGCTTACTGGTGCATCAAATGGCTTACCTGGTTTTCAAAAGAGAAATCAGTGGTCAAATCTGGGTTTTGAATGAAAAATTGGTAAATAGGGTCTTGAAAGGGCTAAATACAATCAGGCGGAGCTTTTTTCACAGCTCGGAATGTGGGAATGGCATTGAAAAAATAGTATAATAAAGGTTTTAAACCTTTGTTTATAAATCTTCATTGTAATAAATGCCAGTCATATCAAAAGGCGGGATGGTTTCTGTTTTTGAATGCGAAAACAGGAAATGGTTTTCGCGTTGGTAATAGGCTGTAAGCTGATTTTCTTCAAATGAACGCGATGCAATGAAATTGTGACACGTCATAAGAGGCGGATTGAAAAAAACTGCCTATTTCGCGCTCCAAAATATTTTTATATTTTTATTATATAGTTTATTAAACTATGGGGGCTTAATAACTATAGGGGGCGGGGTCTTTAGTTAAAGGTAGTTTTAGACCAAAGGGGTATAATTTTGGATTTTATTTCAGCACGTGGATAATAATTTTGGCCTAAAATCTTATAATAGTGGGTTTAAAGGGTATTAATATAAGAGGGAATTATATTAATAGGAAAAGGTTATTGTAGGGATTTAATATATAAATTAGAAGTTAATATGACAAGGGACAATGTAATACATCAAAAATACAATTATATGACTAAGTAAAGTGAAAATATTAGAGCAAAGCTTTTATCATTTATAATTTCACCACTTTTAACTTAGGATATAATATTTTTGAGGGTTTTTATGCTATGTATGATTGAAGGGAGTTAGCCAAATGGGGAATTTCATATTTCATTAAGTAGAAAAGTGCTTACTTATGAAATTGAATAGTAATGAGTGTATGAAGGGTAAATGATGATAATTACGAATTTAATATAGGAATTCAACACTTTTAACTTATCAGTCATCGAGCCTTGGGTCCGGTCCCAACAGAAGTCAGAGAAATGCTCTGAGTCTCTTTGACTGAAAGTCTAAAATGCAGAATAACTATAGGGAGGGGAAATTAATGATTTTTTTCCCGATGATGAATATTTACATGCTTTTCCCACTTCTTTCTACCTACCCAAATTTAATCTAACATTTTTTCTTCCATTTTGTAGGTGCATTTGAGCTAGCAACCTTGAACATTTATTCTTTTAAAAGCATAAAAAATATCTAAATCTACCTTATATCATCTGAGGGCTCAGATTAAATTGATGAGCTCCTCTTTATTCTCTACCTATCTACTAATTAGTCAGGATTAAACTGTCTGACTAATCTTTATTCACTATTCTACAACAATAAAATTGAAGTCATGATAAGTCAAGTTTAAGCAATTTAGCTCATCATGGATTATGGCATTTATTGACACTCTGCCATAATCATAAACAAAAAGTAAAAAGTAGTGGCATTTGAATTTGCACACTTTCATGTTTTATTTCTTTTTTCTTTTGGGGTTTATATTTTTTCTAAGTCCGTTGATCTTTCTTTTAGGACTTTTACCCTCTTTTTGATTTTCTATTTTGATTTTTTATTTTTTACAAAATATGGGAAAACAACTTGCAGAAAGCAAGGTATGTACATATTTTTACAAGACTATCATAAGTCAATTCCAAATTATGAATCCTATACTTAGAGGACCTTAATAGCGGCTTCACATGGTGATGGAATTTCCTAGAAAAATGTCAAGAACTCTAAGACTAGTAGCCTTCAATTTTGACCTTGATGATCTAGTAATTGTCTTCTGTTTTCTGCAAAAACTCATATTTATGACATTTTACTTTTCAAAGCTTAGGGCCTTCACTCCGGGCTTAAAATTCGAAAAGAAAATATCCAATCCAATCTAAAAACTTCAATGAATATTTACAATGATGTAAAAAGTAACTGGGACTAACTATTGGTTAACTCAGAGGAATAGTAGTGTTTAAGCATTCTACCATTAACTGGTCCGTCTTGAATATCATTTCCATCCAAATATTTGATGAAGAAAGCATTGTTACCCCTATATCCATAAATTTCATAGGGCCCTTTCCATAGAAAGTCAAACTTTCCATGCTTCCCTTTTTCTTCTCTCTCGGAATCCCATTTTAACACTTTCTCTCTAATGGAAAAGTCATCTTCTTTATTTCTTTTATAAATTTTTTTCTTGATTTTCTCTTGAATGACTTGAGATTTTTCATAGATTTCTTCCCTTTTCTATTGCAGATGAATAGTATGATTTATCCTTCTTTGTATATCATTTAATTTTACTTGTGATTCTTGAATGATCTTCATTACTGGAACACCTAAAGATGATGGGAAAACTGCATCCATCCCATATACAATCTGGTAAGGAGATGTTCCAATTGACTTCTTGGCAGTAAGTCTATCTGCCCATAAGGCATAGACTAAATTTTTATTCCAGGTTTTCTTTTTATCTTCAAGTAGTTTTTTAATGATATTCACAAGGCTTTTATTTGAAGATTCAGCTAGGCCATTACCTTGAGGGTAATAAGCAGTAGAGTGGCCTAGGGTTATATGGTACTTGTGACAAAAGGCAATAATTTTCTTAGATTTAAATGTTGTTGCATTATCAGTAATTATTTTCTGTGGGCAGCCAAATCTAGATAAAAGGTTGTTTTCTATGAAAGAGATAATGATTGAATCAGTGGCTTTCCTGGTAGGAATGGCTTCAATCCACTTAGTGAAATAATATGTGGCAGTCAATATCAAATTGTGTTGGCCAGAGGATGGAGGGTGAATTTCTCCAATGAAGTCTAAACCCCATTGTTGAAATGGCATCTCAGTAGAAATTGGCTTTAGGGGTAAAGGTAACAACTTCTTTTTTCCTTCAAAAATTTGGCATTTGTGACATGAAGTAACAATTTTTTTCACATCAGAAAATAAGGTAGGTCAGTAAAAACCAGCTCTAAGAATCTTATCTGCTGTACTTTTCTAGTATAAGTGTCATCCACAATCACCTGCATGAAATTCTCCAAGAATTTTTTCAGCTTCTGATTTTAGTAAACAGTTCAGTAATATCCCACTTTGTTCTTTCCAATAAAGCACATTATTCATAATACAAAATCTCATTGATTTAAGTTTAATAAATATAGATTTAGTCCTTGTTAATCCAGGAGGAGCTTGTAAATGTGTAAGTACAAAGATAATATCTGAGTACCATGGTCAGTCTAGAAAGGCTTCACTGATCAATGGAGTCACCATCTCTTCCTGGTTATCAACTTGAGCAATAAAATTTATATCTAAAGCGTTACAATTGGATTCAGCCATCAGTCTGGCTAAAACTTGTCCTTTTATGAGCTTGGTTGGTTTAATCTCTATGTCATATTCAAGGATAGTGACAATCGAGTTTTCTCTTCTTCCATCTGGCCCATCCTGTGTAAGAATATCTTTGACTATAGAATTAGGGACATAGGCAATAATGTGGGAGTAAAGAATGTACACTCTGAAATATTTTATGGCTTTAACCAAGGCTAAAGCTTGTTTTTCCATTATGTTATATCTCAAAGGTGCATCTCTAAGGGTTTTACTGAAAAATGCTATAGGCTGTTCAAAACCTTGGTCATTTTTCTGCAGTAGAACTGCAGCTATGGTATGTTCTAAGGAAAATGAAAAGATTATAAAATCTTTCTTGAAGTCTGGACTGATTAAGATTGGTGTTTTTGTTAAAGAATGCTTAATGGATTCAAATGATTGTTTTGCTTCAACTGTCCATTTTAAAACAAAGTCCTTTTTAAGCATGTTTTTCAGTCCTATGATGATTTCTGTCAAGTTAGAAATAAATTTTCTTAAACAATTAATTTTACCTAAAAATGCTTGTAACTCTTTGATATTTCTAGGTGGATGAATGTTTAGAATGGCCTCTATTCTTGCAGTATCTATCCTAATACCTTCCTTTGAAATTATGTGTCCTAGTAATTTTCCTTCCTCTAGTCCAAAAAGGGTTTTCTTAGCATTTAAAGATATACCAAATTTTCTACATTTAATAAAAAATTGTCTCAAATGATTTAAGTGTTCATTATTTGACTTAGAAAAGATAGTAATATCATCTAAATAAATAACCAAGAATTCATGTATTTCCTTAGCAAAGGCTATGTCCATAGCCCTATGAAAATTAGCTCCAACATTCATCAAACCAAAAGGCATTTTCACATACATGAAAGTGCCCCAAGGAGTGGTAAAAGCTGTTTTGGGTTGGTCTTGCTTTTGGACAAGTATCTGGTTATATCCTAAAAAACCATCCAATAAAGATATCCTGGAAGAACCAACTACCCGTTGTAAAATATGATCCATCTTGGGTAAAGGGTAATTATCCTTCAATGATACTTTATTGAGATTTCTAAAATCTACACATAATCTAATTTCACTTGTTTTCTTCCTGGAGGTACTAAGTTTGATACCCAATCAAAATATCTGATTGGTGCAATGATTTGGGCATCATACATGCGTTTAACCTCCTTTTCTATCAAAGGTAATAAGACAGGATTAATCCTTCTCAATTTTTGTTTAAATGGTTTCTGATCATCTTTTCTAGGAATCTTGTGTTGAATTATGTTTGTATCATAGGATTTTAGATCTTCATAACTCCATGAAAACACATCTTGATACTCCTTTAAAAGTTCAATGTATTTTTATTTTTCTTGAGAGGGTAAATATTTTGATAATTTGATCATTTTTGGTTTCACTTCTGTCTCAATGTTAAGTTCTTCAATGTCAGACTTGACTGGTTCCATTTTTGGCTTTTTAGGCACATCATTGGAATCAAAAAGGTCCTCCAAAGGAGTTAAACCTTTAGGTAAAAAATTATCTTTTAAATCTAGATAACATGTCAATTTATTCTTCAATAACTTCCTCTATATCTACTTTCTCTAAGTTATCTATGTCAGATTGAGTAAATACAGTGGGTTTGTTAAATTTATGTACATCTATGTTATCTATTTCATAATTAAAATTTGAATCTATATTACAATCTAAATCTATATTGCAATTCTGAAATTCTTCCTCATTATTCAGAAAATGGTAAATCTGTTCATATTTAGAGAAAATTTGCCAGTATGTGACATTGTCAGGGACAATGGGTCTATATTTAACTTCAGCAGTATACCTATGTGTAGGCTGAAAAGGTAAGTTACATGTGCTAGCAAATGTTGCTAGGCAATGAGCTTGAATGTTATATTTTCTAGGTATATTAGCAAACTTACAATCCAATAAATATTCACATAAATCAATTGGTGCATCTCTATATCTGGCTAATCTAGGATTATGAACAGAATAATCTCCATTTACTTGCTTAATGATCAATTCCGAATCTCCCATAATTAAAATTCTTTTACCTCCTAATTTTCTGATGATTTAAAGGCCTAAGATAAGTGCCTCATACTCTGCCATGTTATTAGTACATTTGAAGTTGAGTCTAAAGGCATGTCCTTCTAAATGACCTGTCTCAATGTTTGTGATCCATATTCCAGCTCCTGCTCCTATTTTGTTCACTGAGCCATCAAAATCTAAGTTCCAAAGGGCTTCATGAAAAATATTGTCATTATTTGGTTTTGGCTTTATGTCAATCATTTCTGTTTGGATTTCATTATTATCAGAGTTACATAAAATGAAGGAATCAAGGTCAGTTGGTGTTGAATAAATGGGGTAATTTATGGACCTTTCTGCACTAATGACCATGAATTTCATTAAAGTTTCCCTATAAAGTTTCTTGGGATGTTCAAATACTGATATAGTAGCATAGCTCATGTCTAATTGTAGAGATCCCTGCAAATTTTATCCCCATGAGCGAGAAAGAAGCATACCATATTTTGGTGGGATGTTAGCTACTACAATATCCATAACCATGCTCTTACCAAGGTACTGAACCAAATTCACACATAAGTCTTTGATCAATCCTATGCACTTAACCTTGCTGGAATCAAAAGAGAATAAATCTTTATAAGGCCTGGTTATTTATAGATTTAGAGTTTCCATAATAGCTTTTGGCATTAAATTGTGGGAAGCTCTTGAATCTAACATTGCATTGTGTAAAATCTGATCGTGAATAGTAAGACTGATATAGAAAGGAGGCATTGTTCCATCAGAATGCTTACCATTTACATCAGGGCCAAATATCAACTCTGGTTGATCATCATTTAAATTAATAGAATCTTCACCATCATTCATATTCAAAGTTTCAGTAATTGTTGATTTATATAAGTCATTCTTTACCAATTATGTTAAAGGAATTGGTATCTTTAATTTTTCTATTTCAGTTTGAATATTAAATGTTGGTTGAGACTTACTAATCTGAATTAGTTCATCTTTTGTGACAGTAATCTGAGTGGGTTTTTCATGAATTTCAGCAGATGTACTTTTATCTTGAATTGTTCTTTTGTTTTCTGTCTGAATTTCTTGACTTTTGCTGTCTTTAGTTCTCTTTTTAGGGACAGATTCAGGGGTAGCAAATTTTTTTTCAGATTTTGAACTTTCAGCAGAAGCTTTGGTATTAATAGTTTTAGGATTTACTGATTGAGAATCAACATGATTCTTCTTAGGATCATGAATTTCTGATTTTACTGAATTAGGGGCTTTGGTAGTGTTGGCCTTTTGGGAATTATTGGAGGATTGGGCCACTTCTTCAGTGATGTCAACAATTTTTGGACTTGGCAATTTTTTGGGACTGGGAGGATTTGAATTTTGCTTGTTTTCCCTTGGGAGAATTTGCAAAATCTTTGTTTTTGGTGCTTCTACATTCTTTTTAGTTTGATTTTGAGAAGTATTTTTTTGTAGAAGTTTCATTGTTTTTTATGTTTCTAAGGTTATACTGACTGTGAATTTCATTAATAGCAAAGTCATAACCTTGTTTAAAATCAAAGGATTCACTAGATTCTACTTTGAGTTGTTGAAGCTCAAAAAGTTCTTGATCCTCCTGAGTGAGGAAAATAATGTTGTCTTCATCTATCCCCATTATTAGATTGATGTTATCCTCATCTTCATCATTATCATGAGAACTATCAGCATAGTTCTCTTGAAATGGGGGCCTAATGTTTTGATCTGGAGCAGCTTCTTTTGATTTTCCAGTGTTATTGTTTTTTTTGAAGTTGGGATTTCTGATTTGTGGTTGGTTATCCCATTGTGGTTTTTTCTCAATATTGCCTAATCTATCAACCACCCTTTCTAAAGTTTTAACAAATAAATCTAGTTTAGCATCTGAATTTGATGTTTCTTCTTTGATTATGACTCTCCTTTCATTCCTAAGTCTGGCTTTTTTAGCTAGAATATTAATTTCTACACTAACATCATCTAATTGCATATGTTCTAATGTTTCAGCATCCCTTTCTCTTGGTTGATAAGCTATATCTGGATCAAATCCATTAGGGAATTTAAGAAGTACAGAGTAGGGTGTAGGTTTAAGATCTGCAGAAATGGAATTATAGACACTGTTATATCTAGTGCAGTAATCCTGAACAGACTCATTAAGAGATCTTTTTAAAGCATCAAACTCAGACAAAATTTGCAAAGGATTCTTTTTCTTTTCCCATTTATTTAAAAATTCTCTATGAAATGCAGCTAAATTAGCTATACTACCAGCAACTAAATTTTTAAACCATTTCTTTACTTCTCCTGTTAAACTTTGAGAAAATAACCTCATCTGGACATCTGACTCATCAATTTCACAGATTTCACAATAATCTGTCATTTTTGTTGAGCAGTATATTGTGACAGACCATCAAATAATGGTATATTTTTCTGGTAATCTTGGGGCATATCATGGAGGTTTTGGGGTAAGACAAGGGGAGTATACCTAGCAGCCATGGCTTGAAGTTTTGCTGAACTGGGAGTTATAACAGTAATGATAGGAGCAATGCTGGATATAGTAGCTGATGTGCTGAAAGCTGTACTTGAAGAACTTGGAAAAGAGGTTGGTATATATATGGAACTACTTGAAAATAAGGATGTAGTGCTTATAAAACTAGTGGATGCAGTGGATTGAGTGGATGAGGGGAATAATATCCTAGGCTACAAAGGCAACTTAGGACTAAATTTTTCTGTGGATGAACTTGCAGTGGAATCTAAAAATGAGGTGACAACATACAGAGTTGAATCTGCTGCTGGAATTATTATTGTGTGCAATTGAGAAACTGGAGGCTTAATGTGGGATAATAAATGGGCTAATTTAATAGCTTCATCAATGTCTTTAATCAGTGTAACATTAATCCTTTCTACTTGACTTTGAGATTCAAATTTATCTAATTTTATTTTTGCTGAAATAATTTTCTTTTTTGTATTAAAAAAAGAAGTAAAAACAGGATCTATTACAGTATCTTTTAAATCACTTTCATATTTATTTTTAAACAATGATTGTTCAAACTTGAAATCAAAATCAATATCAGATAAGCTCACTAATTCTTTGGGTAAAGAATTAGCTTTTCTTAATGGTACTTCAGTTTCTAAATTGAAAATTTGTTTTTTCTTTTTTCCAATATGTTCTGGGTTATCTACTATAACTGCAGGCTTAGGATCCGGATTAGACCTGGTATAGTAGGTTTTCCTAGAAGCCAGAATGACTATTTATGAATATCCACAACCCTTAAAAATAATATTAAAGTAAAAATATAAATGAAAGATCTTCCTTTAAGACTAAATTTAAAACTGGAGAATGGTTAGTTCCCTAGTATGGTTGCCAGTATGTTATCACCCTAGTAATTTCTAAAAGTTGTGGGCCTTTGGTTTTTAGTTTAAGAAACTAGGGGTAACCACAAACCTACTTTGGAAATTTAGGATCTAGCCTTCTTAAATTTCAGAGAGGGCTCTCTCTTTATGATTTAACTTTGTTTTGATTTTATGTTTTAGGCTAGTTATGATAGAACAATTGGTTTTGGTTTTAAATTGGTTTGGCGAGAAAAAATCACTTAAAGGTAAACTAGGGAGAAATCTACTTGAACATTGGGCTAATGGAGTCTAAGTCTAGATAGCAGTTCTAGAAGGCAAGGCCAAAAGGATGCAAATATATTCAGGGCAAGATAGATAACCCTCAGAGCTTTGGGTAAAAGGTTTTTGATGAAATGGTGTAGTCGGGACAAAGGGCAATGAAGGATCCTTTGATCCAGACAATAGAGGAAGGAGGCAGAAGTCAAATGGGAGTAGGAGAAGTTAAGAATTCCTAACACCGGAAATCAATTGAAAACATTTAAATGGTAAATTAGTTAAGACAGGGAGCCATAATCTAGTCCCGAAGTAATATTCCTAGTTACTCATTAAGAAATAAAAAACACGTAATGAAATGAATGGAACTTCAGAAAATAAACAATGACAAGATAGATGCACTTTACTCTTTAACTTATCACGAGAATCCTGAATTATGATGTCCAATTATCTTTGCCCAGTCTGCTACTTTCGAAATCAACACATGTAGGCCTCCAATGTATCAACAAAAATCTATAGTAATCTTAGCAATTTTATTCCACACTAAACACTTCAAAGACTGAAGTATTTATACAAAATATTGTTTACAAAATATCCTAGAGAAATCTAGGAATAACTCTAGGAAATATAAAATATCTTTACATATAAAGAGGGATAGTTGCTTAACAGTTTAGAAAGTTGTCCTCTTATCCAAAAAATATAGAACAACTTAAACTAATCAAGGAGCCTTTACTGGCTAGCCGTCCTGCTTGCTGGAAAATTGGAAAATATCTTTATTTGGAGTTGTTTTGACTGACACTCTTCCTCCTGATACACTTTCATGCTGTACTTTCATCCTGATACACTTTGACTATGTTTATTTACTCTTTTACTGCTGTAAAAAGAAAACTGCCAGCAGTAAAAAAAATCAGTTGACTGTTTCTAAAGTAGTTTTCTTCATTGTTTTTCCCTTTCACTGCTACATTAAATCTGTAAAAGCCTACCACTGTTCTGCATTTGGTATTTTTACACTTTTGAGTTTCCTGAATTTTTCATCAGCATCTGTGTATTTGGAAAAATTAGGCTTAAAAACAAACAGATGTTGGATCTCATTTTGAAGAAAAAACATGTCTTCAATATATTTGAGAATGACCTTTCCTGTGGGAGAGCCCTGTGGCAGTGGCTTGTTGATCTGTTCTTTAGCATGACCCCTTATCTTCTTGTCATAATATTTTTGGGACATTATTTTGTCATTGCAAACATGAATATCTGGAAGACCAGTTTGTCTCAGCATAGTGTATTTTTCTAAAAACTTGGTTATAGAAATATTCATGGCATCACATTTTTCCTTCAAATTGTTCATCAGATTTTTGTTTGTCAGAACCTTCTTGATCTGTAAAATAGTCTCTGTCCTATCATGTATCTTTAATTCTTCTAGCTCTATTCTGTTTTTACTGTTCAAGAAAGTGATTAGATTTAGTGCTTGTGCTGGTTTATTTGCTAACTCTTCTGTTGTCTTTTGGATTTCCACTTGTGCTGCTTGAAGTAAATCTCTCTGTTCATAAATAATTTGAATTGAAGGCCATTGAAGATGAATGGCATCAATTATATTTGTCCAAAGGTAATTTCTTATGTAATATAAATTTGTGCAGTGAAACTCAAGTCTTTTTGAAGGCCTTTGATTTTCTCTTCAAGTATTTTGGCCCTTTGCTCATAACTGTTAGCATTGATTAATGCTGCTTTGTTGGAAACTTCCATATTCTGAATTATCTTTTTCAAATTGTTAATTTCATTGTTTTTTAGTGATAATTCCTCCATAGCTTTTACTATCTTCCCTACATCATCTGTGTGTTTTACCTGTGTGGTTGAAGAATCTGTTGCTGATGTTGTGGCTGATTGTACTAGCACTGCTGTTGCCAATAACTCTTTTGGTGCCAATTTTTCTCCCAAAGTGGAGGCCACAACTGTAGTAATTACTGGTATGACTGAGGGGATAATTGGAGCTTCAGTTTCTTTGAAAATTTCTTTCTCTTTCATAAGTTGATCTAATTTTGTTTCCATTTCTTTGATTTGGGCAGTCAGTTTGATAATCAACTGCATCATGTCTTCTTTTTCTGCCTGTCCTTGAAGAATTTCTTTAGTTTGAGGATGTTCACTTTGAGGAAGCTTCAACTGTTTCCTCAAAGCTGCAATGTCTTCATTTTTCTTTTTAATCAATATTTCTGCTACTGGAATATCTGAAGGATCAACTCCCACTTGCAAAACTAAGTCTTCTAAGGTTTTTATCCTTAAATCTTTAGCATACAAAGAGCCTTTATCAAGTTTCATTTGGTCTTGCATGTTGATAATGGTATTCTGCAATTTAGTGGCACTCATAGCCTTTGTTACCACAGTTGAATATAGAATCTCATAGCTATGTCTGTGAAATTCTATTTGATTCAGTTCATGCACATTTTCAGTATCTACTTCAAACTCAACATTTTTGTAGTCTGCCACTGTCTTAGGTGTTGAAGTAGTTAGTTGCAGATATGACATGATCATTTTATTTGTGGAATAGTCAAATGGTGTAAGTAACCTGTTTTGATTCCCTGGATTCTGTTTTAAGAATTGAGAATAAATCTCACTTTTAATCTCTTCATTCTTTTGTTTGATCGGCTTATATCTTTCTTTGATGTCTATGTCTTTTTCCTCCACTGTGTGTGAGGAAGAGGCCTCCATGTTTTTCTTCCTTTCAATCATTTGAGTATCCTGTTCACCTATTTTTTGATATGTTTGTATGTCTGCAAGAGTATCTTTTATTATTTCTGTAGCCTCATCATTGTTTACCTCAGGCTCATTGGTATCTTCAACATCAATAACTTTTTCTTTCCCTATCGAACTGAATTTGAGCCTTTTGTTGTAGATGAGCTTGAATTTAGTCTTTGTAGTAGTCTCTATTGTGTAGGCTCCCTCATCTCTGCTTATTTTGTTTGAATATTCTGGCTGTTTTGAAGCTATCATGGAAAGAGTGGTATCCATCTTTTGTGTTGGCTCTACATTGATGACTGTATCTATCAATGTGTTTTCTACCCATTCTGTCTAGTTTGCAAATTTTTCAATATCAGGCTTGGGTTCATGTATGAAAGGAGTTAGCTTACATTTAACCCTTATACTGCTGAGAAGACCTTGAGGGTCATAATTCCAAGGGAAACTTTTCTGAAATTTAAGCTCTAACAATCTTTTGTCTATATCTTTATCAACTTCTCTGTTATTTACAATGAAAGGACCAATCTGATTTTTCAACTTGAACTGGGTCTTCTTTTTGGAAGCCATGAAGTTAATGGCATCAGAATTCAAAACTTGCCTTAAATATTATAATGCAAAGACTCTGATAGTCAAATACTTGGGCAATTTGTAAGGCAGTAAATTGGACCCGAAAACCCTTAATTATGTATGCTGTTTATACAAATACCAATCTCCCATCTTGCACTGTTCTGATAAATGTAAGATTCTCTTGATGTCCTCATTTATCCTAGGTTGATCTGCTTTGTACAATAAAATCATAGTTGGCTGAATAAACAAATGTGAAAAGTCTGAATAACTGAACTCATTTTCTTCTTTTCTCAACAAAGATGTCCAATAGATAATGGATAGAGGTTTACCCTCTACATCCATCAGCTTGTGAAAACAAAAACAAGTGGAATAAGTAGGAAGAGTATCTGAATACCCCTTCAGTGGGAAACTTGGTCAACTGATGATGGATAGAATCAACTATAAATCTGGCATAGTCAAAAATCATGGCAGGAGGCTGACCCGGAGATAGAGTAGATAAAAAACCAAGGATGGATTCATCAGTGAAGTAACCTAGTATGAAAGATAACATTGAAATCACATGCCTAGAACCCTCAAGAAACTTGGAAGTGGAGTAAGGAGGATTTAGTTTAGGAATATCCACATGACTAGGCATAAAATTCTAGAAAATCATAAACCTCTTACAAAAATCTAATACAAAATATAACTGAGTTAATGCTTCAATGGATAGGGGGACTGCCCTAGGGTCAAACTGTAATTAGAACAGTTCATTTATAGACTCTGTAGTGATATAAAATAGAATCTCCCTATCAGCATTTACAATTGCTCTTTGATCTGGAACATAGTACTTTTGACACAATCTTATCAGGTCTTGACCAGGGTGTGTTAATGGGACTACATATTTGGGTAAATTTGTTTCCAAAATAGGCATGTCATCTTTATCTTGGAACTTTTCATAACATCAATTGTGAACTTCTAATAGGTTGAATTCTACCATAGGGTCCACAATTTTATAATCCACATCAGTCAAGGGGATGATTTCTTCAGTAGTTACTGGTGGCTGAAGGGGATTGACAGACACAATAGTTTTTGCAGCAAGTGCAGGGGTGGATTTTGGGGCTTTTGCTACTTCAAACTTATGAGGTTTGGATCCTCTAGGTTTAACAGGCCTAGAGCCTCCAGCATTAGGTGTCATTTGTTTCTTAGTCATTTTTAGATAACTAAAGCAAGATTAAATAGTTTTCAGTAGTTGGATTTGTTGAAACAGAAGGAATTTGAGCAATTTTTTGGCAAAGATAGCTTCAGTGATTATTTTAATTCTCAATCGGGAATCTGGGACACATTCAACAGGTTTAAGATAGAAAACACAGGCTTTCTGAATGACTAGGATTGCAAAAGAGACCTTTTAGGTTTTCTGTAGGTTTTAAAACCTTTTCGAGCCGTGGAATTGCTCTTTCAGGGATCTTTAGCTGAGGAATTGGGTTTTAAAAAGAGGTTTTTATGAATACAGTGAATTATGTAGAAAATTTGCGAGGGTTTGCCTTAGTTTTGATAATTTTTGGGAAAATTAAACAGATAACTTTCTCTTTTTGAATATTAATTTGTTCACAGAAGGCTTAAAATTTTGAGATTGCAAGTTAGATTGGGAAAAATACCTTAATTGCAGGTATTTTGATAGTCGGAAGGGTTTCTGCGAAGATATTTGGTTGATTCTGAGCTTGGTCTTGCTTATTGGTGCATCAAATGGCTTAACTGGTTTTCAAATGAGAAATCAGTGGTCAAATCCAGGTTTTGAATGAAAAATTGGTAAATAGGGTCTTGAAAGGGCTAAATACAATCAGGCGGAGCTTTTTTCACAGTTAGAAATGCGGGTTGGCATTGAAAAAATAGTATAATAAAGGTTTTAAACCTTTTTTTATAAATATTCATTGTAATAAATGCCAGTCATATCATAAGGCGGGATGTTTTCTGTTTTCGAATGCGAAAACAGGAAATGGTTTTCGCGTTGGTAATAGGCTGTAAGCTGATTTTTTTCAAATGAACGTGACGCAATGAAATTGCGACACGTCATGAGAGGCGGATTGAAAAAAACTATGAATATAATGATTTCATAGATGTTATGTAGTCTTCCTTGAATTTAAATAAAGAATTTGGCATGGAAGTGGATTCTCAAGCCACCCTCCAGAGTCTAGGGTACCAATTTATCTATGTAAGCAAGCCACTATGCTATTTGGCCCTCATCACTTTCAGGAAGTTAAAAAAACTTGTTACTCAACATGTTATTATTCAGGAATAACTCTAATACATCATGAAACCTAGAGGATACACTATATAGACTCAAGTTAATACAACTGCAACTTGCAGAGTATTTTTCAAAATAAAAAGAATTAAAATAATTTTATATCCAATAGTTTGCCCATAATTCAAAGTTAAAAGTGCCCTCTAATGTGTTATTACTCCAACAATTAGCTTCTACAAATACTTATGGAGATTGGAGTGGACACTCTGACCTAATTACCTTGACTCTTTTAAACCAATAGGATCCCTATAATTAATTGTTAAAATATACTCTAGTTTCTTACATTCCTTTAGTTAGTTTCTAGAAAGACTCTTGGAAATTAAGTGGACACCCTGTCCTATTTACTTTAATCGTCTTTACCTATGATAAATACTAAAAATTATACATAAAAATATGGGATGTATTATATACATCTGCTCAGTCAAGCAATATTGGCTATCAGAACCTAAGATGTACCAATGTTATCATGTTTCCATAATCTTTATTTGTTATTTAGACTCAAGTCCCCATAACATTATCATATACCAGCATGGGCACAAATGGGCTTTTAAAGTTAGTAATACATAAAAAACAAACAAATTAAAGCAACTAACATATTAACCCAAGCATTCAAAAAACTTAATTAAGTGTAGAAAAATGCATCAAATATTTTTAACAATACCTTCACTTCAGATTTCCGCATTGTCTTTATCATAAACCGACCATCATGAGATAGATAAAAAAAACTGCCACTCTTTCCTAGAGAGGACAACTCCCGAAGTGCATCGTTTCCATAAATAGAAAGCATATAGTCAACATCATCAATTTTGAAAAGTTCATGAAGACGCATGAACATGGACATGAGTGGTGATTTTAAAAATGTGTTACATTATCGAATAAAAAAATAAAGCTTAAGTAAACAACTTGTCTGGTTCAAGATTTCATTAAACATTTCTTTCAGAAGAGTCCTCACAGGTTTGCTCATTTTTAAAGCATTGCATAATGGATAAATCTTTGAGTACTACTAACTACAAGAGTTAATGTTGGACTTCATAACATGCCTTGTTTCAAAAGTTACTTCTACTAGATATAACATGCATTTTAGCTAAAACATACAAAAATATTTACATAAAATTTCAATTAAGATATATTTCCATGGAAATAGAGGTCTCTTTCAACAACTCTACTCATTGAAACATGATAAGTTCAAAGAAAGTCTACTTCAAATTTGAGTCTATTACATAAAATTAATAACTGAATAGAAACATAGTACTTGCATATTATTTTTAATTTACGAAGAAATACAAACATAAAGGAAAGGAAACATAAAGAAAAATAACTAAAAAAATTTAGGAGATAAATGCTTAGTAGATCCTAAGAACTAGCATCTAAGCACAATAATAAAGATAGTTGTAGAAATGATCCCAACTACACCATGAGACTGGGAAAACAAAATGATTCATCACTCTTCAAAGTTGTATTAGTATTGTTGTAATGTGCTCAATATAAAAAATAAGGTTTACTGCATTGCAAAGTGCAATAAATGTTAAGAAGAAATTTAATAAATGAAATATCATTGACAAGAATTCAACATCATTTAAAGATATAAAACAATGATAATAGTATGCAAAGCTCTTTCTTATGCACTTGATTGAATATTCTTGCCTAAGCATATTCATAAGCTAACCATGTTCAATTAGAAATTCAATAAATGCATCATTGACAAACATTCACCATCCTTTCAACATTTAAAACAATTAGAATAGTATGCATAGATCTTTCTTATGCACTTGATTGAATGTTTTGGCCCAAGCATATTCATAAGCTAACAATGTTCAGTTAGAAAATATAAAGGTTAAATAAAATATTTAGAAACTATAATTTGCTTGACATTCCACAATTTTTGTATCAGGCAGACTTGGTGTTATACCTTATTTCGTCTGAGATTAATACACACCTTGTATAATCAAGGGCAGGTTTTAGGATTTTATTATCATCAAAGTGTACATATTTTATTAAAATTTAAAACTTCATAAGGGTTGGACATATAGCCTTATTTATCTCTTTTCTAGTTAATAGAGACTAGAAAACATAGACAAGGAGAATGTGAGATTTTAGTTGTACCTTTAAATTTGGATGCACATGGAATAAGATGAGGTTAACCTCATAATGAATAATGCATTCATCCAAGAAACGAAAGGTCAAACAGTGTTAACCCATAGTTGTTGATGCTTCAACAAAATCCTATTTTAATGGATTACTATCTTGGAATTTAAATTATCATAATAAGAAGGAAAACATGATGACTTTTTATGATAGGTTTTTTTCCCAAAGGAAAAATCATAATTTTCATTAATATTGTGAAAATTACATGTTGTAGATGCTTTGAAGCATATGCATAAAAATTGTGACCATGGTCACATCAAGAATTGTCTAACATAGGATCCCATAAGGGGATTCAATAAGTAATCATCAAAGAGTTTGTTGATATGAACATCAAAATAAATACAATATAAACAGTAGTTGTAGATGGTCATATATAGTCATAAATCAAAATTTTAGTTGTCCCCGACATGCAGGTCCATGTACGGTAGATGGTAGTATCTGAAGTGGTCCTGGTTCGACTGTTCATCTATTAGCCATTGCTCCCGAGGCTGGTCCGTGACCTCCTTGGATAACGATTCAGAAATGTGATTGCACTCCTTGAAAATGTGTTGACAAGAAATAGTAACAAAATGAGTTTTTAATTTCCATAAGTCCTCCAAAATACTCCACAGTGTGTGAACGTGACAATTCGAACGCTGATTGAACCAATTGATTATAAGTTTAGATTCCCCAAATATTTGAATATGCTGACAACCATGCTCTAATGCAAATTGAAGTAAGTGTCTCAGAGTGAGTAGTTCTGCATAATTATTTGTTCCTAGGCCCAAACCCATTTTGATTTTGAAGAAATTACGATAATTGAGATATAATATGGCTCCCCCACCATAGCCATGCAACTGAGAAGAACCATCAAAATAAGCCCAGGGGAGATTTCAGTTAATGAATTCGGGAGTGATAGTCCTCGGAGGTCAAGGGGGATCATCATCTAGGATAAAGACATATATAGAAATGATGTGAGACGAAGAAAGATGCCAATTGGGGGCTCTGTCATGAAATATAGAGTTGTTCCGAAGGATCCAAATGCCCCAACAGATGAGTAGAGGCAGATTGTGGGCTTTGTGTGGAGAGGCATAATTCCACCAATTTTTCCATGCAACAGAGATGTTTAGGCCTTCCCATCGAGAGTTCAAATGGAGAGAGTAGAGGGTCATAGCCCAAAAGGCATGGGATGAGGGAAAATAGAGAAAAATATGGTCAATGGTCTCAGATGCAGCTCTACATAGGGTACACCAAGAAGGGATGTGAAAGGCACGTTTGTACATGTTATCAGTAGTGAGGGCTATGTTGTGGAGGAAACACCACATGAATATTTAGCACGAGGGGGAGCCTTGAGCTTCCAAAGGAAACTCCACCACAAGGTCAATTACAGTGGGTGATGATTCAAATATATGAAGGAGTATCCATCCTTTGGGGAATAATGATTGTGTACCGTATGGGACTATATTAACTCATCATCACCAGGAGAGATACAAATGTTAGATTCAGATAGAGTAGTAGTGTAGGAAAACCAAGCATGATGCAAGGGAGCTGGGATAACAAGTTGGGAAGCATATTTCCAGCCTTGAAGGAACGACGTGGATGAATTAGGGTCAGCTATCTGGGAGATATATCAGATGCCCCTGATGGAGAGATGATGGATAAGCTCGGGGGGAAGTTGGTATGCATTACCACAGCCCGACCAAGGGTCCAATCCAATTCTGGCCAGGTTCCTAGATCGGATATGCCAGGTTAAACCATCCTGGATGTAGGTGAGGGAGTTTAGGACTGACTTCCATATAGTGGAGATATGCCTTTTATTCCAAGATGAAGATCTAATCCAGTCAATGAGGAGCATAGACCGAATATATTTCAAAGTGATCACTTGAGTCCAAAGATTATGAGTGGTCATGATCTGCCAACCCATCTTGGCAGCGAGAGCCTTTGCAAATACTTCAAGGTTCTTGATGCCCCAACCTCCCCATTTTTTAGGCAGAGAAATATTTTCCCAACGAATCCAAGCAAAAGTGTGACCATCACGACTGTGTTTCCAAAGAAACCGACAACCGAGTTGTTGAATCTTGGGTAATATGCCCTTAGGAATCCAAGCCAAGGAAATCTAGTACACCAGGGTAGTTTCAAGGATATATTTAATCAGGATCAGTATGCCTGCTTTGGATAACCATCGATTGCGCAAAACAAATATGAATTTTTACAACTTTGCAAAGAGCCAAGACCAATCCGCATTGCAATAATCCGATGGTTTTAATCTAAAACCAATATATTTGAGCCCATATTTTAATTCAATAAACGGGTAAGAAAATATGATCAAAGACAAAGCTAATTCTCACGGGGAGCAGCCTGTGGTTGTGATAAAAGATTTATGGTTGTTTCATTCCATACCTGTAGCAAGGAAAAAATATGATAAGATCATTGAGAGTGTTAAGGAGTCCCCAATAGATCCATTAAGGAAAATGAGTACATCATCTACAAATAGGAGGTGATATAGAGAACAAACCCCAGTGACCTTGATGCCCAGAAAGTAACCCTGTCTTTTCTCATCAATGATTAGGTGGCTAAGAGCTTCCATAATGAGGAGGAAAAGGAGGGGAGATAGTGGGAAACCCTGACGGAGACCCCACTCAAAATGGAAGAAAGATGAAGCCGATCCATTGATGAGAATACTGAAGGAGACATTAGTGATACAACACATAATCCAGTTAATGAACATGATAGGAAAGCCCATATGAGTCAGAAACATGCGAATGTAGAGCCAATTAGAGTGTTCAAATGCCTTAGCGAGATCAATTTTCAGAATGATTCCTTTGAGCTTTTTGATCTTGATAGAGTGCAGAGCTTCTTGTGCAACACCAATAACCTCATGGATTTGACGACGATGAAGAAAAACAAATTTCTCTGGAGAGATGTGTTTAGATAACATGGTCTTGAGCCTATTGGTGATGATCTTATATATGCAATTGCAAAGGGATATGGGCCTGAAATCAAAGAAATTGCAGGGGGAGTTAGATTTCAGGATTAGGGAAATGAAGGTGGAATTAAAAGCATCATACAAAAAATCAGATATTCTGCAGTCTTCAACCACTTGCAGAATGTACTGACCGAGGATATCAAAGAAATCCAGATAGAATTCGATGGGCCATCCATCTAGCCCAAGACTCTTGTCTTTCTTGAACCATTTCATGGTTGACTGAAGATCCTGCATCGAGACAGGCCTAATAAGTATCTCTTCCTCATCTTGATCCAAAAAATGAGGAATCAAACTTGAAACCTTGATGATCTCAGCCAAAGATGCAGTAGGTGGAACCTTGAATAGATTACGGAAATGTGCGATTCCCATATTAGCCAATTGGTGAAAGGTTTGAGCTTAGTGACCAAGATCATATTCCAGATGCTAGATAGTGTTAATAACTCACCTACCATTTGAAAATTGGTGGAAAAATTTAGTGTTATTGTCGCCAACTTTTAACCAAGTGGCCCTGCTTTTAAGGTGCCAAGTTTCCTCTCATTCTTTCAAGATCCTAGATCTTTCTCCCTCCAAATGGATGTTGGAAATTGGGTTCAATGCTCCTCGTGTGTTTTGCGACATGGAATAACTACCTATCGTGGATCATAACTCTGGCGATTGTAACAGAGACTAACACCTGCGGGTTTCGGTCTAACAATAATCGTGATTCGAACAAGTGGTATCAGAGCGATAGGTCTCAAGTTCAAAAGTCACCCAGATCACGTTGGGGGGGGAGATTGTTGGACATTGGGTTCAATGCTCCTCGTGTGTTTTGTGACATAAACTAACTGCCTCTCGTGGATCCTAACTCTGGCGATTGTAGCAGAGACTAACGCCTGTGGGTTTTGGTCTAACGACAATCGTGATTCCAACAATGGATAAGGTGAGATTTGGTACCGTCTGATGTAAATCCACCATCTACTGATGCCCCTAAGGTTGTAAGTTCCATTTCAATATCCTTAATGGCCAGATCATCCCTGACCTTTTTATCCTTAGCCTAGTTCATCATTATTTTCTTAACTTCTAACATCTTATGAGTGAAATATGCTGAGGGGGATAAGTCACAGGAAGGGGGGTGAGATGTCAAAAATTGAGTAACCAGATTGATGTAGTCCCTGTGCAACAAAAAAATTGCATTAAATTTGAAAGGGCTCTTAGGCTTGCGAGCCTCCTCAACGAGCTCTAGATAGATAGGAGAGTGATTTGAAATCCCCCCTGATCCAACCCACTGACAGAAAACATGGGTACTGTCCACAAGAGATTCATGAAGAAGGAAACGGTCCAGTATTATCGCTAATGAGGCTTCTCCCACCCTATGATTACGCCAAGTAGGGAGAATACACGGTGGAGGAATATCCACAAGGTGATGATCCTCCAACAGGTTTCCCAACACATTTGATAAATGATTGGTCTGTGTAGAGTGTCCCCATGATTCGACATGGCTGAGAGAGAAATTAAGGTCTTTCCCCAATATGATATTATCAATAGACATGAAGGACAAATTAAAAAAATGCTCCTAAAAGGATAAATGAGTAGTACAAAGGGCCAGACACATTCATAAGGTGGAATTCTCGACCTAATTCAAAAGAAAAATGTCTGCCCCAAGGAATTCCTCCCCCCCAGAAATTGAGGAGGTTAATCGAGCTAGGATTGATACTAAGAGAAAGTCCCCCAGATCGACCTCGAGTATCCAAGGCATGAAAAATCCATCTCGGACGAAGGTATTCAGAGAATTAATAATGGAATCAACAAATTATGATAGGTTTATCTAGAGATACTGTTAATTTCTAAATCACTTTGTGAAGAAATAAAAATAAATTAGAAAAAGAAGGGAAATAGAATTAATTATGTTAGTTTCACAGGAAGAAACCTACGTTAACACAATAATATAAATATTTACCAGTATAGCTTCATCGATTTTCAAATAAAGTGCCTCGCTGAGAAATATTGTACCTTTCCATGAGAGTTTTCACCCATGAGCGCATACGGATTGAAATTATTGTTGATTATTCAATCTCCTCCAAAGAAAATGGGTGGTAATATGAGAGACCCAATGCATCTAGTCTCATTGTTTGAGATATATATCCTTACATAGAAAATGAAAAAAACTCAGGAAAATTATATAGTATCTTTATATACCCTTACATAGAAAATGAAAAAAACTCAGGAAAATTATATAGCAAGATACTGATGCAAATATTATCCTTTATTTCAACCCTTCCAAATATAAAATCAAATTTTAGCCTTGTACCATATGCTAACTTGCTACAAGTTTCTCGAGAGGTTTATTCATTCTAAAAAATCAGGACTCGATTGTGAGACATATCCAATATACCCATTCTCTCTTTGTTTGGGTGCACAGATGACCAAAGGAAAGAGAATATAAGCATTTAAAGAAAGAAATCACACCCCTATAATAAATGGGTCATGTCATAAAAATTATTAAATATATGAGATAATCTTTAAAATTTCCAATAGAAATTTTAATTACAGACACAATACACCACGTAACCATAGTGTCTTCTACATATATAGAGATTGAAATTAATTATAAGAGACACATTGCACTTCATTATTTTTTAAATCCATTTAAGGAGAATGCTAAGGATGAGAAATCTAAAGGATAAACATCTTACTTGCATTAGCTAGAAGATCATAGGAGAATCCTGTTGAGGAATATTTTTTTATTATTTTTCTCGGTGTCTTCATCACTCTTTTCCTCTCTGATATTTTGGGAAGCACTAGCAACACAATTCCGAATGCCGCAAATACTCCCACAATTCCAAACAAAATAGCTACCTCGATAGTTTTGGATGCATTCTCTGACCTTCGAGGATTAACTCCAATTTCAATTGCATCATTTTAAAAATATGAATATGGGTGTTGGTGTTACATCTCAGTAATAAAGCAATTCTCAAAAAACCTAATGGTTTCCTTTTGGCTTAATAGGGAGACAAGACACGGGGAAACTTTCCCATCAAAGAGAGATAAAAAAAAATGCGAGCCTACTACCATAAGTGAGATTTTGGGGAAGAGATCCACTGAATGAATTGGAAGGTCAATTCAAGTAGGAAATGCCAGGTAGTGAGAACAATGAAGGAAAAGGTGACCCGATAAGGTCATTCTAAGACAGTTCAAGCCTATATAATTGGTCAAATGAACTAAGATCCAGAACATGAAACCTGAAATTGTTTTTTCTCAATACACTCTTGACAACTTGTTTGTTTCCTAGAATTGGGAACATGGATCCAAGACTATTTCCCTACAAATCAAGTTCTTAAAAGTTTCTCAAGCTGTTGAGATCTGGAAAATCCCTAGACAATTGATTTCCTAAAAGTTGTAATACTCTAAGGTTTTGCAATGTACTTAGAGGGATTTGTAGAGGACCACTTAACAAGTTGTTATTCAAAATCAGGGACGTTAGACTAGATAAGACTCTTATCCAGTCATGCATTGTGCCATTCAACATATTATTGTCTAGTATTAAGGTCTAGAGATTCCTATGAAGAGAAAGCTCATGTGAAAAGTTTCCATAGAAAAAAATTGAAGTGATATTTAGTATAACAAGGGAGGATAAGTGAACTATGTTTCCTGGTAGAGGACCCTAGATTCCCAGAGATTCTAGAGAGAGAACTTTAAGACTTGAAAGCCTATAGAGGGTATTTAAAAATGAATCTATTGAAAAAGATGATGCCATAGTCTAGTTTGAAACATAAAACACATTATTTCCCTTTTAAGGAGAGCCCTTGTCACCCATAATTTTTAGTTGTGTTATTACACCATCGTAGCATACAATGGTGAGAGAGGAAGAAGGAGTAAGGTTGCAAAAATATGTATTGTTGTTCCAACCTTTTAAAGCACTGGGGTAATGTGTGATCTTCTAGAGTCTCAACAGGGTTTAGAAATTAGAAGGCTGGAATTGTTGGGAACCCAAAAGGGGAACCAAAATCAGGATTGGAATCAACGCTTCCCACCTCGAATAAGAGAATGAAGCCTCACCTATTTCCATTGATTTATGCCTTGTTTTCTTTGAAGAACTCATATTGGGTAGAACTGTATTGAGTACTTGTAGTGACATAATTTTGAACTCAACCATTGAGAACATGAACCCAAGTAGCATAACCCTATATAATCTAGAATGAAAAATAACACCCAATAGTGAAAAAAAATTTTTTACCCAATTCTTTATAGTGATGGTTGTTCTCTAAAGCTTTAACCCACTTGGAATGAATGAAAATCACCCAAGTTCAACAGTGCATTGGACATTGGAAACACTAATCCCTCAACATGAATCGATGATCCTCGTATGAGAAAGATGTTGAGGAGGGAATACATGCCAGAAGGCAAGAATTTATGGAAATAAAAGCCACCAAATTAAGTGGAATTAAATTAATTCTCTAATTACAATGGGGATGATCATTATGTTAACGTTCCACAAATTTGATACTGTTAGTGCACTATTTCATTTAATGGTGTTGATCATTGGACAGGTGCTCGACATGTTGATGAGTCATGTGAGGTTGAAGAGCATGCAAAACATTAAAATTACCAACGTAGAGCACATCACTGCTACAAGGTCTCTAGCCCTGATGTGGCGGTGGTGCCGAGGTCACCGTATTGGGAAAATAAAAACCTAAAGTAAACCATGGAAACTAAATATATTATTTTCCAAATTTTTTGTATGGACAGGTATAATACAAATTCATGGATGATATACGTCACTGTTATGCAGTGACATAACAAGGATCCTTACACTGAAGGGTTTTTTAAGGGCAAGTTGATCCAAAGGAATTTCGTCTTTTGTCCAGAGCATATCAGGAAAGGGAATGTATTTGCACTTTTTGACACATATTTTCATTTTGTGTCCAAATAAATGTCATTGGTGAGCATGTACAAAGTGTATAGAGATATGCCGCCTGTCTCCATTGGTTTTTTATGTCTGGGGGGTCACATCTGGACTAAATGGGAACAAATTTTCACTTTTTTCCACATAAACATCATCGATGTGTTTATCCAAAGTGTATAGAGATATGCCACATGCTTGCATTGGTATACTGCTTGTGGGGGGTCACATTAGGACTACATGGGACCATGTTTTCATTTTTTGTCCATAAAAACTTCATTGATGCATCTATCAAAAGGGTATAGAGATATGTCATGTGTCTACAATGGTTTTCTACTTATGGGGGGTCACATCAAGATTTCATTCCCGTTGGTGCTTCCATTCTGTGCAGAGATATTCGCCAAGGATCAAAACCCATTATGCACAAAGATCTTCACCAATAGATTGAAAAACCACCATAGATGAGACTTCGAAAAGGTGGCAATGTGAAGGAACGTCATGCTTCTATTTATCTTCAATCTATGAATCCATGGCAACAACTACTATTAGTATAAGTAGGATCCAATTGAACTCCTGGCCAAGACTTCCCGCTAGGAGAAAATATAGATAAAATTTTCCACGAGGATAGCTAAAGAATATTGTTGTCAAGGTAAATCCTCTCTATGGACAGAGATGATCCCTCTAGCCCTAGAGTGGGTCTAGCAACAAACAAGACAAAAAAGTGTCTACTTTCTTAGATTGTATTCAATTAGAAACAAAAGATATGAGTACCGACCTTAAACTTATGTCGACTATTTGTTCCTTTGGAGTTCATCCACTTATATTTCGCTCTAGATGACGTTCCTTGCTCCTATTTACGATCAATACCTGTGGCAAGAGACATAAGACAATACAGAACAAGATAGAACAAATAATACTTATATTTAATGAAATCTATCTAACAGATCAATGAATATTAGAATTTTCATCATAATAATAAACGAAAATGGAAAGTAAAAACCAGTTGTATTCTATTAATGATCAGAAATGGGAGTTACAACCTTCACCTTGATGTCGGAGCTCTCATTTTACGGGTCTGAATCCAATCACGTCTCCAAAACACTCTTTTCCAAGCTTAACACAAGGAGGCTGAAGGATCTCAACTCTCTCCTTCTATAGCTAAAGCAATCTTGAGATTCTTTCTCCTTCTCTTCCAGTAGAGGCCAGGGAAAATTTTAGGGGCGAATTTTAGCCCAAAGGCGAATTTTAAGGGATTTTAAATTTTGGTCGGGCGAATTTTTTATATAAAACCCATTTTCTATAGTTTTATATAGTTCGCCCTATAATTATTTTAAAAATAATTAATTATTAAGTGTTAGCCTAACAAAATAAATGCGCCTAAAACTTAAACAGTGAAATTCGCCTCCCGATTTTCTGGTTTGAAACTGATTTCAATGGAATTCGCCTGCATTTTACTGGGTCAGGAGAGGGATTCGAGTGATTCGCCCCCCATTTTCACTGGTTGGGGCTTGGAAGTTGAAGGTTCAACAAAAATTTAATGGCATTTGCCCAAATTTACTGGCATTTGCCCAAATTTACTGGGTCGAAGAGGCATTCGCCCCCATTTCAACTGTTGGGGTTTGGAAGGGCCTGGAAGTTGACTGTTAGAGGTGCACGGTGCCGGATTATATGTAGAATTCCAAGATCTGGTTCTGCACGCATGATGACATTAGGGCAATAGGAATCGAGTTCTAGTTCCCAGGAGGTGCACGGTGCCGGATTCTATGCAGCGTGCCAAGATTTGGTTCTGCACGCATTGATTAGGGCATTAGGGCAACAAGAATCTTCAATCGAGTTCTAGTTCCGGAGATGTAGCAAGAATCGAACATAAACAATCTTCTTTACTTGCTCTGAATTCAGCATTGGAGGATCAAGTCAACCGGCAGGCTAAGAAGGGCCTGCTAAAGTTAAAAAATTCCACAAGCCAAAAGATGGTTATAGGTGCAAATTTAATTGTTGACAAGCCCATAAACAAATGTAGCAGATTAGGGGTGTTTAGGCCAAGGATTGTCGCACAGCATGTTTGCACACATGCGGCATCAGGAGCCGATATAGGTTTCCAAGATGATGGTATTGGATTAAGTGCACTTAGAGATGCCTCAAGGCCATCAAAATTGATGGATTTTCTCACATCAGAGAGAGCCAAAGTTGTTGTCATGATGGCTCTGGGGTTGTCACTTTGTAATGCCAATAGAATTGTAATGTCTGTTGCCATTGTGCCTCTCAGAGCGACTCATGGATGGAGAAACTCTTTTGCAAGAATTGTTTAGGTGTGTCTCTGTATTCTTTTGTCCACCGTGAGATTGCTATGCATGGAATTTTTCTTTAGTCAATCTTCTGTCAACTATTTTACAAATTTATGGTCTTCTTATTCTTTACCATTAAAAGTGTTGCACCACATATAGCAGATTTTGTTTCACTCTAAGTGCAGGGTCGGAGGTGTAACTGTTCCACCAAAATTGCCCTGGACTTGCACCTGGCATCATCCCTTTGAAGTGCATCCTATTTGGCTGAGGCAAACCACAAAGTTGAATAGATCCATGGTGCTGGTTTAATATTCTATTGACCTCAACAGTGAACCAGGGTCCAGTTGGCCTGGCTTTTAGTATGCAGCTTTATTGATAGCATTGAGCCTTAGATATGATCTACACATGTAGGCTGCAAGGGATAAAACTTTCAAATTTTCTAAAATGAATCCTTTGTTGAGATAGACAAGAAATTTTACAAGATACTTGAAACTGAACCTACAAAGTTCAGTCTAGATGACATGTAAGAAGGTTGTCCCATTTTGTCAATTCATCGACTTCCTGTTGTGCCTGGATTCAGCAAAATCACTGAATTTCATTCTCTCATGCTTTTGCATTAATTTGCATTTCCCCTTTCCAGGGAAGGGCTGGTACTAATGAATTTATCCAGTCTTTCATCTGCTCGTGTATTGAGCTAAGAACAAAACACAAACTATTTTTTTGTATGCTTTCAAATCTGATCATGTTAGATTCAGTTTCAGATCAGGTCTTTGAGTTGTTGTTGAAAATATCCCTGGTAAATACTAGAAACCGTTTGAATTGGGCAACCGGATTAATCAAAGATATATCTTGAAGCATCTGACCAGTATCATTGAGAATTAGTAGGTCAAGGTATATCAATAACCTTACTAGAGGGTATGTATCCTCTTTAATTTTACAGTTATGGCATTAGCACTTGCTGGGCCATTTTTTGCCCAGAGGTTACCAGACTTGTATTTCAGCATACCCATCTCCAGTCTTTCTTATGCAGCAACTTGTATTTATAACAGCTACAAGAATCTTATATTTATAATTTTTATGTCTACACTGGTATCATCATCAAGAGCTTCAAGTAACTAGAGGAATAAACCAGTAGATAAACCAGTAGTTAATTCTGAAATGCAAATCAACTACTGGTATCATCATCTTATCTTAGCTTCTGATGTTCAAATATATTAGTAACAGTTGTCTTATAAATATCATTGAATTACAAACCTACAAATTGACATGAGTAAAGGAGAGCCTCTTTATTTTAAAGCCATCATCTTTGTAAGAAACAATAAACAAAAGATAAACAGTTAGGTCATACTGTGCTGCTTTTGTTTTCCAAAAATCCTACAGCAAAGAAGTTGATATGCATCCTGACATGGTAAGTCGATGAAATTAATTTCAAGAGAGAAATGATCAAGGAAACAATTGTGATTGCATTGTAGGAATTGGATTTTGGCGTTGTTGAACTGTTGTCTGGAAGAAACCAAATAAATCCTAGCTTCTTGACGTTGAACCCTTCCCTTTTGCTGTAGTATGGTACATATGCCTTTACATATATCTCATGTCTATTTCAAAAGTGAGAAACTGATGGAATCTAAGATGTTTGCAGTTGCTGATTCACTAATTTACTTAGATCTACGATGCAGAATGAATGTTTTATATATATCTCATAGGTTTAGAATCTTTTGCTGTGAAGGGAATCTCCAATGTTGTTTTGAATTCCATTCTACAAAAGGTGTTCATAAAGTATGTTCTAGTGAAAGATGATACCCTTACTAATCTTTTTGAACTACAGTGTGGAGACCAGCACTATTGGGGACAAAAGGATAGGCATCTGAACAAGTGTACTGGAAGAAAAGGTTACTGCATGTAACATGCTTTGTTGTTACGCTGATGAACTGAAAGAAGGATTCTATCCATGGATTGGGAAGGTATTTGATGGAATTAATCATTGTTAGTAAATGTAGGTGACACTTTTCTTTATTAAATTATGTAACCAATTTTGGTTTGATGACAGGTTGTGCCAATTCTTGTTCCATTATTGAAGTTCTATTTTCACGAGGAAGTTCGGATGGTTGCAGTTTCAGGTGTTTTATATATTGTCTCTAATGGAGGACAAATAAGTTTGAGTCAAAGATGTCCAGAAACTTATCACCAGTTGTTGTTTAAACATGCATGCCAGAACTTCTCCGAGCTGGAAAATTGGCCATGGATAAAGAACAAGCATAGGGATGTAATGAGTCATATATTAAGCAACTCTTGGACTATATTATTTCATCCCTTGTTGAAGCATTACATAAGGTGAGAAAACAAGCTTTTTTAAAATTTTCAAACTTTCCATTATGTATAGTTCATTAGCTTAAAGATATATGATTTCAATGCCTCTTGATAATGTCTATTTGCACTCGATTGGAGCTGACACAGTTTATGTGGCTTACCAGGAACCGGGAACAGAGGTCCTTACAAATATGTTAAGCTCATTAAATGAATGCATTCAGGTGACAACACAATTTTAATGCAACAATAAATATTATATGGGATATTCACTTTATTTACTTCACTGCCTATGTTGGTTACCTGTTTAGTGCCACATATTGCATACTCTATTTTCTTCAAGGAACTTGTCTACAGTCTTTATCTTCTTTTAGCTTTAATGATGATTCCATATCAAGAGTGCCTGTGCTGTCAGAAATGTATTATTTCCTTTAACCTGGGTGCAAACTTGTGGAGGCTTTGCTCTATTGTGAATATGCTAATGAAGGCTTTGCTTTATTGTGACTATGCTAGTGAAGGCTTTTAGTTTTTGCTGAATTGTGCTATTGTTGCTTTTGGTCACAATGGTAGGCCTCTAATTTGTTAGCCTTCTAGGGATTAAAATATTCATGGTGTGGAGAATTTCCAGAGGACTTAAGAAGATTCAAAGTGGGCATAATGCTTGTTGCTAGTAATTCTAGGGAATTTGGCAACCAAAACTTGGTTTCTGCGGATGCAACTGAATTTTGTTTGGATTTAGGATTTAGGTTAACTTCCTTATCTAGTTATAACTTAGATTGTATCCCATTGCACATTAAACACTGTTTTAGAAGCTTGTTACGGAGGATGGTACTTTCCTTTGTCTTATTCTATTTTCTTTTTCTTAGCTGTGGATTTTATTAAGATAGTCCAATGTATAAGATCTAAGATGCATATGCATGCATCTACTTTCCCCTATCATGGGATGCAGACAAAGTACATAATTTTATGCAAGAAGGAAATAATAAAATTTGAGGATAATAATCTAGGAAGTATCCAAAAATCGCTAGGTCACACAGGAAAGGAAATGACTAAAGAGGAGTATCTACTTGTGTCTTTTTTGTTTTGAATGGGCTCTATTCACTTTCCCGTCAAGTCTGACAACATTATGTCGTTTGAAGGGGCCTATGCTTTGTTATTCTTTCTGCAGGTGACCATGAATTCTACTCCATCAAAACTGCATTGTGAAAATAACATTTTCTCCTTGGCGATAGGACCTGAGGAAGTTTTCTTCAACATTAACATTTTTGAAGAATATTATACATATTTTCAGCAATTGTAAGGTTTTGGTTTCTGTGTTTTATGGGTTCTCTCATGACCTCATGCTCATGTCCAATCCTTAGCCTGAAGGATCTTCCTTGGGTGGAGTCTATGAACTGTCCAGTCCCCATTTCATGGACAAAGATAAGCTTTGATTGTATCTTCTTTTCAGTGTTTATTTGTCCTTTTCTGTTTTCTAGGATGGAGCCTGAGTTGGAACTTCCTCGAAATCATTAAATTTATGCTAGTGACTTAACTGTCCTGGCCATGAACACGGTCTTATGCAGAAATTCTTATAACTCCTAACGTTTTCCAGGAAAAATGAAATCTAGAATAGTGCCAGGTTTTAAATAGTCGTCTAGCTAGTTTATAGGAAAGATAGTCGAATTGAAACTCTTTGTAATTCTTCATAATTTTGCATGTGATTTGGCTCATTCTGAATTTATTGAGCAGAGGATTTTGTTTTGGGATGAAATTGACTGAGACTCAAAATCCTTAATTTCCTTTTGCAGATTTGAAGTGGTTTTCATCTTCTTTTTGTTCTTAATTTTCATATAGATTGCTCAAACATTAATTTTCTTACACAGGTAGATTTCTTTCAATTCGATGGCACCATTTTCGTTGCCTCCTGGCTTTGGTTTACACCCAATAGATGAAGAACTTGTTGCTTATTACTTGAAGAGGAAAGTACATGGCCATAAGATTGAGCTTGACATTATTCCTGAGGTGGACCTTTACAAGATTGGACCGTGGGATTTGCCTGGTAGGTTATATTTTGTTTCTATTTCTTTTGTTTTCTGTAATGTTTTAGGCCTTTTATCTTCAAGTTAGTTTAAGATTTTTATATACTTTATCCTTAAGGTAAGGCTGCCTTAAATTAAGTTTGAGCAGTCTAGTGATTTTGTTTTTTAAGCTTCGTGTGTGCATGCATCACATATTGGTAGACAATTAAAACAAGTGTACATTTCTTCAGCAGCTTGACTATTCAATAATTGAACTTTATCTTCTCTGTTCAGGTTTCTGGTTGCTAAGTAACATGTTATTTTGAATTTGATTGTCCTGCTATTTTGGATAACTATGCTCTGTAGTCACTGAAACACCAATAATTCTGCTGGTTACTGGGCTGACTTAAATATCTTGTTCTTTGGCAGATAAAATTTGCCTCCCAAGCAAAGATCTATAATGGCATTTCTTTAGTCCATGCGATAGGAAGTATCCAAATGGCTCACGTACTAATAGGGCCACTGAAACACTGGAAAGGACCGGAAAGTTACATCTCAGTGGAGTACAATTGGATCAAAAAAGACACTAGTATTCTATAGGGGTCGTGCTCCATTTGGAGAAAGGACAGATTGGGTTATGCATGAGTATCGGCTTGATGAGAAGCAGTGCCAAGCAGCAGGTTTACATGTTTCTTGTCTGTCTCTTCTTCTTTGGATGTTGATATTTTTCATTTGTAGCCATTAAACCTGTGGGAAGTATATGATAATGTTGAGTCTCTCTGCACCATTAAAGTTGTTGGTATTACGAGATACTGTCTCTTGGGGAGTTTCTTTAGTTATAACTTATTTCAGATCTCTTTAAATGTCATTAAGAACTGTTTCAATAGGAAGTATTGATGGAATTACTTTTGCAGGTTTCTTTTGTCTTATGTCGCGTCGTCAAGAAAAATGGATTAGTAACAAAAAGTGGTGACCAGTCTGTTGCCCCAACTGAGAAAAATGATTCAGATGGTGCAAATAACAGCACCTTACCTGGCAATTTGGCTCAAACATTCTATAGTGAGCATCAATCACCAGTTTTGCAAGAAGGTGAAAATAACACAAACTTAAAACTGCCATCTGAAACATCATCTGAGAATTTCAATGACATGACTGAAGACAATATTGAGAGATGGTTAGATGTGCTTCTGGATGATCCAAATCAAAATTGAAGCATGGCATCTCCAGTTGAGTTGACAAATAACGCAAAGTTATGTGGCTTACTTCTTTTTGTTACAATAATATTGCAAAGCTCTCAATTCCTGGTAGATGTCACAACTAACTTTCATATAATATGTAATTAGAAAGTCTAACTCTTGTGAAATAATATATTTATTGCAATTCATGAAAATTTTTACTGCGTGTTTATGTTCTGCATTTAAATCTACACTTACAGAAGGTTTAACATTCCAGAATATTGCTTTTATCTTTCTACTATAACATATATACAGACATTATTTTATAAATAACATACATTGATACTTTAATTCCATCCATGAGTATTGCAGGTCTCTTTTTCTGACCCTTCGTGGAAGAGACATTATTTGAAAGATGGACTGGAGTGATGTTAAATTCTGATAGAAGAAACTAACTTATGTGCCTTTGCTAGGATGGTTGCCAAAAAAATGAACCTCAGTGGACAAAATACTGCATCTGTGACACTAAAATTTATACCAGTGTATTTCAACTGGGTTACTCAATTGGCATTGAAAGCAACCTTAGTTGAGCCATATTTTTTTCCTCCATAAATTTCAATGAGCAACTATTTTATTATTTAGTATAATGGACAATTCAAATATATAATGGAATTCTACCTGTCCTAAGTAGTAATTTCACATTTGGTAAAAATGTTCCTTGCAGATCCAAGATGAGTGTGTCAATTTTAGTGAGTGCTTTGACCTCTTTTCTTGGTTCTTCAAAAGGATTCATATCCGCCACTTGGATAAGAACATGGAGTTACATTATCCATTTCTCTAAGGAATTTATAACATTTATTGCGGGTTCACAGTATTTCCTTGATATTCGTTTGTGTTTTTTCGTGAAATTGCATCTCATATTTCGTTTATGAATGATAGAAGAGTACATAAAGTAGTATGTATCATTGGGCCAAGCTGTGGTTATAGTCTACCTCTCCCTACATATGCAAGGAATGCAAGTATATCTTCTTTGGCCCATATTCTGAAGAGAGGTTCTACACTCTTTTTAAAATTCCAATTCTGGCTGAAATCTACGCTGCTAACATTGATTTAGCATTTGAAATCTTTCTCACATGGAGGGGGAGGCATTCTCGTTAGGTAGCACAACATCTATTTTCGCTCAAAAGAGATGCTTAGGTGTTCTATATACCTCTGCTAGACTTCCTGATCATCCATCCATCACCAAACTGACGCCCTCCCAAAGAAGATGACTGACAAAGAGATTGTTGTACTCAGCGGTAACCCATTCCCAAAATGCTCTAGCAACTCGACATTCCCACAACACATGTTACTTTGTGAAACCAAACAGCAACCATTTGTTAGGCTTGAGGGGTGGAGCATATCTTTGACCGCTGGGATCTAGTTAAGAACCAACTATCCAAGTAGTCTAGTTGTAAGGTCATTCCTTAAACATTATTTTGAAGATTTCCTCTTTGCTTTGCTACTTGTTGCTATGCTTCTGTTTGTTGTCTGATTTTCTTTGAGAAACTTCTTGACTCTTTAATCCGTTCTCTTTGTTTTAGTTATCCTGAACAAGCTAATACTATCATCTTTTCTTTAGTTGTTCGGTCTTATGCAGATTACTGTAGTTCGTTCTTACCTATTTTCCATGGTGTTACTGCCATTGTGGAATGGTTATCAGAAATTAAGAAGAAATAATATCCCTCCATCCTAAGTAATAAACTCAAGGCTTCAACATCAAGATAGCTACTTGTTAATTATTAGGTTTTCAGGCAGCAGAACCAAATCAACTCGCACTGTATTCTCAAGAATATATAAAAGTTCCAATGAGTACTCAACTACTGCCTTGGAGTCTGAATGCATTTAGGATGCTTTTGTGCCTAGTTTTTGAGATTACTCTCCTTTATAGAGAAGTAATTTGGGACTGGATACATGTTTTTAGGATGGCTGAATCAAG
The DNA here is from genome assembly GCA_034641835.2 of Pinus albicaulis. Taxonomy (NCBI): domain Eukaryota; kingdom Viridiplantae; phylum Streptophyta; class Pinopsida; order Pinales; family Pinaceae; genus Pinus; species Pinus albicaulis. The sequence continues at coordinate 113,962,512 of CM076580.1, read as the reverse complement.
CACCATAAAAATGCTAGTTGCCTGCATTTGTTTTCTATTTATTTTAAATTGTAAATAGTTTTTCTATTAACCTAACATGGTGAAATTGTAACAAGCTTCATGAGGTAGAGAAATTCAAATCTCCTTAGCTGAATTGAGTAGCTGGTCTAGGTTAGGGATATAAAAGCCTTAATAAGAAGAGTAGATGAGATCATTTTGACAGTAAGACTCTCTAAAAACATCCAAACCTTGGCTTGTTGTCTAGCATTATTATGCAATTGTTCATTCTTTTGAACTCAAATTAAAATGCATCACTTTTGCTAGTCTACATACCACAATTATGTCACTAAGCCTGCTTTCTTTTCCACCTTGATTTGTATAAAATTGTATATGATATGGATGCTACAGGATACAACCTGGATGTAACCTGAATATGGGTTAAACACAATTTATCTCATATCCAGTAAAAGTTTAAAATAAGAAGAAAAAACCCTAATAATAAAAATGACACTAGCCTTTCAAGTATAATTAAGAGAAAGCCTGTTAAAAAGGTATTGAGATCTTTCATAGTATTTGTTTATGTTAGTTTTCTTGACAATATCTACACAATCCTGAATAGTTAATGGTTTAATAACATAAAGAGAACACCAACTCACTCAATGGTTAACTGGTAAATGATTTGTTCAATGCACTTTTCATATCAGTGTAAAGATGTTTGTAGGCTTACAATTGAAATGCTTATGTTCTTATATAGGTTTTTTTTGAAAGTGCTTCCTTTAAACTTAATAGAAGCATTATAATTGGCCCAAAGAGGCGAGGCACCATAATTGGTTCACACATGTGAAAGTTGAAACAACCCCCAAGGGGCTTAACACAAGCACATTCATGTGGCTAAGTTGTTATGACAAGGGGTTATTATTTTTTCAAAGTCAACTAGGGTTTGTATTTGGTCCCATCTGCACATCTCATGTAATGGGGGAATTGTAGTTTTTTGGGTTGCATGACATGCCACTAGCTGAAATCTACTGAACTGAGATACTGATGATTGTTCTTATGTAGTTTTAGTAAAAGTATTGTGTAATGAAACAATGTTATGGATTTTGTAGTTATCTCTCCTTTAGAGGGCTTAGTAATTGAATGTGTCCCCCAGAAAAACATAAAAATAACTTGCAACAAAACTATAGAAACAATGAGAGTGATAACTAACCACGAGGCAACTGTTTCATAGGTATAGAGAAAGACAAACAACCATGGTATTTTCTGACCTCAATTGCATTCATGACTTTTGAATTGATGCAAAACAAGTTTATGCTTATATGAGACGACACTGCCTTTTCAAATACAACTAGGAGTAAACATGTTAAAATGTGAAACCTCCAAAAAGTAGTAAAGATCCCAAATAAATTATTTAGGTTATAATTGTTATAACAATCTTGGATATGTTATATTTCATGGTATTTATTTTGGTAACATATATATTTATATAAGCCACACACAGAAATTTATTGTATCCAAATGCTTATAATAATCTGTTGTATAAATATTCATATCCATCTTTGGATCACTTGGTACTTCAATTGCCTCCCAAAATGGTTGGGATGAGACCATAGCTACCAAAAAATCAATATTAACAGAAATAATCTCAATGAAAGAGATGTCGCTGAAAAAACATGGGCTTGATTTCTCATTAAAAATTTTCATTTAAAGACAATCTTGCCTTATAACCGTCAGGATAAGTTGGAACTTTGCACACTAAGAAAACTGTATGCCAAAAAACCCCTTTGTTATGAGTTTATATTATAACAAGACCTCCATGGCACAACACGCTTGTAACAGCCATTGAATAAAAGCAATGTTAAGGGTTACAAAAGAAGATACTTGAGAACCCTAATTTTCTTTATCACATAGATGGCACCAAGAAATCAAATTACACTTTTTTTCACCCAAGTTTGAAGAGGTGAAATTAGATGCTACTCTAGGTTGGAAAGGAGTAAGTTAATTAGTGGATGAAGTCAATCTTTTTTTAATGAAACTCTTCCCTTAATCGGGTAAAATTTTTATTGGAAGTTATAGTTCCACTTAATTGATGGAAATTTTGGCTTTGGAAATTTTCTTTTAAAGGTTTTGACCTATTTTAAGACTATCCACATCATCCAAATTTTGAAAAATGAATAGACCAAAGAGAAAATTTGCTTTGCTGAATAAATAAACTGGAAAAATAAACTTACCAAAAATGCTGAATTTGTCCACTTATTGACTTACTCTATTAAGAAAAACACCTATTAATTCGCTCGATATCTCAATGAATTCCCATTGATCTTTAACTAGGGTGTACATGCAAAATGTACAAAGGCTATTGGTTCACTTTGTGACGAGTCAACTACCTCTAAATAGGTTCTTGAGCCATCCTTAAAGAAGGACGTGTTGTGGATATCAATGTCAACCTTGTAGGTATAGACATTTTGCACGTTGTCGTGTTCCTTGTCTCCAAATACCGGACCTAATGGTTAAGAACATGTGGTTCCTCGTAAGACGTCACAAGTTTAAATGAAAAGGGGACAATGTCACAAGTTCAAATCCAAAGGGGGGTAGAGTATGCACACTTTTGCAGACTTTAGCAGTGAAATTGCTATGCAAAGGAAAGTCCCTTCTCCCACAAACAAACGACTCTTATACACCAATTTAGCGTATGGTTGGCTGTGACCTTAAAATTAGATTATTATTAACATTATTAAGAATTTAGTAAAATTTATCAACTTATGGGTAGAAATTTTGTCTTGTGAAAGTCTTAAACAACTATCTTCTCTTGCAAGATGCCTCTTTATCATTTTTTTTAATGTTAGCAGACTCTTTATCATTTTTTTAGGGTTAGCAGACTCTTTATCATTTTTTATTTAAGTACTCTCAATCAAGGAAAATAAGTTGTTGAAGGAAGTCTAGATGACGAAAAGAAGGAAGTAGGTGTGTATGGATATGTTTGATAAGTTAGGTCATGTCATCATATAGTTGAAGATAACTGGGATAGATACTCTACCTCGTGAATTTTATCAAAGGAAAGGGTTCTCTTTTGTTGGAAAGATGCATGAAGGGGTACGGTTCACATATTGACTAGAAGAAATCAACATAATATGTCCTCATATGAAATATGAGGTGGTTGACAAAGATGGAGGAAATATGATTAGAAGTTCCTAGGAAGTGATATGTGAATAGAGAAAAGAAGAGATCATGAAAGATGCAACTATGGTCGCATGGAAAAGGAAATCAACATTTGATGACTAGTAGAATTGACCATGATATCTCCATGGGAAAGATATGTAAACCTTGGTAAAGTCTGAAAAGAAAGAAGACCCTTAACAATTGAATATCTTGGAGATGTGTCAATATGTATGCAAAAAGTTGATATTACAATAAGCAAATGTCATGATGAAGGACCATCACAAAAGGTAAATTTTGTTTGATGTTCATTTTTCATTTTTGAACATGTTTGGATGGGCTAATACAGGGCTATTAAAAGGGAGTTGTGGATGTCACCTACAACTAGTACTCATGTGGTGGATGAAAGATCCCGAAGGACGCATGATGTGGAAAAGGTAGATGTATGAAGGAAAGCCATATATGGACTAGCATATCACTTTCTGATGAAAGGAAGGATGACATGACTAACATGGTTCGTGAATGAAAGTGATGGATGGTCAATGCCCTATGAAGAAGCCCCAAAAGATGAAAGTTGCATAATGTTAAAGATGAAATTCATGACATGGAATGTAGGATCTCTTCAAGCAGCTGAAAGTACCATAATCTCCACCAAAGAGTTGCTATTGGAAATCAAGTCCCTAGTTTGGATGGAACTTGGGTACATTCCTTTATAGGAATGGGTACATTCCTTCATAAGAATGGGTATACCCTCCCTAGTTAAGAGGGAGAGATAGACACATCATTCTTGTCTTCACTTTGGAAGAAAGAATGGAGGATTGGGTAAGCATCTGGCATCCGATACTCTTCGAGGATGTGGTAGGGAATCCACAACAAGAGTAGTGGTAAAGGACTGATATTCTTTGAGGACTGGGAATCCAGGATAAGAATAGTCCTGGGAGGACATACCCTGTGAACACCCAGGTGGGGTATGTGCCTTGAGAGACAATGATGATGGTGTCTATAAATCATTGGTCTTTCCAACATTGTGCTCTATTCTTATGGAGAGATAGAGCTATTAGTCAAAGCCTTGTTATGTGACAATGATGGTTGATATGATGCTAAACAGATGGGTTACCAATTCGACTCTTCTTACGAGAATTCTTCAGATTGAGAATGTCCGAGTACCTTGTAAGGATTATGAATGCCTCCCTAGTTAAGAGGGAGTGTTGAAATATGTAACTAGGTTTGGTCTTCATAATGACATATGTAATCATGATTTTATGTATTTGATGTAATGAGAAAAATAAATTTATTATTGTTGTTGAGGCATGGGTTTCATGCTCAAGGAAATTTATTTTTTAGCTCTAGCTCCCATTGTGAGCTCCTAGGGCTTGTTAGCTATTCTACAAGTCAAGAAAGTCATTGTCATGTATGAATGACCCATTTGGGCATATTACATATTGTAAAAGAGTTTATTTGAGTCATAGTTGAGTCAAAAGGCCCTCCAAGACCTCATCAAATGTGCAAGCTACAAGTTGGCCTTCCCAAAGACAAGTTGGCCTAGAGACAGTTACAAGTCGACTTGCTTTCATGGACAAGAAAGCCTATAAAAGGAAGACTTCGACCACACTTGAGAGACACACTTCACTCATTCCTAGTTTGATCATAAGGAGGAAAAGGTGTGAAAAAGAAAGAGAACGAAGGAAGAAAAGAAGGACGTGATTTCTGAATTCTTTTGGGCTACTTCTCTCGACATGTGCGAAGAAATTAGGGCTTCAATTTGTTGTAAGGAAGCCGAGTTATAGATCCAACGAAGTGTTAAGGATTGGGGCAAGTAAGCACTGTGTTAAGGACCAAGTTATCTAAGAACAAGAAGGATGCCTAGCGAAGGAAAAAGAGGAAAAAAATATCCATTTTCCTCTCACACGTGCGGCCTAGGGTTTCTGAAATAAGGGCCGAAAAGTGCAGAAGTTGCAGGAAGACTGAAATTGCAGAAGGGAAGGATGAAGTTGCAATCAAGGTGGTGTCAAGCCAAAACTGAAGACAAGGAAGAAGTAGCTCGTTTGATTTGGAAAAAGATGCAAAGTTGACTTGGTCTTGGAGGAGTTTTTGGTCAAGGGTCTAGGTCTTGGAATTCATCAATTGAAGATTCTATAAGAAGAGGAATTCGTGTGGGTTTTCCTCTCAAGATTGGAGAGGTTTTGGCCCTGAATGATTGCCTATATCTTGTGTCCTTTTACTTATTGTTATTTATGGTTTGGTAGCTATTTGATGATGGAAAAATACTAATAATAATAACTAAAGGAAGAAGCTAACTAAAAGAAGTAAAAATACATCACAAACAATTATCAAAGAGAAGAGAAATCACTTTTAATGGTATATATGTTGCTTGTGTTTGGGGAATTTTTCTGAGTTTCGAGTTTTATATTTTCTTGGAAAATAATTATTGATATTTGGAAAATGTGTGATTTTATATTGGTATTGGAAACGAAGCTAGTTTTGATCTTTGATTGGAAATGAAATCAGATTTGATGAAGTTGGGACCTATTTCTTTTCACATTGATAGTGTCATAGTATTAAATGATAAAGAACTAATTTAAGAAGTCTAACGCTAAGCAACAATGGGCTTATTCAAGTACATGAAATTGTGTTAATGTCTAGCCTTGATATCTTTGAAAATTTTAGTGGTTTGTTTGTTGCTTGTTTAGAGAATTTTGTTGAGTTTGAAATTAGTCTCTTGAATGCTTATGGTTCTCATATCATGCATATATCGATAGATCGATAGATCTAGTTCTATTATTATAATCATTATTGTTTTATTTATATATTTGGTGGTTTGAGGAAAGATATTTTATTTCCTTTCACTTTGTGGCATGATTTCGACATCTTCACCTTTTAGAATATAGTAAGATATTTTTCTTATTATAGATTTTTATTGGAAAAGAATTATTGAGAGTTAGGTGCAAATGCACAATGTTGTGTAGCATTAGTGTGATAAATATGGGATAGTGCAAATCATAGTTTGAAGATTAGTCTAAGTTGACTCGTACCTAATCAACTCAGTCAAGTTGATTGTTGGTTGAATGGCTAATTGTTGGTAGAGGCATGTGGAAAGGGATCATTTTATAGCCATGGGAGGAGGGGACATGGATCCTCATAAGATGGAAGGAGGTCTTATCTCCTTGAGTGGTTCCTCTTTTATAGGAGCAAGAAACCCAAAGGAGAAATCTCGACCATATCATGATCAACAAACATCCAACCCTCCGATCTCGGAGCTTCTAGGCCATGAAGCTTCGCTTCCATTTCTGAAACACTTCCAAAAGTGGATCAACGTGAATATGGTGTCCATACCAGTACCGATCAACGTAGTTCATAGGCTAAATATTTTCCATAAGCGTTGGTGAAACACTGGGTGGTTGCACTGGTGCAAAAAAGAAGATTTTTAGGGAGAGTCTCCAAAAATGAGTCAAAGTGGAATCGATCTTCAGAATTTGTGGGATCCAAGGGCATGTGCTCCATGATGGGAAAAGTACAAAGGGACCACTGTATGATTACTCCAAGATATAGGAACAAGGATTAAAAGGATAGTGAGAAAATGTCGTGAAACAGATGCTCCCTAAATCATGAAGGAAAAACGAGAGTGTGGGTTGAAATGATTTACGAGTACGTGCAAGGACTAGGACGTCGTCATCAGAATACCTATGAATCAAGCATATAGATACTTACATAACTGAAATATCTGATAAAAATACATGAACACAAGGTATGGACAGAACCATCTGTAAAAAAATCATGTAAATGGATCCATGGTATGGGTTCATCCATCCAGAATAAGAAGGATCACAAATGTGGACTCACGGTATGGTCACAACCATCCATATAAAAGAGTCATGTATGAATAAATCATATCGCCTTATAGCTTGGATTTTATAAAACAAAATCTAGGGTCTTGTGCTCCGTCACAACCCAATCAAGTACAAATTCAATCATGTGAATGAATGAGATGAATTCAAACATGCAAGAAATTCGCCTGATTACCAGTCAATGATGTAAACTGTTAACATGCGCGAGAGGAACCACCAATAATTACAATGGTCCTCAAGGTACCAACAGTACAAATCATGAGATGTGAATAAGGAACTGAAGTCGAACATTCGTGAAATCACTCGATCGAAGTCCAATGATGAGAACCTATCGTCGAATGCGAAGAACTTGCCATTAGGGCATGCAAGCTCTAAGGTACCGGAAGAGAGTCTCTATATCAGCTTCTCAGATAATGAGATTAAGTCGACAGGAAGTGATATGTTGAAGGAGGGCCATGATGTATCCCACATCATCGACATGAGCCAGAGGAAAAAAGATGATTGTAAATCAAGACTAGAATAGAGAATTAGGTAATGAATGAACCACAAAAGGGATTTCTCTTGAACATATTGGAAACACGACTCCGGAGTTTGGCAGTATTTTGACAAAACACGAGATCAAAGGTCATGGTGACATGACAGAGATGATATGAAAGGAAAAAATGTATAACGAAATGTAATAAGGTAAGTGGTGTAGTGAGGATGACCCAAACCCAACATGAAACAAAGGATGTGTCATGTTCAAGAGAGACATATTGCCAACACAACTGATAAATACTTCCATTTCCCCCCCACCATTTCTGGCGAGTACCCCAATTATTTTTGAATACAAGCTTGAAGGGGTTAATATATGATTTTCATATAAGTTCATCCTTCGGATGAATCCATCCTAGTAAATTTTACGATCCCTAGGAAGGATAAAATCGGTCTTGTCATGGTGACAAGTCTAGTGTCGTTCAGTTTTAACGAGCCTGACAAAGGTGAAACTCGCCATATTTTTCATGTTTAGGGAGTTTGAAAAAGAAGCAGAAAAGAAAACTCCGAAGGTCCCTTTTCATAGATAGTCTCTCGAACCCAAAAAGGTAGAAAAAAATGTCTGAGAGAACCTCTTAGTCATGATTAACTAAGGCATTACTTTTTCATAAATAGTTTATCTCAGCCTAAAGAAGGGGTAAATGTGTAATAGGTAAAGGACGCTTCGTTTTATTTAATGAGTTCAAAACGACAAGTACTTAGCAATATTTTCATGTTTCAATATTCAAAAAAGAGCTTAAAGGTGACTCTACCTAGAGGAAAAAGTGGTATAAAGGATAGCAACTAGTTTCAGTTATGGTGGAATTGCTCAAAATAAGTAAAGTTCAAGAGGATGGCTAACAAGACCACTCATTGCAGCGGTTCCTTAGGAACGGGTAAAATGACCAAGTGAAGGCGTATGGTCGGCCAAGCAGATGGTCACGATGGAATGAGAAAACCAAGTTTCATTTAAAAAAAATAGGTTTTGAAAATGGAAATCACAAGAAGTGTAATGAGAATGGTTTCATTTTTACACAAGCATGAAACATGGAAACTCTGCTTGAAATTGGTTTCATTTTTTCACAAGCTTGAAACAAAGACAAACTATGCTCAAAATAAGTTTGCATGGCCCTCAATTTGAGGTACATGCCCCCTAGCTTCAGTTCATTCACCTGAGTAGACTACAGGTTACTAACAGGTGGATGGAATGAAGGTTCATTTATGAGGTCAAGTGAAATTTTTGACTGAGATTTTAGGAGATCTAATCAAAGACTTGAATTAAAGGGGAACTTATTTAATTTTTTAATGAGCTTGATACAATAAAATAACTATGCTCATATAGGCCTATTTAATTTTTTAATGAGGTTGACATAGTAAAAGTACTATCCTCATGACACCTTGTTTCATGTTTTAAAGAGTTTGACACAAGAAAAGGAACTCTACTATGAAGAGCTTGTTTCATTTTTGAAGGAGCTTGACACAATAAAAGTAACTATGCTCTGAAACACTTGACCATGAATCATAAGAAGTCATGGTTTCCAAGAGGTTCTCATTTGATGGGAGAACAACGCTATGGACATCAGGGTCCAATGACACTAGTACATGGTACACTATATCACTGACTGAACCATCAGTGGATGCCGGCATGGAACATGTTGCTACATAATTAACCTATGGTGGGGAAGATACCATTGGAATGTAAGGACCATCTAGCGATGATGGTAGAATGGGAGCCACATTAGGACCAATGAAAGACATATGATCAATGGTCACAATGGCTCCTTCATGTGGAAAACATATCACATGAAAGAAATAAGAGACAAGAGCTCCCATGACATAAGTATAGTCACACCCAAGGAGTAAGTTAAAATCCAAGGGGCCTTGGACAACCATCACATCTATATAGACAATATTTCCTACCAGAGTAATAGGTAACCTAGGAAGGATCCCTAACAGTTGACTGATTCCTCTGGTAAAAGCCAACAGATTCCGGGTAACATGCACAAGATGCAAGGAACCAAAATCTTGCTAGGTAGTTGAGGACATAATACTTATAGATGCACCTTCATCTATTATTGTGATAGGTACAGCCACATTATAGGACTATACCGTGATCTCAAAGGGCACATAAGAAGGAAGAAGATATCCCGTCAATCGACTCTAATCAAAATAAGCGATTAAACTACTTGGAGGGGGTGCCATGGTAATGGGAGAACTACCCCATCATGTTATGGGAATGAGAGGATAACCCTCTTGTATCATGAGAATGGAAGGATTTCCCTGGGAATCTGAAGAAAAAAAAAGAATCTGAGTGGTATGAGATTCACTCTCTACAGGAAAGGCCTGACTAACCATAAGTGGAATCAGGTCGACCGTTTTCTCAACCAATGGTTGGTTAGGAATGGACTCATGAGATTGACTTTCGGAGAGAGTGGAATTGACCAGAGATGAAATTTTATCAATCATTTGATCAAGTAGCGGATGATTATGTGAAAAATTCTGGTAACCAACCGGAAGATAGGGCTGAGAAGCCATAAGGGTATCCAAAATTTTTGAGGCTTCATCCATATAAGGACAAAGGTGAATGGGATGATTCCCTTCACATAAACTAAAGGGAAATTTGATTTTACCCTTTTTCCTATGAATCTTATTATCACTAGTTGAAAGTTCATCACCAACATGGTCTCAAGAGGCCGATGACAAAGGTTGATTCGGGCTAGTGGACCACACTTCTAACACCTTGGGAATACCGGGACAATCTCTAAGACGGTGGTCACCCTTACACAACTTACAAGGGAATTTGACTTTTTGAGACTAATTGGAAGGTTTTTCAACATTAGTTGCATCAATAGCGATGGTTTAATGGTTTCCCTCTTGCTTATTTTGCTTCTTCTTCTTCATTATCTTCTTCTTTTTCTTAACTTCCTGGTTAATAGAATCCATACTTTCACCAGGCGAAGAGGAAGAACAAGGTGAAGAAACAGGCGAAGAAGGCGAGGGGTCAACTTTAGGGTTGACATGAGGTTGATACCATTCAGGTGGAGGTGAACTTGGTCGAGAATAAGCTTGGACATTCAGAACCATGCGGGTATAAAATAACCAAATCGAAAAACCAATGGTAAAACCTGGGAGGGACATCGTTGCCGTATAGGGAGTACCAACATTCCAAAAAGAAGGAAAAGGACTAGGATTCCTTGATTGGTAAACTCGATAACTATTTCCATTAGTCCCAACTTAAGATCTGCTAAGGAGATGAGCATGGGTAAAAAGTTATCGTGGACAATAAATTTTATAAATTAAACACAAAATAAACCAAAAAGGGGTAATCTAGGCAAGAGGGTTTACCAAGTATCTATGAATTTCATAACATCTCCTGGTGAGCCAAGAAGTATATTCAGGCAATCTCCTCAAATGCTGTGTTTGGTGTATCACGTTCATGAGGAAACCGACTCGGTTACTTGCGGCTAAGGGATAACAACCTAGTGGGGTCTCCCATTATATACTCGACTGTATGGGGAGCACAAGTACGTGTTGGCGCAATTTAATGTGTAACCATTCAATGAGAGCATCCCTTTATACTTATCATATGTGCCACAAGTGCTATATACTTCTGTACAGGGGACGAGGTTTCACTCCCAGAATGCAGCACATGCTGTTAGCGACAGCTGCGAGGTTTATAGATGCCAGAACACGTCTCTAGCCTAGACCTCTAGATGTTTTGCATTAAGTTCCAAATGCTTTTTAGATTCATTGAATAAATTTAAAAGTTTACCTTGAATTTAAGTCTTGGTTTTAAGGCCTTACCGATGTCACCTAAATCCCTAAAATGCAACTATATGAGAAAAAGACAACTGTTTATTTCGATGAAAAACTACACTAATTGAGAGGAAGAAGTTCACACAATCAATGCAATGGGCAAGAAAATGTATTAGATGATAATTCTTTTCACTACTTCTTCACATGTACAATCCAAGGCGAAAGAAAAAATTTCTTTCACTTTACTAGTTTTTCACTAAATGCACTAGAAATAAATGAAATGAAACTTTTCACTTTAGATGAAAAATGAATGAAATATTTTTTCTTCCTTTTATATTAACAACATGCAAAAAGGATGAAAAACATACTTCAAATGTAATCACTTGCTTCGAGTACTTTCTATTGAAATCCTTCAAAATGATACAAGACACAATAATAAAGGTACCAAAGTGAAATTTCAAATCGTTTCCTCAAAACAAAAAGCATTCTTTCCTTTTCACAATAATTGAGACATAAATAAAAAAGTTTTCAGTTGAAGGCAAGCAACGTTATCTATTCTTGTGGGTGAAAGAGAGAACCAAATTGACACATAATGGACACTTGAAACTCTAATCACAAAGATAAACTAAAAAATGAAAGACAACCAAATCCGAATGGTTTAAACTGAATGAGAAAACTGACTCAATAGTAGGTATGGTAATAAGTGAAGCATGCAACCATTCAAATGAAATAAAGCACCTAGAAACCCTAGGGTGATGAGGATGCACAATTCAACAGAAAAGAGACCAAAGCTAGGCTAATTGAGGCAATCCATTCACATGAACAAAAGAGAATAAGGGAAATCTTGAATAGAGAAAGAATACTAGAAGGATAAGACACACTAGCAAGCAATGAAGAGAAATCATAAAAAAATCATACTCAGAAATCAACGCACCTGTGAGGCTGCATCTAATGCTAGAAGGGGACAAGCGCTTCTGTTTTAATGAAACTAGCACCGGTTAGTGATTCTGTGAGATACTTAGCAGCGCTGACTGAGGAATAACACAAAAAATATAAGGCTTTTCTCAAACAAGGCTAGAATTATCACTTAAAAAGAATACTAATGACTGCAATCAATCACAAAATCTAAAATCAAGAGAGAATTGGACATTCGATGAAAGTGATTGAAAAATCAAAATCTCAAAGTGTTTGGAGGACACTAGAAGAAATCCCTAGTGGAGTCGCCAATTTGTTGTCAAGGTAAATCCTCTCTGCGGACAGAGACGAACCTCTAGCCCTAGAGTGGGTCTAGCAACAAACAAGAAAAACAAGCGTCTACTTTCCTATATTTCATTCAATTAGAAACAAACGATAGGAGTACCTACCTTAAACTTGTGTCGACTACTTATTCCTTTGGAGTGCATCCACTTATATTTCACTCCAGATCACGTTCCTTGCTCCTCTTTATGATATATACCTGTGGCAAGAGACATAAGACAATATATAATGAGATAGAACAAATAATACTTATATTGAATGAAATCTATCTAACAGATGAAGGAATACTAGACTTTTCATCATAATAATAAACAAAAATGGAAAGTAAAAACCAATTGTATTCTATTAATGATCAGAAATGGGAGTTACAACCTTCATGTTAGGTCCCTATATCACTAGTATAGTCCCTTATTATTGTTAGTGTAACCCCCTTATTGTTATTATTGTACCCTTGTAACCCCCATTTTGTTATTATTGTGCCCTTAAATTATTATTGTTGGGTCGGCTAGGATTACATTGTGGCCCACTAGGATTACATTATGGCCCCATGGACTCCTATATATAGAAAGGAGGTTTTGTAAATTGTATCCATCCAATAATTTTTCATTTATGTAATGTATTGGAGGTTTCCCCCTCGAAGTGGCTTATTTCTAAGGCGTTTATATCTTTTTTCTTCTATTTTTGGAGCTGGTTACACAACATTTGGTATCAGAGCTTTGGATTCTAGGGTTTCGCTGCTCCAAACAGGTCATCGTGGTATTTTCGCTATAAATTTTTTTCTACGCAGTTTCAGAAGCTGAAATTTTTAGGGTGCGAAGCTGAAAGCCTGAGGAAGATTTTATAAAAATTTCAGAGCTTGGTTCACAATATTTTCGGAGATATCATCTGTGGAAGTTAGGTCTTTTTTCAAGCTCCTAAACAGGTCATTGTGGAATTTTCGCTATAACTTTTTTTCTACAAAGGTTCAGAATCTGAAATTCGTATGATACGAAGCTGAAATCCTGAGGAAATTCGTCAAAAAATTTTAGAGCTTGGTTCGCAATATTTTTGGATATATGATCTATGGAAGGTAGTGCTTTTTCAGGCTCCTGAATTTCATCTCAAAGAGGTGATCGTGGGAAAAGTTCAATAACTCTCTCTCTGGGAAGTGGATTTGAGTTCCGTAAAAAGTGGTTACAATTACACGGACTGTAGTTTCTTGGCTATCAATTTCAGAGACAAAGGACGAAACAGTGACACGTGGCAAGTCCTACAAGTTTTCTCTACTGAACCAGTCCAAAATTAGGTCATTGTGGGATATTGGACACAACTTTGTCTTGGGGAATCCAAATTAGATTAGACCTGTGGCATTTGAAAGAAGCTTCAGAGGGATACTACAGGACTAAATTTCAGATATTGAAGATTTTCAATTACAGAGATAATTCAATTTCAATATCGAGCTCCTTAAAGCAAGTAAAAGGTGTGTTATTTTTTTTTCCGAATTGCATAAGTATTGTTTGAAGAATCAAGTTGAATTGATTCCAAGGGAATATTGTAGAATAGGTATCAATATTGGATTCTAAAATGGCGCATAAAAATAATTCAACACCCATTAAGCCTTCAGAAGGCTCTACCATGACTCATGAAGATGAAGAATTGCAACATGATCTATCAAAATTACAAGAGCAAGTGCAACAAATTTCACTCTCGTAAAGAGCAACAAAAAATGAAATGGAAGTTTTGAAGAAAGGCGTGGAAGTGAAGATGGACGGTTTGAAGAAAGGCATGGAAGCTAAGATGGATGGCGTGGAAGTGAAGATGGACGGTTTGAAGAAAGGCATGGAAGCTAAGATGGATGGAATGGAAGCTGGCATGGAATATAAGATGGATGACATGGAAGCTAAGATCGATGAGAAAATGGAAAACATGAAGAATTTTCTAAAAGCAGACATGGAAGGTTTGACAAAGTTGATACAAGAAAGGTTTCTTAATGGTGAAAAGATAGTAGAAGAACCTCATGATGAGAACAAAATAAATGTTAATTGTGATTTCATAAACTTTAATGTTGGCGGGAAGAACCACCATATTCCAAAGATGGATATGAGGAAGTTTGATGGAAAGGATCCGGTAACATGGATACTACAGATGGAGCAATATTTTGATCTCCATAACGTGCAAAACACACAAAAGGTACGCATTGCACCTTTACATTTAGAACAAAATACATTTGTATGGTATCAATGGCTTTGCTCCCGTAAAAAAATTGTCACTTGGTCAATTTTTACGGAGGAAATGATAGCACATTATGAGGATACAAAGAGCAACACCTTCTTTAGCCAATCGATAAATCTCAAACAAAAGGGTTTAGTGGGGCAGCACATTGAGGACTTCCAAAAATTGAATATAAGGGTAACTGATATTCCAGAGGAACACAGGATTGATCTCTTCATAGGCACTTTAAAGGATAACATCCAATATGAAGTTCGCGTTTTGGAACCTGATTCATTGGAGAAGGCATTCAGGTTGGCAAGAAAAGTTGAATGTAAAATTATGGCGACAAGGAAGCCTACCACTCAATTCTATAAAGAAGGAAGTGTTGCCACGCCTAGATTTCCACAACCTACAAGGTTGACACCACAAAAATTGGAAGAAAAAAGAGCAAAAGGGCTTTGCTACAGTTGTGATAGAAAATACACCAAAGGTCATAAGTGTGCTGAAAAGAAATTATTTTACATAGATTGTGAAGAAGAAGAAGAAAATGAACAAGAAGAGGATACACACCAGGAACCAGCCATAGAAGAGGAAGAAATGAATCCGACCATATCATGTAATGCACTGGCAGGAATTACCACTCCTCAAACTCTCAAGATAACAGGACAAATCAAGAAGAAAAAGGTAATAGTGTTGATTGATTCAGGTAGCACCCATAATTTTATTCATTGTAAGGTAGCCAAGGAATTAAATTGTTTCCTATACCCAGCACCAGAATGCCAAGTGATGGTTGCAAATGGAGGAACTATAAATTTCTCTGGGAAATACCATAATATCAAGCTAACCATGGGGGAATATGTATTGACTAGTCCAATGCTTTCCATTCCTATGGGAGGTGCTGATGTTGTACTAGGAGTACAATGGTTACAATCTTTGGGGACGGTAGCTTTTAATTTTCAAGAACTTTTCTTGAAATTCTTTTCAGAAGGAAAGGAAGTCGAATTACGAGGTATTGAAGGGAAGCCAGGAAGGATAATAAGCTCTAATGGCATGACAAAGCTTCTAAAGAAAGAACAACGAGGCGTAATTGCACAATTATGCTCACTAGAAGTTCCAACATCAAAATCATCTATTTCTGCAGATCTCCAACAAGTCTTGGACAATCATTCCAAGGTGTTTGAAACTCCCAAAGGACTCCCACCTATTCGTGATCATGATCATGCTATTCATTTGATTCCAGAAGTGTTCCTCCAAACATCAGGCCTTATATATATCCTTACGTCCAAAAGAGCGAAATTGAACGTATGATTGCAGAAATGTTAGAGGCGGGTATAATTCAACCTAGTCAAAGTTCTTTCTCTGCTCCTGTAGTATTGGTACACAAGAAGGATGGATCATGGCGAATGTGTCCGGATTATAGGGAGCTCAATAAGCTTACCATTAAAGACAAATTTCCCATTCTTGTGATTGATGAATTATTGGATGAATTACATGGAGCAATTTATTTTACCAAGTTGGATCTTCGTTCAGGATATCATCAAATTAGAATGAAGACTGAAGATATTCCAAAACAACATTTCGAACTCATGAGGGTCATTATGAATTTTTGGTCATGCCTTTTGGCCTTACCAATGCACCTTCTACATTTCAAGGGTTGATGAATTCCATTTTCAAACCCTTCCTTAAAAAATTTGTGATAGTATTTTTTGATGATATACTAATCTACAACAGGTCTTGGAAGGATCATGTTGAACATGTTGACAGGATGCTCAAACTATTGTAGGAGAAACAATTATATGAAAAAACATCCAAATGTTTCTTTGGAGTACAAGAGGTGGAATATCTGGGTCATATTGTATCTCACGAGGGTGTTAAGGTAGACCCTAAAAAAATTAAAGCCATTAAGGAATGGAAAGTCCCCACAACCACAAAGCAGTTGCGAGGATTTCTCGGGTTAACAGGGTATTATCGCAAGTTTGTTAAGAATTATGGGAGAATAGCAGCACCTCTAACAACATTATTGAAGAAAGATGCATTTTCATGGACTCCTAAAGCAACTAAGGCCTTTGAATGTCTTAAAGAGGCAATGTGCCTAGCACCGGTCTTAGCTACGCCAGACTTCACAAAAACCTTTATTGTGGAATGTGATGCCTCAGGAAATGGAATTGGTGCGGTTTTAATGCAGGAAGGAAGACCCATTGCTTTTGAAAGTCGTCCAATCAAAGGAAAGTATTTACAGAAACCTATTTATGAGAAGGAATGTTAGCAATACTGCATGCACTAAAGAAATGGCGAACTTACCTAATGGGAAGACACTTCAAGGTAAAAACTGATCATGATAGTCTTAAACACTTTTGGAACAAAGACTATCTTCAGAAGAGCAGCAAAAATGGGTCACAAAGATGTTGGGTTATGACTTTGAAATAATCTACAAAAAAGGAAAGCTTAATGTTGTTGCAGATGCACCCTCAAGAAAGAATGAAGAGGTGGAAGCATTGCTTTGTGCCATTTCTATTATCCAACCAGATTGGATAACCGAAGCAAGAGATGAATGGAAGAAGGACAAAGATGTATGGACACTCATTCAAAAGTTGCAGCAAGATCCTAGTACATCCGATACATTTAGTTGGAAAAATGATTCCTTATGGTACAAAGATCGCTTATATCTTTGTAAGAATTCCCAACTAAAACAAAATATTCTTCCGGAATTGCACACTTCTCCTTTAGGAGGACACTCAGGATTTTTAAAAACTTACCACAGGGTGAAGAAAGAATTTTTTTGGGATGGCCTTAAATCTGATATTCAAAATTTTTTGGCGGAATGTTTGGTTTGCCAGCAGAATAAAGTGGAAACAATTAAGACCCCGGGACTTCTACAACCTTTATCCATTCCAAGTCAACGTTGGGAGGAGATTTCAATGGATTTTATCACAGGTTTACCTAAGTCTGAAGGAAAGAGTGTCATCATGGTGGTAGTTGATAGACGTACCAAGTATGCACACTTTTGTGCATTATCTCATCCATTTAAAGCAAGTACAGTTGCTACTACATTTATGGATAGAATTCAAAAGCTACATGGAAGCCCAAGGGTTATTGTGAGCGACATAGATCCCATTTTTACTGGAAATTTTTGGACGGAGTTATTTTCTTGTTTGGGTACTCAATTGGCTCATAGCTCATCTTATCATCCTCAATCTGATGGTCAAATTGAGATCGTAAATAAATGTTTGGAAGGATATCTTCGTTGTTTTGTATCTGATAAACAAACACAATGGGTCATGTGGTTACCTCTCGCTGAATGGTGGTATAACACTTCCTTCCATACTGCAGCAAAAATGACCCCATTTATGGCACTTTATGGATATCATCCACCATCCATCACATCATCTTTAAGGGAAAATTCGAAGGTTCAAGCAGTGGAAGATCACATCGAGCATCAGCAAGAAGTTCACCAACTCTTAAAGGATAACCTGAATTTGGCACAAAATCGAATGAAACAACAGGCAGATCAACATCGCAGTGAGAGAAGTTTTGATGTAGGAGATTGGGTATTTTTACGGCTACAACCATACAAACAAATTTTCCTCAAGCAAGCTAAGAAGGATAATAAATTATCGCCAAAGTACTATGGTCCTTACAAGGTGTTGCAAAAGATTGGTACTATGGCATACAAATTGGAGCTTCCTGCTTCTTCGCGAGTACATCCAGTTTTCCATGTTTCATGCTTAAAGAAGGTTATAGGTGAAAATCTTCCAGTTCAAACAATATTTCCAGAACTTGATGAGGAAGGAAAAATCATATTGGAACCTGAAGCGGTAATGGAAACAAGAACTCGACAGCTACGGAATCGAACAATTTCAGAGTATCTCATCAAGTGGAAGAACTTACCCATCAAAGATTCTACATGGGAGGATGAGAATTTTATACAAAAGCACCCGAAGCTACTCAAGCATTGAGGACAACACTTTTTTGAAGGAGAGGGGCATGTTAGGTCCCTATATCACTAGCATAGTCCCTTATTATTGTTAGTGTAACCCCCTTATTGTTATTATTGAACCCTTGTAACCCCCATTTTGTTATTATTGTGCCCTTAAATTATTATTGTTAGGTCGGCTAGGATTACATTGTGGCCCACTACGATTACATTATGGCCCCATGGACTCCTATATATAGAAAGGAGGTTTTGTAAATTGTATCCATCCAAGAATTGTTCATTTATGTAATGTATTGGAGGTTGCCCCCTCGAAGTGGCTTATTTCTAAGGCGTTTATATCTTTTTTCTTCTATTTTTGGAGCTGGTTACACAACACTTCACCTTGATGTCGAAGCTCTCCTTTGACGGGTCCAAATCCAAGCACGTCTCCAAAACACTCTTTTCCAAGCTGAACACAAGGAGGCTAAGGATCTCAAATCTCTCCTTCTATAGCTAAAGCAATCTTGAGATTCTTTCTCCTTCTCTTCCAGTAGAAGCATGTGGAAAGGGATCGTTTTATAGCCATGGGAGGAGGGGACATGGATCCTCATAAGATGGAAGGAGGTATTATCTCCTTGAGTGGTTCCTCTTTTGTAGGAAAAATAAACCCAAAGAAGAAATCTCAACCATATCAGGATCAACAAACATCCAACCCTCCGCTCTTGAAGCTTCTAGGCCATGAAGCTTTGCTTCCATTTCTGAAACACTTCCAGAAGTGGATCAACGCGAGTATGGGGTCCATACCAGCGCCGATCATCGCAGGTCACATGCTAAGGATTTTCCATAAGTTCTAGTGAAACAATGGGTGGTTGCGCTTGTGCAAAAAAGTAGATTTTTAGGGACAACCTCCAGAAATGAGTCAAAGAGGAATCGATCTTCAGACTTTGTGGGATCCAACAGCATGTGCTCCATGATGGGAAAAGTACACAAGGACCACTGTATGATTTTTCCAATATCTAGGAATAGGGAATAAAAGGACATTGACAATATGCTATGTAACAATATGCTAGCCTAAGCTCCTAAATTTCCATGATGCCAAAATTCCTTATAATCCTAGCTTTGTCCTGCGTGGGATTGATCCTTTCCACATAAGTACTTGATCCAAGTGGATATTGGTGGCCACCCATCTGTCCCACCTAGACCCCCAGTTAGTTTGATTAGTTTCCTGGTTTATAACAACATTTACTATTTTTAACATTTTTTCGGGTCATGAACTTTCAGAGCAGTTTTGACCCCATAAACGACATTTTTTTCAATTCTGCAGCAGGCTGACATGGGCCTGTATAAAACCATGTAGTACTAAGAGAGATATTTCTGACAAGGTATCATGTGCACCAAACATAGATAATATGACCAATTTAAGACCCCGGGAAGTTGGCTTCCCAACTAACCCAACGGGGCCCACAAACTCTTGATGTTTCATCTCCTGGGGTTATGGTTTTGGTTGTTTAGGGTTTTCCCTTGTTGTTAAATAATAAAAATGCCCTTGAGCCTCATTGTAACAAATTTCAAAGGCATGTAGCCACCACATCTCTTCTTAGAGATACACTACCATCACCTGAGCTAGTTTATTTCCATAATGTATGTAAGCATATTTCAGTTCTTTGATATTAATGAAATGAAGTTTTATTTCTGACGCACTTCTATGTTTGTGTTTGTATATGTATTTTATTGCGTTCATGCATAATTTCGGATCAGAATTTCTCTATCCATGATCATATTCCTATCATGTCATTATTGGATTATACTAAGAAGCTTTATGAAGTTGTGAACGTTTAATTGAACTAACATGTCCGTCGGGCTTCAGAATAAGAAGAAATGATGGAGGATGTGCATATGTAGTGAGAAACATGTAAGAACAACCTCCATATATGCCTTGAGGTCATGTGAGCATTTTCCCTCCAACTGCCACTTCATTAGCACCATATTCAACCAGATGAAATGATCCTTGGGGTCTTTACAATTTTTTTTGGAGAGTTTTACATTATCATCAAGAGATTAAAAATTTGGAATTGTGTTTATTTACCACTATCTTTCCCTTTCATTGATTTTTGTGGTATATAAGTTACTATGGTTGAGATTGGTGTGATCTCCTATGACTGAAATTGATGGACTCTATCACGATGAAGCAGAATTTGGAGGGCATGACTTAGAGACTTGACTTGAATTAGCTTCTTGGAGGTTGGATTTGGGCCTTGTATTTCTCCTTTGATCTAATTCTATAAGAAGAGGAGTTTTTCTAGGTTTTTCCCCTTATGGGCTTTTTGGCCCTCACTTGGAGAGCTTACATATTGTGTTCTTTGTTTATTGTGATATTATTGATGCATATTTTGGTAATTGATTGATGAAATAAGAGAACATAATAATAATAATAAATCCAACAAATTCACAAGCAATTGCCATGAGAGATAAATCAACCCGAATTCATAATCCTATTGATTTCTCAACATGTTATCAGAGCTAAGGTTTGAAGAAACAGGCATGAAGATCACTTTTGTTGGAATATCTCTAAGGAAATATTCTTCTACTGATATATAAGTGTAATGTGTGTGAATTTACTAAGGTATGAAGGAATATAAGTTATTTTACCTATCTCATATGGAAGACATTCAAATTTTTCTCCTTATTTCTTGAAGAATGCATATGATCTGAATTCTACTATTTGGGATCTGCTCTTCATCTTCTATGGGATGCTATTTGAATTTCTGTGATTTGATGTGAACAATAGTGTGAAATATATATACCTGGACAATAATGCAAGTTTCTTTGAAGAATTATTTAGAGTTAATGCAAGAAATGTAAATACCACTGTAAGATAAAAAAATTGGTAATCAATTCAACTATATATTAAGAATTGATGTCAATGAATGATGTACAAAGTGTACATATTAATATAACAAGAAAAATGTTGATTCAATTTCCAGGTCTTCTTGGAATATAACAATTGACCACCATAACACACACTAACCTAACCTAAATCCTGAGGATTAGGTATCTAACATTGTGCCCCTTAATATGAAGGGATGTATCAAAGACCAAGAATGAGAGCTAAGAATGCAAAAATGCATCTGATCCAAGAATTGAATGTATCTCATAAATGGTTTTTAGGGATGACCACAAACCAAGGATGATGGTTTTTAAGAGAAAACAAAAAAAGATACAAAAATATAAGAGAACTCAAAGTCTCAACCAACTCTAACTTTGTAACCTTCATAACAGTTCTTAGAACAACAAAAAATGTGTTTTTAAGGTGACCACTAACTCTGGAACTATCAATATAGTTCCTCGAACAATTTCAAATCTGGAAGTGCTCATTCAAAAACAAATCATTCAACAAAAACAAAAGTCTCTCTGGGTACAACTCTAGCTCTAACTAGTACAAGTTGTGGCTCAGGATCAGTCTAACTCGGGCTCACTTGATGCTTGAAAAATATTCAAACCTATATTAGACCATCAATTACATTGATTCCCCCCTTGTCAAATACAAGGTGAGAAGATGAAGTACTCTTTATAACTACAAGGCTAGTAAATAATTTCAAACATATCCTGTAATATGACCTATAAAACTTCTTGGTTGTTTTTGACTAATCCCATGAAGCAATCCATTATAAATTTAGTCTCTCTCTTGCAACAATCTTCTTTATCGAATATTTATTTGAATGGTGATTGTGATTTATATAATGCTAACATGGGTGAAGATCAAAACACCGATATTTCACATGTCCAACTCTGCCATAATGATGGCATCGATCAATTTGTTCTGGAAAAACACCATCCAGGAATCCAACACTATGAATTTTTATAGGTTTATAAAAATAATGAATATGAAAAGATATATCCAAGACATAAGTTTTTATATCCCAAACTAGTTCTATTTTTTCTGTGTACAATTTCTTCCCACGATCTTATAAAGGTTTTGGGAATGAAAAGCTTCAAATTTTTATGCAAATGGCTATTACATACCCTTGGTTGAACATGAATTTCCGCTACATCCAAATTTTCTCTAAAGAAGATTCATTACTCTTCGACTATTGTTTGGAATTAAGATAATCTCATTGTACTTGAGACTCAATCTGGAGAAATTCAACTGTCTCTAGTGCATCATGTAAATGAAATCCAATATCAACAAGAATTATTTTGTTGATATTTACAGTTCCATCAATAGTAGAACTAGTGAGATTGCTAAAGATTTCTAATACATTTTTAACTTGAGCCACTTTAGTCAATCTTGGGTGTAGGGTTCAACCAAAAATGAACCCCTTTTACAAAGTAATTTAATAAGTAAAACCATGGCAACAACCTAAAAAATTAACACTATTGGAATAATGTCAGAATTCTAACCCTTCAAAATAAAAAAAATATACATTTCCTATGTCACACTTATACATTTGTACCTTATGTGTGTTGAACAAAGATAAAAATGGTAATGGGAATGGTATTTCAAACAACAACAATCCAACGTAAAAAAAAAAAATCCACAAATAGTGGATCCAACCACATCAGGCTCTAAAAATCATTTCATGAAGAAAGTGATTTTTTGACTCAGTAAGACTATTCTACATTTGACAAAAGAATGTAATATTCCACACTTACAACAATTGGTTATTTCCAAGGCTTTTTCACACGTCTCTTGAATGCATGAAATTCGAACTAAATAAAGCATCAAATTTCAATCAGTGATTTAAGGAAATTTCAAGTCAAATTCACCATTCAACGTTGTATTTGCATCACTTCTACATGTATAACTTCAACACATTTCTCAAGACAAGATTTGACTCACACACTTCTCAAGACCGCTTCAACGCCAAAATTCAAGACATAGTTCACGATACAAATTGATACTTCCAATATTTTGTTCAAGATTTATAGACCATCACCAAAGTCCCAGTTTTATCTATTGGGATGCTTATATAGAGCCTCAACGTATCTCATAAAAAATTACACCAAGACTCAATCCATTAAAAGAATAGTTAAAAAATTTGTGGTTTGTATTGAGGACAATGATCGCAAAAGTATCTTTCCAGTAACTCTTGTGAGAATGAATGTGATCCAAATTCAGTGGAAAAAACTGACACATTTTTTATTATTATTGAAAATTCATGACTGATAAATAACTAGAAATATAATTTTTTCCCATTCAAAACCGCATATTACATCACTGGAATTTTTTGGATCAATATTAAAAATATTAATTGCACATGGTTCTACAAGAAATTCAAGTGTGGCCTCACCTATAATGGACGCTAAGGGTTGGAGTAGAAGCGCGGTTGAAAAAATTTCCCCACATTTCTTAAATATATTTATCGCATCCAAAACCTGTTGAAAATATGACTTCATCAAGATCGACACTCGCACACTCTTGAATTTGGATTTTCCCATCTTAGGGTTTTAAATTACCATCCTCGAAATTGCTCGATAAAGCCACAGATTCCTCGTTCCTCTAAATTTTTCTCTTGATTTGGAAAAACACTAATTACTCTAGTTAGCCTCTTTACATAAATATTACGGTGTTGATCATCCTAAAAGTAGACATATTTTCAGAATTTTAATACTTGACTAAAAAAAAAATCATAGCACGCTCGAAAAATATTTGTTTTAATGCGAAGAACGACAAGAAAAACACAGATGAATAGGAGCTCCAAAGTATTTTTTAAATTTACTCACACCCACTTTCTTGATTTTTTAAAACATTCAACGAATCAATGGATCAAAAGACATTAAAACGATAAAATACATACCATTTATTTCAAATATTGTTGGTAGTGGTCGTAGAACCCTTCATACTGCAAATTTATTCCTAGAATATATTCCAACATGTTATGGTGAGTAGTAGTAGTGGTTTTATTCCAATCATCAGATTCATCATCAAATACTGGTCAATGCCTTCTTTGTGCCAGCGATGCAATACAAAAAATATTTGGACCAACATATGAAAACTAGATCTCCTACCCAATGTTCTGTATGACCACAACACTAGTGGAAAAATTCAATCAACACGATGGATGAACAACCAATCTAATACCATTGTAAGAAAACAAAATTGGAAACCAATTCAACTATATAATAAGAATTTATGTTAACGAATGATGTACATAATGTACATATTAATACAACAAGAAAACCATTGATTCAATTTTCGCGTCTTCTTGGAATCTAACAACTGTTCACCATAACACACACTAACCCAACCTTAATCCCATGGATTAGGTGTTTAACATTTCCCCCTTAATCTAAAGGGATGTATCAAATTCCAAGAATTAGATATAAAAATACAAAAATGCATCTTAGCCAAGAGATGAATGTCTCTCATAAATGGTTTTTAAGGATGACCACAAACCAAGGATGGTGGTTTTTAAGAGAAAACCACAAACAATACCAAAATATGAGAGAACTCAAACTCTCAACTAACACCAACACTGTTTTGAATTTCCATGACCTTGGATCTAGGTTGTCTTAAATCATTGACGCTACCAAACCAAGAATCTCAATCATAAACTACTTTTCATAGCGGAAAACTTAAAGCAGTAAATCACATATGCATAATATACATAGTTAAAAAAAAAATTGTACAATAATGTACAATCCCCAATCTTTGTAATATTAAACCAAATATGAATATTACAATAGTCTATGGTATACAAGATACAATGAAAAACTTAGTTGCAACACTTCTATGTTGTATCTTGTCCTTTTGGTCCATCACACATATACCGCTCACTAGTAGTGCCTTAGTCCCTCAAGGTCACTACACATCGAGACTCGAGGAGGGCTTCCACCTAACATTATTTCATGTCCTTATGTAGAGTGTACTTGGGCTAATCCAATCTGCTCTCTAGGCTGGCCAACACCTGATCTCTAATCTGCCAGGCTAGCAACCAAGTTAGTCCATCAAAGTGTTTCTCTTCGGCACCTATCTTCACCCAACCTTCAGCTGCTCTTTGTCCTTCAAGATAGCTCATTTAGGGCTAATTTGGGTAGCCAAAACACTTCCCTCCACCAGTCCTATGGAACCAAATCCAATCACTGTGGAATATTCTCCTAATTGAAGTCTTCCTAACACCCATGTCAAATACAATACACGGGTTCCAAAGGCTTCTCAACAAATGTGATCGATCACTGGTCAAAACTTGACGCAATACACCTCCAAGTTAGTTTTTTTCACCACGCTACATTGTTTCATTGTTGATCTCTGGTTAGGGAATCATCTACATCCATATTTGATCTGAAAATGGAAGTATTTGTAATGATGTGCAAAGTATTCTCCATGTCTTGCAATTTAAACAAAGTGTTTTTGGTAACTGTTTCTAAGTTTATGAGTGAGGTAATGTTAATTAAAATTACTGTTTAACATCTTAAATCATAAATACACAGAATATAAACTTCACCATAACAACACACAACAACATGATGAGGCAGTTCACCCCTCCTAGGCTACATCTGTCGGGTCCAAGGCTCCCAATGGGCATGTCCTTGCTCTATTCAGTTGCTCAAATTTGTTATACAGTGAGAAATATGCCTAAACAGGAAAAAATAGCTGTGAAATTGAATTCCAAAGACAGAAATAAGCTAAAAATGGCTTTTGTTTCACCTCAGACAGTGAAGTATAGCCCATTATAGCTCCATTTCCCTAATGGCCCTGGTGGCTATCCAAGATTCCTTGAAGCAAAAATGGCTGAATAACACCTCTGTTCACTCTAAAACCTATCCAAAACTCTCCAAAATGCTCAGAATACCCAAAATTGACCAAAATTTTGTCCAAATTGGTTCAATATTGAAGAAGTTATGACAAAAACAAACTTCTGCCCAATGTCAATTGAAAACCCCACTAAATGTGGGCTAACTGCAGTTAACCACGCTAATTTTGGCATAGAGGCCGAATTTGGTGGAATGCGCCAAGTTAGGCGGAACTGTTTGCAGTTAACATTAAATGTGAGCTGTTATGGTCACATGTGACTGTTTGAACCACTGACAATATCGATGTCCACAACCGCAACAACAACCAACCATGGCATTGATTTAAAGAAGGGGTCACATGTAATGGTTTTTCTTGCGCGGTTAAACTTTGCGGTTAGGGCCTATGTCCTTGGGCCACGGTCATGGGCCATCGGCCATGTGGTGGTTGGGGCTAGCCCTTCAGGGCTGGCCCTTTTTTTCATCCACCCATCATAATTTTAAACCTTATAATAAAACCATTGCCATATGATGTTAAGTTGTAACGGGTAGCCCGATTGGTCGGGTCACATTTTTGGCAGGCGGGAGGTCTCCGTTTCAATCCCCGCAGACTCCATATATATTTTAGCCATGACACCTGGGCCACGTGGCGGCCTCCGGGCCTGCCACGTGGCGGCCATGGATTGACCCACAAATTTCAAAGTGAACCCACTGTCAAATACGAAGATGCCACTTGTCCACTTCTAATTCGTCTAGATGGAATATTCCATGGAATATTCTAGGGAATATTCACAAAATATTCTTTGGAATATTCCTTTTTAAATATTTCCAAAGTCAAAAGTCAACTTTGGTCAACTGGATTTTTGAAGGATACTGAAAACTTCAAACCTACATAACTTTCACATACGACGTCAGATTTGAGTGCCATTCACAGTGCTAGAATCGAAGCGACGAGGCCTATCTAGTCATTCGGGTTGCAACCAATTATGAGAAATTCCATTTTTGAGCTTTTTTTTCAACTTTGGACATGATCACCTGATCACACCTCCCAAATGGGAAGCTTTTGGACCCCAAAAGCTCTCTGAATTACAGAAATTGAAGATGAGGAAATTGATTCTCCACTCTTCCAACCTTGAACCAATGAAATCTTCCCGACTTCATCAAATTGAGCTTCTCATAAAAGGATAAATTCTTCCTTGAATCCGATGAATGACTGTTGCTAACCTTGACTGAGTCATGATGCAAATTTTTGAAATTTTCAGAACAACAACTATAATTTTCAGAAAACATACTGCTTCTACAATGGTCTACCTTCAAAGGAAACTGAAATTGAGATTCACCTTGCCAACTGTCCTTATGGAAAAAATTTTC
The DNA here is from genome assembly GCA_034641835.2 of Pinus albicaulis. Taxonomy (NCBI): domain Eukaryota; kingdom Viridiplantae; phylum Streptophyta; class Pinopsida; order Pinales; family Pinaceae; genus Pinus; species Pinus albicaulis. The sequence goes on along the minus strand of CM076580.1, from coordinate 113,934,804 downwards.
CAAATGAGCCATGTACTTGCGTCATTCCAGACCAAATTTTCTCGCCATACCAATCTTCCATTCTGAAACCAGCAATGACCCATGCTGAACTTTGTGCCCTCTTTGCTTTCATGCTTTACCCTTTCTTGGATTTTTGCACCACCTTGCACCGACACTTTGTTCTCTTCACCGATCGACACCAAAGGCACTTTCTGCAACATCTTGTCATCTTCTTCCAAAGACGACCTTCTTTCAGGCTGAAACATATCATCATTTACATTAGAAATAACATGAAAAGGATTATGTACAAAATATTTTTTCTTAATCATCAACAAAGTCAGATTTTGACTTGCATTGACAAGCCTTTTCAATTGCCCTGCATTCACTAAAGAAGATTCTAGCTTCTTCCGATGTGCTCTCACAATAAACTCCTTACCATCCTTGAACATATGATACTTTTTCTCATGGCGATGGAAGATCGCTTTTCTGTCATATAAATAAGGACTAACCAACACAACACCTGTAATGTCAAGCGGTACCACATCTAATTCAACCAAATCAACATAATGAGCTGTTATGATGAAGCACAACATGCACTTTCTTGAGACTTGTAAATTAGCATCCTTGCAAATCCATCCAAGTGGATATGGCTTTGGATGTGGAATGGTCTCAAGTTTCAGCTTCTTGAATAAGTCTTCTGAGATGAGATTCGCTTGTGACCCACTATCAAATAGTGTGTCTATCTTTGTGTGTTTGGCTATTATCCTCACATGAAACAACTCTATCCTCCTCTCTTCATTTTGAGCTTCTATGTGATAGTTTAAAGTGCTAGAACTGAGATTTGTTTCCTTTACAATCTCTTTCCCCTTTATGTTCTTTAGTACCATGGCTATGCTTTTAGTTTCATCACCTAATTCAGACCCTAAGTCTTGTTCAATAGTTGCAACTGTTTTTCCCTTTTCTTTGGCCTTATCTTTGTTTTTGATTTTTTCTGGTTTCAGCTCTGGATGAAGTTTCCAGCAATGGTCTTCATCGTGGCTGGTTTTGGAATAGTTTTTACAAAAGAACTTTCCTTTTTCTTTCCTAGAGTTTGCATTTATTTTTCTTCCTTTGCCTTTAAATTCACTACCCTCATTCCCATCAAAATATTGTATCCCTCTAGCCTCTAAATGCGTAGCTTGTACACAAACTTCGTCTAGACTAGTAGGATTGAAAATAAGGATAGTATGTATAAGATAGTTGTGTAACCCACCTATATATTTCAGCAAAGTATCTTGACTATGCAATTCAATTCCAGGTAATAAATCCCTTCTTGTAAACTCTTGAGTGTAATCTTGAACACTTTGTCCCTTAAGTTGTCTAAAAATTTTCCAATTCATGATAGCCTTTTGTAAATGAGCTAATGGATAAAATTGTTGCTTAATTGTGGAAATAAATTCAGCCCATGATAAAGTGATCTTACCATGTTTTTTAATTTCATCCTTGGTCTTGGCTTCCCACCATACCAATGCTGCTCCTTCCATTCTTAAAGAGGCTAACTGAATCTTGGTGTAGTCTTCATGAAGGTTTTGTATCCTCAAGTAAACTTCCATCTGTCTTATCCAATTGTCAAGTTTCTCTGCATTGACTTCACCGTTAAAAATAAGCAACTAAAATTTAACATCAAGCTTTAAAAATGGACTTTTACCAGTAGTTTTAGACTTTTGAGATTGATTCACCAAAGTTGAGGATGACGATGTAAAGGAAGAGGATGAAGATGGGGATGGTGGATCACCATTTCCTCCATGTCCTTTCTTTTACTTTTAATCACTTTTGTTTCCTCCTGAAGAACCCTCTCCTTCTTTCTGGTGTCTAGACCCTTCTCCTGCAAGCCTATCATTCCTTTCTTGGTAGAGTATCCTTACCATCTTTGTCATGTCTAGGAAATATTTTTGGAACACCCGTTCCTCTTCTTTGGGATCCATATCTTTAGGACCTTCTCCCTCTCTTGAAGACATGCTTGAAGTTGCTTCTATGGCTCTTGGAGGTGGCTCTCTGGCCCTTCTTGGTTGAGGATTACTTTGTGCACCAACCAAATGACCTTCACCTCTCTTGAGTTTAAGCCTAGTAAGCATAAAAACTTGCAAACAATCAACTATATCTTTGAAAAAAACAAATGCTGAGTAAAACTCTAGCTCCTAAGGCTCAAATCCTTAAGCTCCAATACCATCTGATCTAAAAATGGAAGTATTTGTAATGCTGTGAAAAGTGTCCATTTCCATTAAATTAAGTGTGCAAAGTATTCTCCATGTTTTGCAATTTAAACAAAGTGTTTTTGGTAACTGTTTCTGAGTTTATGAGTGAGGGAATGTTAATTAAAATTATTGTTTAACATCTTAAATCAGAAATACATAGCAGATAAACTTCACCATAACAACACTGTTATAGCATCATTTTTCACCCTTATGTGATTCATGATTGTCTTTTTGGCCTTGGGCACCCATTCCCACAGACTTGGATAAAAGTTCATAATAAACAGTGTTTCAAATCCCATACGCGGGTATGCCCAGACTTTTCCGCGTGTATACACAAGTCTAGAGATACTTTTCCACGTATGCAATTAAAATCATTAAAAAATATATATAATTCCCTATTTTCGAGGCTGGGTTGATGGTTATTCTAGTAATTCAACCACCCCAGCGCGTGGCCAACTGTTTCCAACTGATTGAAACTAATTTTAGGGAGTATAAAAGCCCCTAATGTGCATGGCCTAAGGGAGAGAGAAATTATAGATATTATACTCTGTTGGAGCCCCAATTCAAGTCTGATTTCCCGTGCCTCTTGCACTTCCCATATTTTTACAGGAAACCCTTGTTTCCTGGAGATGTTCATCAGTTTATATGTCATCTCGTGTGCACAAGTCTTGAAATTATCTTAGCGAGGCAAGGGCGGGATGGATTCAGACGACGGTCTGTTCGAAGATCGTGGAAGGATTCAGGTGATCTCTCCACCTTACTATCATTGTACATGTTGTTCGCAATGAAGAAGAACCATCTTGTTCCTAAATTCACGTGTTAATATCCGCTTGCATATGTGAAAAGATTATTAATTAAGCATTTATTATTGTTTATATGATGTTTCACATGGTTTACACTGACATTTAGGATAAATAAATGTTGTACAACTAGATTTCCGTGCACGTTTCTTCTTGGTTTTCAGGTTAAGGAGGAAGAAAGGTTGCTGGGGGTTTGGACCCCGCGGGATCTACATCAAACGTAGGATCTACGAGTGAGTTCTACAATTGATGTTATCTAGTTTTTAGCGTACAAGTGTGGTTGTGTGAGTCCTTCTTGAATAGCATGCCATGATATGTGGAGGTTTTGACCCAACGACCTCTAGGGAGTTATTTCCCGAAACAGAACTGGCGACTCCGCTGGGGATCGCATTCTTGTGATTCCCCTGTTGGGTGGTTTCAGCTGTTTGAAAGGTTTCCAACAGTTTTAATCATTATTTCCAGCCCAGTTAGTTTTTTCTCAGTCAGATTGAAGACCTGGTTCTTTATCCAGGCTTGATGATTTTTATTTTTCATTATTTACCTTTCCATATGCGGGTTTTCCTCTACACAGTCGCGTATACATGCAGTTTTTGTTAAAGGAAGTCGCGTATACGCGGGTTTCCTTTGACACAGGCGTGTATGCACGCTTGTTGCAAAACGGATAAGTAGCGTATGCCTGGGAAAATTTTGAAAATTTTGATTTCTTGACTTTTTAGTCTTGTCTGCCTATAGAGACCTGTTCCTGCAGTGTCCTTATAGTCTCTGGATTGTGTTGATAGTGGTTATTGGTATTTTTCTCTCTTGTTTGGTTGAAGACTGGCTTATTTGGCAATTCTTGTTTTTTAGTGCTTGCATTTCTGGTTCGAGTACCAAGATCTCTTTCTGGAGATTCTTGGCTGTTCTTCTTTATTAGGACAGAGAGCTTCTGCTCGTATGCTCTTTCCTCACTTTATGTTTTGCTTAGAACTTTAATTTTTGCCTACTCTTCGATTAGTTTTCTTGATTTCATGTGACTAGGTCTTGTTGCAATTTTTGCAGAGTCATTTTCGGGTCTTTGAAGTTTTTTTTAGCTGCAAGATTGTGCTATTCTTCTGGGCTGAGTTACTGAGTTTCTTGTCTTCCTTTTTGCTCGCATAAATCTTGCTACTAGTTGGCACTATAATATTTGGAGCATTTTTTTGAAGTTCTGCTTGAAATTCAGAGATTGTTTGGCTTGGTAATTGGATAGTCTTCTCGGTCTCTTTGAAGTCTTCTTTTATAAAATTCAAAAAGCTCAAAAACATTTTGTTTTGCCTTTTCTTTTGTTTTGCATTTTTGTTTTGGTTTCTTTTCATCTTTTGAAGCTTTGTTGAGATTTCTTGCCTTCGGTTCCTGACTTGATTTGGGAAGGGAATTTTCATTGGTTTCTTTCTCTTGTTTCGAGCATATTTTGGTGTCTTTATACTGAGAGTTTCTAATTTTGGGAACTAGCTTTGTGGACAACCAGAAATGTGATAAAACTGAAGGATTCTTTGGAAATTTCTCTTTGCTTTGGTAGTTTTTGCATCTTAGAATTAGCAAGCTCTTAGTAATTTGCATTAGGTGCACTTAAGCATTTAGTCTTTTTCATAAATTTTTACGAGTGTGAAGTTTGTTATCTAAAAGGAAAAAAAAAAATTTAGTCTCGTAGAACCCGTGTAGAAATTTATTTTCATCGAAAGGCAATTACTGCATTTGCATGTAGTTTGATTTTCATTAATTTCTTTTCTGCGTCATAAAACACCGCGAGTTTCATTTCCATATCCCCTTGATTTAATATAACAGCCAACTAAAATAAGCGTAATAATTTAAAAACAACTAGCAATTTTTTTTTTTTATTAAGTGTCATACACCAACTAGCTAGGTTGTAGGGCCTTGGATTAGGTGAGTGGAGAGTTAAATCTCCAAGGCCGCTCAAACTAAAACATAGAAGTTTATTAATTGAGCGAAATCCAACTCCGTTAGGTGGACCGAGAAAGCTCTCCTCCAGAGAGTCAAGCGCGAGGGGAAGTGAAGGCCGAGAAGAGAGATACCCCCTCTCTGATTTGCTGGATCTTGCCTCAAGACCGTTCCGCCCAGCTTCTGACACGGATTGGTGCCCATAGCTGCCATTCCTAGGTTCCACACAGGTGACTGCAGGGGGGAATACTGGTGGTACCTGAGGCAGACGTCGTATCACTTCCAGCAGTACTTCTGGAGGGTACCCCGGTGAAGCTTGGGTACTTGCACCGGAAAAGGCTGTTGTTAGGAGGTCGGCGTAACTGTTTCTGTTACCTTCACTAGTAGGCCTGGGCCATAATTATCCCAGACTACTTTTGGGAGGTCCTATTTTTCACTTTCTCGTATTTTTGTGTCCGGTCCTAATCACCCGGAGCGGAAATACCTGAAAGCTTCTTGTTTGGGTTGTATCTTAGGGATTTTTTGTAGTGAGTGCTCTTTTCTCCTAGCTTGCCTAGCTTTATACTTTTTTTAGTCTAATTAAATCTATTAAGGTGGCTGATCAAGCGCCTCATCGATCGAGGAGAGTTCGGGGGTTATCTCCCGAAACTGTTGAGCCTTCTTCAAGAAGGCGTAGGAGTAACATAGCAGGTGAATATCACCCTGTGATATCTGACGCAGTGGAGAGAGATCCTCCACAAAGGCTTGAAGGTTTCGTAGTTGGTTCCGGTGTTGAGAGGAGCGTTCCGCTCACCTCGAGAGTCTTGTTTCCAGGAGAATTAGGAATAGAAGTAGAGGAAGTACCTGAGTCTCCTCAGTCACTTCCATCTCCTCTTCCTCCTGATTATCCATTTTTTGTTGAGTACATCGGACCTGAGTCAGAGAGACCAGAAATTCCTCCTTTTTACTCATACCTTTCGATGGCCACGACTAGGAACGCAGCTTCGGCTGTGAGTGCTGTAGGCATTCAGACTCCTGCTTCAGTTGAAGGAGGAGGCACTATTGCTATATCTTCAATTTCTTCTAGTACTGTTGTGTTTGGCTCTGGTTTCACCCAAGCACATGCTTCTTAATATGGTCCCTTTTGTTTTGGAATGCCCACTAGTGGGATTCCTTCGTTTTCCTTTTCCGCTGCTGCAACTGCGTCTGCACCCATTCTTCCATGGCTAGTGGGTCAGCTTCTTTTCAAGGGTTCCCCTTCGGGACTGGGCATATTCCTAGTTCGAATCCTTCCTTGGGGTCTTTTCCTTTTACTTCTCAGACTCAGAGTTTTAACCCTTGGTCTGGAGGTCAGAGTTAGACTACCTTTACAGGTTGGAACCCTGTATTTACAGCAGTGAGGGCAGGGAATCAGTTTTACGCTGGTCAACAAGGGAATGTTTCTTTCCCTTCGTCGAGTTCTTATCAGACTTTTTCCCCTATTTCCAACGCTTGGAACCCCTATCAGGGGCTTTCCTCTTCATTCATTACTTCGGGGGGGGGGGAACTGGTCCGATCTTTGGTAACTCTACGTTGGGAGGGGGTCCTTCTCCAAATGTTGGGTCCTTTGGCCCAAAATTTTCTACAATTTATTTTTGGCAACCTGGTGCCTCATCAAATCTAGGGTACTCTTTTCAGAATGTTGGGAATTCATCCCATCAAGGATGGAATCCTCAGGCTCCGCCTCGTTTACCTTTTCTGGCAACGTTGAACTTGTCAGATTTGTCGAAATTGACGAATGATCCGATCCGATATAGTCCGGGGTGGCCTCCGGTTCCTACCAAACTACCTTCAGACATTCAAATTTGAAGGCAAGAATGGAGAGGACCCGGCTGACCATATCACCACCTTCCATTTATGGTGTTCATCTAACTCCCTGATCAAGGATTCGATTAGGTTGAGATTGTTTCAACGCACCTTAACTGGAAACGCTGCTAAGTGGTATATTGAGTTAACTGGGGGTAGTTTTGCTACTTTTGGAGATTTGGCTACGACATTTCTAAATCATTTCCAGTTGCCTGTCTGTTATGATGTCGGGACTGAACTCCTAGCTAATTTTAAGCAGGACGACGCAACCCACATTTCTGATCATATTCAGGAATGGCGGAGAAGGAAGAGGCTTATTAAAGCTCATATTCTGGGAGAATTTCTTTTGGAATGGTTTTTGAAATCCTTGCAGTCAGAAAATTCTAAGGATGTATCCCTCTCAGGGGTATTTTCCGAGGAGCAGGCTATTTTCAGGGCCCAGCAGCTTGAATTGATATATTCTCAGTCTGACGTCCTTCACAAATATTTGCCTAATGCTCCTCGCTACAAATTAGACTTGTCCAAGACTAAACCCGGTCCTCATGGTGATGGACTTATTGGGTCGATCAATAGTGGTGCAGCTAACCTGCTTAGTCAATTGTAGCAGTTGTCTATACAATCTTCTTCTTTTGGTCAGGCTATGCCTGCTGAGTCATCGCCTTCTCAATCGTTGTCAATAAATGCCATTTAGACTTCCGACCCCAAAGGAAATCAACAATCCGAAGGGAAGAAGAAAGGACGGAACAATAATAAGAAAAAGGGCAAGAATGGGAAGGGTAATGCAAATAAATCCAATGAGCATGTTGGTGAGGGTCCAAAGGATAAAAAGAAAGTGAATTTTCCATGCAAGTTATGTGCTAGAGACCATCTTACTCACCTTTGCCCTAAAATTCGGGATGCGCAGCGCTTGTTAGCTCAGCAGGGTTCTTCTAGTTCCCAGGCTGTGTTGACAAACCCTTTTCCCCAAGGGCAACAGCTAGTTGTTGGCGCGAATCAAAATACTGGGGCTTCCTCTGGGGGCACCCAAGAAGGGGAAACTTCGTCAAACATATACATGATGAGTGCTCACGCAGATATCGCCACGAGATCCCGTGATTATGGCGAAGATGAGTCTTCGAAAGCCAAGGGTGCCCCTGATGGTACTAAGCCGCTTCATATTACGAGGCCTACTATTGAGCCTATACCTCGGATGCCAAAAGCATCTACTAAGCGTATGACGATTAATCCAAATGCTAGGGCTGCCCAGAACTACTCTATTGTGGAAGATCTGGCGCAGAGTCCTTGTGCCATGTCGGCTCTTGAGGTGCTCCAGTCTTGTCCGGCTCAGCGCAGTGCTCTGCTCACTGCTCTTGGGGCTGTCGATCCAAAGAACTCTCTTATGATTACATTCGATATGACTAATTTTAAAAAGAGACTCCCCCATCATATGGCTTTTCATATTAAATCATCGTACCGGAAATGCAATATTTTCCAGACGGTCATTGATGAGGGTGCTTCCACATGTGTGATGTCTCTCACATGTTGGAAGGGAATTGGATCTCCCGCAGCTGTTCCATCTGCTACTCTTCTGACTGCGTTTGATGGTCATTCTCATAGACCGCATGGAATTGTCCTAGTTTTGCCCATCTGTGTTGGGGGAAAAACTATAAATATAGAGGTTGAGATAGTTGATGCAAGCTTGGACTACAACCTTATGTTGGGGAGAAACTGGATTTATGAGATGGATGCCATTGCATCTTCATTATTTCGAATTATTTGTTTCCCTCACGAAGGGAGGATTGTTACAGTGGATCAACTGGACTGTCCTCCTGTAGACCCGAATGCATCTACTGACTCAACTATTCCAAAGTTGGATAATACCAAGTCGCCTGTTGAGAATTTAGGGGTTGGAATGTATTCTTCTTTGATGGGTACTTTTGATATTCCACCTCCTACCGTTCATATAAATGCAATTTCACCCTCCAGGGCTCCTCTTCGAAGAGAGTTCTTCAGAACTCATTATTTTTCGGATCCTTGGACCTTGCCTTCCCCTACTTCCACATTAGCGGAAGGTCAAGTGGGTGGAATGGCATTTCCGATGTCTGCAGCTAAGATTTCTTATCAATCTATTGTTGACTCTGCAGAGTCCATTCCAACTCCTCTTTCTCCGGATGAGTTGGATGGCGATGTGGCTCCGGCTTGGACACTTATTTCTTCTTCTACCCAGGATTTCCTTGATACCACTCTTCCATCTAAAGAGGCCATCCTGGAAGCTATGACTGGTATAGATAGACCGTGGGATGATTTGCATCATCGGTCTTACTTTTTACCTGATTTGAGCGAATTTGAATCAAGTTTTCCAAGTCCTTTGTCTCCTGGTCCTGTTCGCCCAGTCTTGAACCCTTTAGCACCAACACAGGTATATGCTGAAGGGAACATGGCTGCGATTTCTCCAACTATCCCAGTGAACATTTCCAGGGATCCCAATGTTATATAAAATGTCTTTATCGGAGCTTAATGTTCCCCTGAAGAGATTTAGATTTACACCGATCTCTTTAAAGAGTTTAGGGATGTATTCGCTTGGTCTTATGAGGAAATGCCTAGTATAGATCCATCTATTGTCCAGCATGAGATCAAGACTTACGAAAATGCTAAGCATGTAAGGCAAAAACTTCGTCCGGTCAATCTTAGGAAGGCTGCAGCTATCAAAGCCGAGGTGGAGAAGCTGCTTAAGGCAGGATTTATTTTCCTTGTTCCTTTGACTGAGTGGGTTTCGAACACTGTTCCCGTAGATAAGAAACAAGGAACAATTCGAGTTTGCGTTGATTTCAGAGACCTTAATAAAGCATGTCTGAAAGATAATTACCCCACACCATTTATAGATCAGATTATCGATGAGTGTGTTGGGAATGATATTTTCTCCTTCATGGACGGTTTCTCCGGATATAATCAAATTAGTATCCGTCTTGAAGATCAACATAAGACTGCTTTAATTTCTCCCTAGGGTACTTTTTCTTACAAGAAAATGCCTTTTGGTCTTAAAAATGTTGGGGCTACATTTCAGCGGGCCAAGTCATATGCCTTTCACGACATCAAACATATTATCGAGGCGTATTTGGATGATTTAGCTGCTCGTTCTCGAAAGAGAATTGATCATCCTGCTCACCTCCGTCAAGTATTTGAACGATGTCTTTTCTACAAGATTAGGTTGAATCCGAACAAGTGTGTTTTCGTGGTTACATCCAGTCGGTTATTGGGATTTATAGTGTCTAGGTAAGGGATTAGGGTAGATCCCTTCAAGGTTGAGGCAATACTTCGGTTGCCTCCCCTGTCATCTATTCGTCAACTTCAAAGTCTACAAGGAAAGGCTAATTTTCTTTGGAGATTTATCGTAAATTATGCTGAAGTTACCAAAGGATTTATGAGATTGTTGAAGAAGGGAGTTCCATTCTTTTGGGATGACTTCGCTCAACACTCATTCGATGCTTTGAAAAAAGCATTGACCTTTGCTCTTTTATTGAGTCCACCTGATTATAGCAGGGATTTCCTTTTGTATCTTGCAACAACAGAGTCTACCATTGGTATGGTTCTGGTTCAGGAGGACGATGCTCTGGTAGAGCATGTTATATACTATCTTAGTCGAGGCTTGGTAGGACCTGAACTCCGGTATACTCCGATAGAGAAGCTAGCTTTAGCAGCTGTTCATGCTGTGCAGTGACTCAGGCATTACATTATTCTACGAAAAACTTATGTTTTAGCAACATCCAATCCATTTCAGTTTGTTCTCAGTAGGCGAGTGATTGGGGGAAAATACAATAGATGGATTGTGATTGTGCAGGAATTTGATCTTGAGTTTATGTCTGCCAAGTCCAAGAAATCATTAGTTTTCGCGGAATTAATCTCTGAGTTTCCCTGTGGAGAAGAGATAGTCTATGATGAATCCTTCCCGGATGAACATTTGTTTCTTATCTCTCCACAGGATCCTTGGTATGGAGATATCATTGTGTATCTTCAGACTGTGAAGTTTCCCTCTACTTTTTCGAAAGATGAGCGCCGTAAGTTGCGTCACTTGGCTAAAAATTACTTGATTATTGGTGATGCTTTATACCGTCGAGGGGTTGATTCAATCATGAGACGTTGCTTAACTCTCGAAGAAGCTGAGGCTATGCTGAATGATTGCCACAGTGGAGCTTGTGGTGGTCATTTATCTGGGCTTGCTACAGCCCAAAAAATCTTGCGTGTTGGATACTTTTGGCCTTCGATTTTCAAAGATTGTATGGAGTCAGTCAAAAAGTGTCATCCATGTCAAGTTTATACTCGAAAAATGCGCGCTCATCCAGCTCCGCTTTTTCCAGTCATTACTATCGGTCCCTTTACAAAGTGGGGTATTGATTATACTACTTGTAACCCGCCTTCGGCTAAAGGTCACAAGTACATTATCGTAGCGGTAAACTACTTTACGAAGTGGGTTGAGGCTATGCCTACTTTTGGGAATGATGGTGAGACAACAGCTCTTTTTCTTTTCAACCAAGTTATTTCTCGTTTCGGTATTCCTAGAGAGATTGTCACTGATCATGGCAGTCATTTTCAGAATAGCATGATGGCTAAGTTGGCTCTAAAATTAGGTTTCCGGCAGGAGAATTCATCTCCGTATTATCCTCAGGCCAATGGGCAAGTGGAAGCCGTGAACAAATCCTTGAAGACTATTCTTCAAAGGACGATTAATAAATCTTGATCCAACTGGCATATCATGCTGTATCTTGCACTTTGGGCATACAGGACGTCAGTGAAAACTGCAACTGGCTTTACTCCGTTTCAACTAGTTTACGGGCTGGAATCCGTATTTCCCATTGAATGTGAGATTCCTTCTCTTAAGTTAGCCGTTGAGCTTCTTCCTGACACTTCTAGTCTTGAAGAACGCCTCCTTCATTTGGAACATATTGATGAGTAGCATCGAGATGCCGCCACGATGAATGAGGCACATAAGAAATGAGTCAAAGTTCAGTACGATAAGGCGGTCAAACCTAGGGTTTTCTCGGAAGGCGACCTTGTTTTGGTCTATGCCCAGGAGAAGGATGCCCTGGGGGTAGGAAATTTTAAGTCTATGTGGTATGGCCCCTTCATCGTTAAAAAAGTCCTTAAAAAAGGAGCATATACCTTGGTTGATTTCGAAGGAAATGAGTTGCCGGAGCCTAGAAATGGGCTCTATTTGAAAAAGTATTATGCCTAGGCTTCGGCCTGGCATTTTGCTTTTGTGTATAGTAGCTTTGTTTTGTACATATCTGGTTTTTTGGTCTTTGATGTGATGGTGATGTTTTTGATCTGCTTTGACAGGTTGTGTCGAATGTCATGAGTCATTATGGGTTCGCTGATGGTGCTAGTAGACACACCCGGAACTTGGCTTCTGTGGCTTGGGTGCTTCATCGTCCATCCGGTCAGCTGTTAGTGTCAAGAGGAGTCTGCGTTGGTCCTGCTTCCAGTGATATAGTAGAATACACTGCAGTTATTTATCTACTCTCGGAGGCAATATCTTTGGGTGTTGATTCGTTAGTAGTTTTCTTGGACTCCCAGCTGGTGGTGTCACAGTTGAACAATACTTATCAAGTTCGAGATCCATTTTTACTCCGGTTGTTTTTGAGGGTACGTTTGTTACAAAGATCATTTCAATTTTTAACATTCATTCATATTGCTCGAGCAGACAATTGGATGGCAGACTCATTAGCTAATCAATAAATTGATTGGCACATTAATCATTCCATACATTAAAATTTAATCATCAAAAAAATCATACATTTTTATACATTTGTTTCATCACATCATAGATTGATGTATATATATCATCAGAGTGTTCAAAAAACTATACAAAATTTGGATCCATAAATCATACAAAAAATTAGGGCTTATGCCCGATCATGTTCAGTATCAAAAAATATACAGTCATCCGGTAATAATATCTATCTACTCCTGTGGGCCCTGCCCCAAATTCGTGTTCCTATAGAACACGACTGCAGTAGCGACTCGGCGGAATAACCGCACCCAGTCACGTGGTACTCCCACCACCCGTCTCTGGATGGCCTCAGGCAGATCTTCCACTGCAGCCATAGGTACTTGGTGAGTTAACCCCTCCAAGTTCCTTTGTACAACGTGGAGGGTCTTGTCTGGGTCTACTGTATCCGCCTTGCCTCTGCGGTGCTTATGTCGTGGGTAACCCTCAGGACGGACTGGTCCAACATCTATATCATGGTCATTATAATATTGTAAGTCATTTTGGAATCCAATCAAAAAACATGTTTTCACATTTTTTCATATATATTGAAAAAATCCAAAAAATCACATAAATTAAAAAATTGCAAATCTTACCGATTGTGCCCCATTCCGCGCCAGGTGGAAGGACGAGTTTTGGATCACCACGGAAATCCATCCTGGCATAAGGGTAGTCCTCCACTGCTATGACTTGTTCTGCCCACCATTGGAAGAACTCGTCATCCCAAGTGGTTCGGGGAACTTCACTTCCCCCCAGTCTCTTCATCAAATCTGCCCATCGGGCAATTCTTGGATCTCTTGGGCTACTGATTGAAGAGATCACTTTGGGTCGAAGCCCAGGAATCTTCTCAAAGAAGAATGTCATCAAAATCATGCCATATCCGAAATGTTTTGTCTTTTCTTTCCGGATGGAAGATAGTTGTTGTTTCATATTCATTAGTAGAGTTGTGCACCAATCATATAGATTAACTAAGCATTCTACTGCTATGCTCATCTGCGTCCTGGATGCCTGATGTAGGGAAGCAGATCCTGCTACCCTGCCAATGGTGAACATGATAATTTTCATGTGCAGCTCTCTTAAATCTTTTATAGCAATTTGGGTCCCTACTTTCTTGGACCCCTCTGTACAGTAGACATGGACATAGTCATCCACTGTGAGCCCTCCCAAAGGCTTACCGTGCAAATCTACTGGGTCTCCCCTCCGGGAGAGTCCAGTAATGAAATAGATGTCTTCTACCTCTATATGTATGGGCATTTGATATATTATGAAGCAATTCTCTTCCGGTTCCTAATAATTTACTGGCATTTCGAGCAACCGGGCATTACTCTTCATATTTGGCATTTTGAAAAATTTGAGCAATCCACAATTTTGGAGGACATTGAGCGACTTTTGGTCTTGCATAACTTCATTTTCAATAGCACTGTGCTCACGTTCCCTCCAAGATATAGTCATCCTGAGAAAAATCATTAATTTGTCCTTTAGAAACGCATTTTATCATTTCGGGTTGCGCATACGCAACTTACTCTGTACACAGTCACATATATACGCGGCTTGGTCTTTATAAACTCGCGTATGCGCAGAGCCACAATTTAAAACAAATATATCTACGATGAAATTCCCGAATTTTAAACTTATGAACGGATAAAATTGATGACAAATATGGATTAAGAGCTTACCTGACTAGTTTGGTGAAGTTTGACGGTCGATTGCTCCTGTTTTGACGGAAGAAGCTTTTTCTCTAGAGCTCTTTTTCCCAAATCAGCAAGTAACAATGAACCAAATATGAGGTAACATGTGTATTTATGCCCAAAAAATTGAAAATTTTTGCAAAAATTTTTTATGTCTATTTTTTCAATCTATCTTAAGCTACATAACCCGGATGCTTGAAAGTGCCCAGATTGGTATATTTTCAGGTAAATTTTGATGAAGTTGAGATTTTTCCAGTTTTTTGATCCATGACTGTTGACCCGTCATGGTAGGTATATGATCTTCACTGGCATATAGGTTAGGAAATCCACTTTCCGTTGCATTTTGCATAATAGACTCCATTCGGATCACTTGCCATAGGGTCGATCCCATCAGGTCATGAGTATTTCACCCATTTCACTCGCTGATTATTTAATCATGACTTGGTGGTAGAGCCTTCCTTTATATGGGCTTCCTAGTTAGTTCCTTGCTATCACTTGTTGCCCATGCTGCGTTTTATGTAGGCTCGGGAGTCCTCTTTAGTCCCGCCATGACTTATGTGTTGAAGCTTCATTATTCTTCTTCTTCACTATCATTATTCTGGCTATTACCCTAGAGGCTCCCTGGTGTTGTTGAGTTGTATTACTGCATTGCATATTGGCTACTTGTTTATCCTGGCCTTTAGCTGGCTTCATTTGGACTCGATGTTTAAGCCATCTTTTGACCTTGACTATCTGTACAAGTTAACCATTGCATGCACTTAGCTATCACGACTTGACACCCTTTTTACCCATGGATGGAACATTCCTTTGAGTATCGCTGACCAGTTTCCGCCACCTTGCATTGAGCATAGGATTGTTCCTATCCCAGGAACTAGTGCATCTGTTTCTTGATACTCGTTCTATCCATTGTACTATAGCATTCTTTTATTATTTTTTAGGCTTATTATATGAAAAAGACAAAAAATCAAATATAACAAAAAGAGCGGGAACGGGATGTAACTTCGTAATTTGATGGCAATACAGTGTCAGTTTGTCGCCCTTGAACAAAGCACATACACTTATATATTTCCTTCATTTGGGATGGTTTTAGTTTTGACCTAGGTTCAACATTTTGCCTTGTTTCACTAGTCAGTCCTCCCCCAATTGGTTATCTCTTCCAATCATATGGAGAGTTTGTTTTTGCCTGTTGCATAACAGACTTATACAGTGTCATTTTTTACTGCCATGGTCATCACGAGTCATGCTTTTGTTCAAGGGAAGTCTAACCAGAGTCATCCATTCTGCGGTGTCTCTTGACTCATTATTCAGTCGGCCTTCCCGGTCTTGTCAGTATCTTGTTCTATCACATCAGATGTTTTGGTCTTCTGCTCATGCTGGTTTGAGAAGGTCTCCATTGACTTCTTGCCGGTGGGTTTGTCTCTTATCGACTACGACATATTGCTCTGAGAGTAAACCTAGAGCTGCACCCTGGCCCTGTTTCCATCATTGATAGGTGACCTTGTGCTCAACATTTGATCATCATTATGGGTCTTTGACTGAGTGGTTTTCCTTGCGTTCAACGTCAGCATACATTATCACACTTGGGATTCGTGCAGTACCTTGATTTCCATTTGACCCTATCGGTGGATATCTCGCCTCTGTATCAGCTTTCATTATTGGTTGGTTCATAGGGTTTCTTCCATGCGCTAGCTTCATCTTGTGCATGTCGGAAACATACTTCGGGTTGGTTCCGTCACTTTTCTTCATCCGATTCCTTCCAAATCTTGGCCTGCGGGTTACACTCGCGCTGGACTGATGTGGGATGCCTTAATGCCTTCCTTCCAGCAGATCTTTTCCCATCGACTCCGACTCATTGCTCTGGGAATAAGGTCTAGAGTATTTTTTCAGTACCTTAGGGTTTGCAGTCATCAGTGGCAGACTCTTCGCTATCGACAGTGGGGATTCATCATTGCCTCCTGATTGGTAGATTCTTCCAAGTGTTCAACTTCAACTCATTCATTTTCACTTGTTAGATTGTACTGGGGCACCTTGACACTCATTTTCATTATTGGTGGGTTGTCTCACGTTGGTTAACAGTATACATTATTGACCGGTAATCCAACGATTTCTCACATGGTTGACTTCAGCTCATTTATTCCCATTGTGTAGAATTGTGCCATCGAGATCGGTGAAGACCTCGGGTTGCATCAGCATCTTTCGGTTCACTTTTGACAGTCCATTCAGTTTCTGCTAGTGATGCCATTCAACCTTATATGTTGCAGTTCAGTACAACAACATCTTATATGTTGGCTCCCGAGTTGCGTGATTGTACCATGTTTTCCACCCCTTATGATTTGGTACTTGGAGATTCAGTTACTTTTGTGATCAGACATCTATTTTCAGCACTATGCATCAGTTTTCTATATGTGATACTTGGACATTGATTCCAACTTGTACTTCCGGGCCATGCTCAGATGATTCATTGTGTACTTTCAGTTCAACTATACTTGTATACATTCTGGATCTATTCTGTATTTTCTATATGGATGTATTTTTGACTGAGCATGGGTATGCCTGCCTCAGACATGAGTTGACTCTCTGTTTTCTTTCATTGGTTTTTGGCAGGCTGAAATCTGGTGAAGTCCTCTCTTGTCCTTGCAAAGTTCTTTCTATGTGCATAATACATTTCGGCCATCATGCACCCCTTCTGACCTCATATATTAGGGGGCATATGTTATAGCATCATTTTTTCAACCTTATGTGATTCATGATTGTCTTTTTGGCCTTGGGCACCCATTCCCACAGACTTGGATAAAATTTCATAATAAACAGTGTTTCAAATCCCATACGCGGGTATGCCCAGACTTTTTCACATGTATATGTGAGTCCAGAGATACTTTTCCGCGTATGCAATTAAAATCATTAAAAAATATATAAAATTCCCTATTTTCGAGGCTGGGTTGATGGTTATTCCAGTAATTCAACCACCCCAGCCCGTGGCCAATTGTTTCCAACTGATTGAAACTACTTTGAGGGAGTATAAAGGCCCCTCATGTGCATGGCCTAAGGGAGAGAGAAATTATAGATATTATACTCTGTTGGAGCCCCAATTCAAGTCTGATTTCCCATGCCTCCTGCACTTCCTAGATTTTTACAGGAAACCCTTGTTTCCTGGAGATGGTCATCAGTTGATATGTCATCTCGTGTGCACAAGTCTTGAAAGTATCTTAGTGAGGCAAGGGCGGGACGGATCTGGACGACGGTATGTTCGAAGATCATGGAAGGATTCAGGTGATCTCTCCACCCTACTATCATTGTACATGCTGTTCGCAATGAAGAAGAACCATCTTGTTCCTGAATTCACGTGTTAATATCTGCTTGCATATGTGAAAAGATTATTAATTAAGAATTTATTATTGTTTATATGATGTTTCACATGGATTACACTGACATTTAGAATAAATATATGTTGTACAACTAGATTTTCGTGCACGTTTCTTCTTGGTTTTCAGGTTAAGGAGGAAGAGAGGTTGCTGGGGGTTTGGACCCCACGGGATCTACATCAAACGTAGGATCTACAGGTGAGTTCTACAGTCGATGTTATCTAGTTTTTAGCGTACAAGTGTGGTTGTGTGAGTCCTTCTTTAATAGCATGCCCTGATCTGTGGAGGTTTTGACCCAATGACCTCTAGGGATTTATTTCCCGAAACAAACACACAACAACATGATGAGGCAGTTCACCCCTCCTGGGCTACATTTTCCAGGTCCAAGGCTCCCAATGGGCATGTCCTTGATCTATTAAGTTGCTCAAATTGGTTATACAGTGAGAAATATGCCTAAACAGGCAAAACCAGCTGTGAAATTAAAATCATAAGACATAAATAAGCTAAAAATGGCTTTTTTTTCACCTCAAACGGTGAAGTATAGCCCAATACAACTCCATTTCCCTGATGGCCCTCGTGGCTCTCCAAGTTTCCTTGAAGAAAAAATGGCTGAAGAACACTTCTGTTCACTCTAAAACCTATCCCAAACTCTCCAGAATGCTCAGAATATCCAAAATTGACCAAAATTTCGTCCAAATTGGTTCAATATTGAAGAATTTATGACAAAAACAAAATTCTACCTAATGTTAATTGAAAACCCCACTAAATGTGGGCTAACTGCAGTTAACCGCGCTAATTTTGGCACAGAGGCCGAATTTGGCGGAACGCGCCAAGTTAGGTGGAACCTTTTGTAGTTAACATTAAATGTGAACTGTTATGGTCACATGTGACCGTTTGAACCACTGGCAATATCGTTGTCCACAACCGCAACAACAACCAACTGTGGCATTAATTTAAAGAAGTGGTCACATGTAATGGTTTTTCCTGCGCGGTTAAACTTGGTGGTTAGGGCCTATGTCCTTGGGCCACGGTCATGGGCCATTGGCCATGTGGTGGTTGGGGCTAGCCCTTCGGGGCTGGCCCTTTTTTTTTATCTGCCCATCATAATTTTAAAACCTTATAATAAAACCATTGCCATATGATGTTATGTTGTAACGGGTAGCCCGACTGGTCGGGTCACATTGCTGGCAGGCGGGAGGTCTCCGTTTCAATTCCCGCAGACTCCATATATATTTTAGCCATGACCCCTGGGCCACGTGGCGGCCTCCAAGCCTGCCACGTGGCGGCCATGGATTGGCCCACAAATTTCAAAGTCAACCCACTGTCAACTATGAAGATGCCACTTGTTTGCTTCTAATTCGTCTAGATGGAATATTCTGAGGAATATTATTTTTTAAATATTTCTAAAGTCAAAAGTCAACTTTGGTCAACTGTATTTTTGAAGGATACTGAAAACTTCAAACCTGCATAACTTTCACATACGACGTCGGATTTGACTGTCGTTCGAATCGCAGCGACGAGGCCTATCTGGTTGTTGAGGTTGCAATCAATTATGAGAAATTCCATTTTTGAGAATTTTTTTCAACTTTGGACATGATCACCTGATCAATATTTCTCCACACAACTCAACAACCAACCCTCCAAGGAACTTTGGTCCTCCAAGGTGACCCTCCTCCACACCCACGCTGCACTTGATTGCCTTATTTCACCCTAAAACACAACACTAGGGCAACCCAACTGTTGGTTATGGCATGCGGCCTAGCCCAACATCAAGGTGAGACTACGACCCTCCTTAAAACCTCCACCACCCAGCCCAAAACAACAACACAGTCCTTCTATTACCTGCGGCCTCTTCTGTCCTTAAAAACACATCCAAAACCAAAACAAAATAAGCCCAACGAACCCAGAAATTCTCACGATGTGACCTACAGTAAGCCCTGAACTTATTCATTGGTTTTACATGCTTCTTCTTAGTTGTCTTGTCACTCCTATGTTGTGGTATTTATCCACAGAAAATTTCAGAGGTACCCTTGGTGTATTTATTTCATAAATGGATGCTAAAATGACTCCAAATCATCTTCTATTTATAGCCTTTAAGCCTCCACAAATTCATTTGAAGAGACCCATCTATTGGCACCCTTTTACACCAATCTTACATGAATTGGGAACCAATAATTACCTAGTCAACGTCAAAAATTCATTTCTCTCTAATCACAACTTAGATTCAAACGATTCTTGATGCGTTGGAAGCATACCATCGAGCACTATCATCCTCATCCATGCCATGTCATATCTTCATCATGGTTTTTTCCCAAATCACCATGGGTGCAAAACCCCTCACTTGTGTTCCAAGCCCACGAGATTCCCTTGTGGTGCTTTTCCCTCCAAACCTTGAACCCTAGGGCTTGGAGTACCTCCCAAGCTACACAAATCAACACTCCCTCTTAGCGAGGGAGGTACCTCCATGAATAGGAAGTACTTCATCTTCGTCATCACTCTTTGCAACACTAGCCCAGCTCTTGGCGCTCATAATCACAAAAATCCCTGTACAATGAAATATGCCCTACTCAGAAATGTCATTTTCACTAGAAGCCTCCTACTTCTTTTTCTTCTCCTACATTCCTTTCCAATATCTCCATGATTCCTTCTTTCCAAATGTGGAAGAACCCTTGCTTCCCATCGACCAAGTGCTCTTCTTGGGCTGCAGAGTCTCCCTCTAAATCTGTAAAATCCCTATAGAACTTGACTCCCTCTGAGCCTCTGGAACTTAGGCCTTCTATGAAAAGTGTACCTTCTTCTCAGGATATTGTACCTTCTCCTCTAAAGCTTTCACCTACACCTCCACCGGTTCCTACTTCTCTAGAATCTGTACCTACCCCTGCTTCTTCCCATGATCCTTAGGCTTGCCTGTCAACCTGTAAAGACCATGCTCCCTAACTCCAAGCACAATCCCATCGGACTTAGAGCCTCTAGGCTTGAGTCTTGCCTTCCCATCCTGGAACAAGACCTCAAACCCCTTCCTAGCCATCATCGAGATGTAGATCACACTATATCTTAGTATTGGTACAAATAGTACATTCTAGACCTGCATCATATGTCCCGTATTCATCCTGAATGACACCACTCTCGATCCTTGAATATCCAACTGACTCATGTCACCCAACACCATGTGCAAGTTCGAGTCCCATTCAACTAGAGTCTCAAAAACCTCGTGTGACCTTGTCATGTGCTTCGTTGCACCACTATCCATGTACCATCCATAATCTCAAATAGTACCCTGTGAGAAATGAGAAATCATAGAAAAATCCTCCTCTTCCAATCTCCTAGTGAGATCATCGATCTCCATTGAAGTGGCGATACAATTTCCTTTCTTCTTCCCTTTCTCGTCATCTCCTTTCTTCAAACATCTTGACGAAAAATGACCTATCCCGCCACAGTTGAAACACTTAATTTTACTCATTTCCTTATTTGGCTTACCCTCATATTCCTTCTTTGATGTATGAATATCCTCGTATCTCAACTCTTCCTGAATGAAGTCGTCCCACAGTCTATTCCAGTTTGGAAGTTTCTCCCTAACAACAATTCCTTTGATGAAGGTATTCCATTCCTCGATGGATCCTTTCAAGGAAATCCTTACCATATTTTCATCTGAAACTTTGACCCGACGGTAGCAATCTCATCTTGAACGTGAGACAACCTTTCTAGATATGAAGTCATTCCTTCACCCTTTATCATATTGGTGGATTTCATTATCCTCCAATACTAGTACCCTGTTCTCATTCTTATTCTGGAACAAATTCTAAAGAGTCATCCAAATCTCATGTGCATTATTCTACCCAGAAACATGAGGTATCAAGGAATCCTTCACACCATCAAGTATGATCATCCTCACTTTCATCCAGATCTTGTTGACCTGCAAGACCAACTTGACCCTTTCCTTCCAAGGAGTGTAGTTGGACAACCCTTTAAACCTGTCCTCATACCGGGAACCTACCTGCAACTTCAACATTGTAGTGACTCCACTCACAATGTGACCAACTCCCTCTCACGTTGTACTTCGATGTCCAAACTCTGATTTACTAGCTTCCAAAGTAGCTCAGACACACTATGATACCATGTTGAATTTCCATGACCTTGGATCTAGGTTAGAGTCTTAAATCACTGAACCAAACCAAGAATCTCGACCATAAACTACTTTCTACAACGGAAAATTTAAAGCAATAAATCACATACACACAATATACACAGTTTTAAACAAAATTGTAAAATATTGTGCAATTCCCAATCTTTGTTATATTAAACCAAATATGAATAATACAACAGTCTATGGTATACAAGATACAATGAAAAACTTGATCACATCACTTATATGTCGTATCTTTTCCTGCTGGTCTGTCACACCCGTACTGCTTACTGGTAGTGCCTTAGTCCATCAAGTTCACTACACATCGAGACTCCAAGAGGGTTTCCACCTAACATTACTGCACATCCTTATGTAGAATGTACTTGGGATGATCCAATATCCTCTCTAGGTTGGCCAACACCCGAGCTCCAAACTACCAGGCTAACAACTAATTTAGTCCATCAAAGTGTTTCTCTTCGGCACCTATCTTCACCCAACCTTTAACTTCTCTTCGTCCTTCAAGATAGCTCATCTGGGGCTACTTTGGGTAGCCAATGTGCTACCCTCCAAAATTACTATGGCACCCAATCCAACCACTGTGGAATTTGCTCGTAATTGAAGTCTTCCTGACACCCACGTCAACTCCAATACACAACTTCCACAGGCTGCTCAACAAATGTGATCTGTCACTGGTCAACACTTGACCCAATACACCTCCAAGTATGCTTTTGTAACCACACTACATTGCTACACTATTGATCTTTGGTTAGGGCATTATCTATATCCCTATTTCTCCACACAACTCTACAACTATCCCTCCAAGGAACTTCGGTCCTCTAAGGTGACCCTCCTCCCCACCCACGTTGCACTTGATTTCCTTGTTTCACCTTAAAATGAAACACTATCGCAACCCAGATACTGGTTATGGCCTGCAGCCTAGCTCAACAACAAGGTGAGACTACGACCCTCCTTAAAACCTCCACCACACATCCCAAAACAACAACACAGTCATGCTTGTACCTGCAACATCTTCTGCCCTTGAAAAAACATCCAAAACAACATCAAAATATTCCCAACTAGCCCATAAATTCTCACGTTGTCACCTACATCAAGCCCTGAACTTCTTCGCTGGTTTTCCAGGCTCTTCCTTGGCAGTCTTGTCACCCCTATGTTGCAACCTTTCTCCACCGAACATTTCAGAGGTACCCTTGGTGTATTTCTCTCATATATGGATGCTAAAATGACTCCACATCATCTTCTATTTATAGCCTTTAAGCCTCCACAAATTAATTTGAAGAGACCCATCTATTGGCACCCTTTTACACCAAGCCTACATGACTTGGCAAACAATAATTACCTAGTCAACTTCAAAAATTCATTTCTCTCTAACGAAAACTCGGATTTGGACAATTCTCAGTGAGTTGGAATAATATCGTCGAGCACTATAATCCTCATCCATCACACGTCGTGTCTTCATCACGGTTTTGGACCAAATCATGATGGGTGCAAAACCCCTCAATTAGGTTCCAAGCTCACAAGCTTCCCTTGTGGTGCTTTTCCCTCCAAACCATGAACCCTAGGGCTTGGAGTACCTCCCAAGCTACATGAATAAACACTATGTAACCTTAATATCGGTTCTCAAAACATATAAAAATGTGGTTTTAAGGTGACCACTAACTCTGGAACTATCAATGTAGTTCCTTGAACAATTTTGAATATGGAAGTGCTCGTTCACAAACAAATCATTCAACAAAAACTGAAGTCTTTCTGGCTACAACTATGGCTCTAACTGGTATAGGTTGTGGCTTAGGCCCACTCTGACTGAGGCTCACTTGACGCTTGAAAAACATTCGAACCTTTAGTAGACCATCAATTCCACCAATTCCCCCTTTGTTAGATATAGGGTGAGAAGATGAAGTACTATTTATCACTACAAGGCTATTCAATAATTTTGAACATATCCTGTGGTATGACCTGTAAATATTTTTGGTTGTTTTGGACAAATCCCAAGAATAAATACATCCAAAATTGAGTTTCTCACAAAAATATTATTTCTGGAACATTTGTTTGAATGGTGATTATGCTTTCCACAATGCTCAATGGATGAAGATCAAACATCGATATTTCACATGTCCAAATCTCTAACTATGTTCACACCGATCAATTTGTTCTGGAACAACACCATCCATAAATCCAGCACTACGAAATTCTATAGGTTTATAAAAATCATGAATACGAAAAGATACATCTAAGGCGTCTTTTTTATCTCCCAAACCAGTTATGTTTTTGTTGTGTAAAATTTCTTCCCACTACCTTATAAAGGTTTTGGGAATGACAGGTTTCACATATGTATGCAAACAAATCTTGCATACCATTTCCTAAACATGACTTTCCACTGCATCCAAATTTTCTCCTGAAGTAGCTTCATTACTCTTCGACTATTGTTTGGAATTAAGATTGTTTCGCTGTACTTGAGGCTCAATCTAGAGAAATTCAATTGTCTCCAATACATTATGTAAATGAACTCTAATATCAAGAAGAATTATTTTGCTGATATTTATAGTTTCATTAGCAGGAGAACTAATGAGATTGTTTAAGATTTATAATACATTTTTAATTTGAGCCATTTTAGTCAATCTCAGGTGTCGGGTTTGACCGAAAATGCACTCATTTTACGAAGTAATTTAATAAGTAAAATTGTGGAAACAAGCTAAAAACTGAAAACTATTGGAACCATGTCAGAATTATAACCCTTCATAATAAAAACATATACATTTCCTACGTCAAACTTGTACATTATGTGTGTATATAATAATGGTAATGAGAATGCTATTTAGAACAACACCAATCCAACATAAAAATAAAACATCCACAAATAGTGGATCCAACCACATTAGCCTCTAAAATTAATTTCATGAAGACGGTGATTTTTCGACTCAATAATATTATTTAACATTTGAAAAAAGCATGTAATATTCCACACTTACAAAAATTGGTTGTTTCCAAGTCTCTGTCACACGTTTATTGAATGCATGAAATTTGAACGAAATCAAGCATCAAATTCCAATCGGTGATTTATTGAAGGTTAGGCAAATGCACCATTCAACATTGTATTCACATCGCTGCTACATGCAGAGCTTCAACGCATTTCTCAAGACATGACTCGAATTCACACACTTATCAAGTCTACTTCAACACCATACTTCAAGACATAGTTTGAGATATGAATCAATAATTCTAGTATTTCGTTCAAGATTTGTAGAATGTCACCAAAGTCCTGGTTTTCTCTATTGGGTCGCTTATAAAACGCCTTGGTGCATCTCATAAACAATTGCACCAAGAATCAATCCATTAAAACAACATTTAAAAAACTTGTGGTTTGTATTGAGGATAGTGATAATACAAGTATCTTTCCAGTAACCCTTGTGAAAATGAATGTAATCCAAATTCAATGGCAGAAACTGGCATGTTTTTATTATTATTGGAAATTCATGATTGATAAATAACCATAATTTTTTTTTTCCCATTCAAAACCACATATTACATGAATATAATTTTCTAGATCAATATCAAAAATATTATATTGCACATGGTTATGCAAGAAATTCAAGTGTGGCCTCGCCTATAATGTATGTTGAGGGTTGAAGCTAGAAGCGTGATTTAAACACTTTCCCCACGCTTCTTAAATATATTTATCACTTCCAAAACCCGTTGAAAATATGACTTCATCAGGACCAACACTCACATGCTCTTGCATTTGGATTTTCCCATCTTAGGGTTTCAGTTACCATCCTCGAAACCGGTCGAGAGAGTCACTGTTTCCTCGTTCTTCTATGACAACATTGTGCTCTTGATTTGGAAAATCACAGGGCACTTTGGTTATCCTATTTACATAAATATTATGGTGTAGATCATCTTATAAGTAGACATATTCTCAAACTTTTAATGCTTGATTAAAAAAAAATTTCATAGACGCTTGAAAATGACTTTTTTTAATGAAAAGAATGCTAAGAAAAACACAAATGAATAGGATATACAAAGTATTTTATAAATTTACACATGCCCAATCTCTTGATTTTTAAAACATTCAATGAATTTATGGATCAGAAGACATTAAAAATGATAAAATACATACTGTTCCATTCAAATCTTGCTCGCAATGGTCATATAACCCTCCGTATTGCAGATTTCTTCCTATAATAGATTCCAACATGTTATGGTGAGTAGTAGGAACATTTTTCTTCTAGTCACCAACTTCATCATCAAGTACTAGTCAACGACTTCTCTGCACCAGTGACGCAATGCACAAAATATTTGGACCGGTAGATGCAAACCAAATCTCCTGCCTAATGTTCTAGATGGCCACAAAACTAGTGGCAAAATTCAACCAAGAGGGTAGATAAATTACCCCCTCTGATACCTCTGTAAATACCACTATAAGTCAACAAAATTGGAAACCAATCCAACTATATATTAATAATTTATGTCAATGAATGATGTACATAATGTGCATATTAATACAACAAGAAAAACATTGATTCAGTTTCCAGGTCTTCTTAGACTCTAAAAACTGATCACCATAACACACACTAACCCAACCTTAATCTTGAGGATTAGATGTATAATAAGACATTAATTCAAATCTAGAATATGATGCAAGTTACTGAATTTTGTTCTCATATGCCTATCTGAGATTGCACGTGGTTGTGATCTAAAGTTATCCAAGATGATCTATACAAGTGATATCTATAGTGATATGAAAAAATAACCTGAGTGATGTTGATATGGAAGTGTCCTTAATGTGACTTGAAATTATTGCAAACTATGATGGCTTGACAACATTACAGTATAGCATGTATCACTAGCATGTTATGTTTCTAAGATATGACTATGTTATGGCTCACTATTCTTCTATGATGGCTAGTTTTGTTCTTTTATAGCCTACACTCTTCTACACTGGTTTGTACAACATTCTATGGCTCATATGTACTAAATAATGGATTGTATTCTTTATGGTGACTCTTCTTCTCATTTGAGGCATGTATTACTCTCTTAGTAGCATTGAATATAATAATTACTCCATGGCATGCAATATAATGGTTCAATGTTATATTCGATGGCACAACTCACATTTGTGTTCTCAATATTATATGACCTTTCAACATTATAGTGGTCTTGCTATATATTTTAATGATCTATGGCATCAACATTATATGGATCATATGGCATCACTATGTTATGGATTACATTATTATGTATGAACATAGACCTTGCAATTATATATAACATGTATGAGTTGTGTACTTGAAATAAGGCAGTTAAGTTGCTATGACATGTGACAGTTTGGAAGTAACCCTTGTATGACAAGTAATAATGACCTCAATCATATGGAAAAGAAGGTCAAGACTATGATAGAAAGGAATATAATATTCCATGGACAATCTACAACATCCCTGAAGGAATTAAAATGACAAGAAGCATATATATAACATATATGAACGTGTGATAATGACATTCGAAATTATTATGACACTCAAGATATGAAATATTTGTGACAATATGATCTTGAGGAATTTCTGAAATCAGTTATAATTTTAAAAGAAGTCCATCTTGATGTGACTAGCATCAAAGTCCGAAGGGAACTATGACAGAAAAGTACGACTCTATTACAAAATTTTGTTTGAAGAATTCCTTTATGATCCAACATACAATATATATCTACAAAAAGATATCAGAAGCATGAGAAGCAACAATGTTATCTTCCTTTCAATACATAAATGAAGGATATATATATGAAGACAACCTATCCGAGAATCCATGAAATTGATAGGAATATGACATCCTGAAGACCGTGTTCATCTTTGTGCCTAGTTGTTGGCTTAAATTTTAATAGAGATAGACCCTGGGTTCGGACACAGGGCGCCAAAAAAATAGTTTGTCATAGTCTAGTGTTCCGTTGACATTTTAACCTCTCTTAATAGGAAAGAGAGGTGTCTCACTCGAGGCGTGTTGAGACTTAACAAAATAAGGGATCAAATAACGACATAAAGGAATAGTGCAACAAATAATCCATTACAGATAGTAATCATATAAATTCTCGTACTTACAGGCATAACATACTCATAAAAGAACAGGAACATGAGCATTATAAACTATACTTTAAAATTTTTGAAGGGGCTAATCAATCCATCAACATTCAAACACACAAATATTTCCCACAACTCCTTTTCATTAGCAACAAGATCATCACATTATAAAGGCTCTTCATCAGAAGGAAGAGCGTGGATCACTATTGGATCATAACACAAAACAAAATTCAAAGATAGAGCGAAGACATTCATAAATCCTCCAATAATCACTCCAACAACATTTTGACATATGTTCTGAACCTCCTTCTTTCTTCCATATTTCCTTAATATTTTATAAATTTCCTTCCCTTGATCTCGCTCGCTTGATCTGGTCTTCTTTGACAAAATTTGGGTGTTTAGGTCCTTATCGCCTTTGATTATTTCAAAATCTAACATGCTTATCCTTCTTTTGCAGCTTCTCTAAATTCCAACATAAATTATTTTTATTTTCAGTTGCTATTTATTTTCAATAATTCTTGGTGTCTGGTTGTTTTAGCCATCCACTTCCTTTTTTCCGACGATCTCTTGCACAACCATTTTCCGACCAAAACCTGATCAAAATTTTCCAAAAATTATATCCAAAAAACAAAGGACCTAATAGGCCCTGACCATAGTCTATTAACTCATCCTCAAGTCAATATTCTATTGGCACTTCTCCTTCTACTTGTTTTTGTGGTGCTTCTTCTTGTGCTTCCCCTTATTGTGTCGCTGGTTCACCTTCAAGCGAAGGAGCCAAATCATCTACTATTTGTATAAAATCAAATTTAAACACATAGTAGCCATCCATAGCAATATTCCAGGAATCCATAAGAGTAGCAGCTTGATATAGAAATTGAGTGGTTTTCTCGGCAATAGGGTGTTCTAATTGTGCACCCAATATAGTTTTCCATTGGCGATCTACTTCAGAGTTAAGTTGGTGCAACTACACATAGTGTTTATAGGTAGCGAGTCGAAGATCTCGTAGCACACCTTTAAATACATGTGAATCCTATTCTAACTGATGAAATTATTTTTCCAATGCATGAAATTTATCAAACAGTTCTTGTTGTTGAGTAAGGTCAACAATAGCGAATGATTGATTAAAGAAGTGTTGTGTTCTGCTGGAGAAATTCATACAAAGGCCGATTTTTCTTTGCAAGCAGTCTGAACCAGTCTTGAACTTATCAAAATACCTCTTGTGCATCATCAATAAGCTAGTGGAGAGAATATCTAAGGGAAGAACCATCGACTATTTTCTACTCAATATCAACATTATATTGAGTCACCAGATCTAGAAGTGTCTTACAAGAAGTCACAACAACATTGTCAAACTCCCAATTAACAATAAAATGTAGAGTACAAGAAACTTCATTATGGTCATAACATTCAGAAAGGGGGCAAATAGAAAAATCCTCTGGTGCATTCAAAATAAATTCAGTAATGGTGGGCCATAAATTCTAAAACTTATCACTAATATCTTCAAATTGGTGCTCCAATTTCTCCTTTTCACTGCGCAACCGATCTCATTTAGTTGTGATAGCAATAAGTTTTTGTTTCTTATATTCAGAGGCTAAATCATTGTGATTATTCTCCACATGGTGAGCATCGAGTTGAATGAAATTAAGCAACTGTGAAGAGGAATAGCTTTGATTATTATCAAATTACATAATATCGAGCAAAGGAAACCAAGCCTACAAAGGTTGACCACTAGCCACAGACTTTTCAGAATTATCATAAGGTAAAGTATCATGTTCATGGATCTATTCTTTATGAAATTGAGCATGAATATAATCAACACTATGCAAAGGTAACAAAGGAATAATATTGCGAGTTTGTGCAACAAGGCCTAAAACTTTATGACAATGGTAAGGGTTTTGACAAATATGCATAATTTGGGCTACTGAAATTTCTAGACAAGATAACAGAGGTAATTCATTTGGTGCAGTTACAGATGCAGTGATAATAGGAGTGGGATGCACATATAACACTTCAAGGGTTTTCATGGTAATATCCTGAATAACAGAATCAACTTCCATTTTAGTCTCATCAGTATTAGGATTTTCTGTATGGGGGATGTCAGAGATAGTAGTAGAGGGGGATGATGTATGTGGCAATGAGCCAGGGGAATGGGGAGAACTATTAGGTGGTGAATGATGGGGTTCTTCAATTATCTAAGCTCTAGTGAAAAAATATTGAGGCTCTTCATCTGCGAGGTTTAAAATCTAGGAATTGCGACTGTGCGGATTATTTTGAGCTACAAATGAAAAAAGGGAAACAAAAATAAATGGAACAATATCTAGAACTATCGATTAGGCTACAAGAGTGGCATCCATGGCAGCAAAATGGAAAACTAGCAATATAAGTAAGTGACTATTAAGAGGAACAACAATATGGACATCAAAAGAAGATGGTGCATAACTTACCAATGGAATGAGGGCTTGCAAAGTGCTATGAGTAGAGAAAACCGACTCCTAGAATTTATTCAGGATAGGGTTAAGCACTTGGTCCACTGTACAGTTCTTATATAATTAAGGAATCCCCTTAGGAGACAAATGCAATATCATTCCTTCAAATGAATAAACAATTTTCCCATCTCGGAGCTGACACTGGATTCCTGGCCAGGAAATAACTTCGTTGTGGAACACCACTTTAGAGACATATAAAGAGAGTGGCTTCATATGGAAAGTTTCAAAATTGACAACTTTAAGTGAAATATAAGTAGTTCCATGGCATATTCCAAACCAAGTCGAATGATAATATTCATCCAGAATCGGTCTTGATACTCGAGTTATGTTTTTTTTAATGTGCACCATATTGGTATACCAATTGGAGAAATATTATTCATTAATTTCCTTATGATTTGGATCACCTAATACTCACCACAGGACATAAGTGAGAGCCAAAGGCTCATCATCTGATACTTTAGTTGGTTGTCTACCTTCCGGTGTATACCATTTCATCATGGCGATAACAACGACAAAATAACCATAGATAAAATATGTAGCCTGCTTTAAAAAACCCTCACATGCCTCAAATAACTCATTTGGAATTTAACTACACCAATTAAGCTACTCCACACGATCATAGGCTTTGGCAACAAAAATGAAATCTAGTGTACATTCACCTCTAGTTTAATGGAGCATCAAATTTCTTGTTGTAATGTGAGATGAAAAATTTATTTGAGGTCCGATTATTGATCATGTCGATAACAACATCTTGACCTCCTTGTTGAGTTCCATAATTGGTGTAAAAGTTATCATCGTCTTTTTTCTTGCATAGGGGTATCCTAGAAAGCAAAAGAAACATCTGCACCACCAGTCGACAATCCTGTCAACCTGTAAATATCATTAACATGTATAGGATATTCTTGGTTAAGTAATAAGGATCTTCCATGCAATTAAATGAAAGGAATTGCGTACACTTCATATATTCTCCAGTGGTACCAAAAACGAGAAAATTTCGCAGAGTCATCAAAGTAGATCACTGCAAAAGTCGAAAATCTGCTTTAACACATAAATAACCACTGGCACCTTACTATGCGGAAGGTTCCATAAAAATTTCAAGCTTTAACACTAGAAATAGTAAGGAATTATCCAATTCGTTATTTACCAACGAGGATTTCTCATACTTTCAAAGAGTGTCCTCCATAGCCACAGTGCAAGAATAGGAGAGACCTTGAGAGACAATAGGCCTAGAAAGACGAGTCATAGTTGAGGATTGATGAATGTAGGAAATATAAATTGGAGGTTGGAAATGAGCTTGAGAGGTATAAATACTTGACACAGGAGTCGGGGTTAACAATTCGACCAAAAAAATGCTCACAATGAAGAACTCTAGCTGCTACATGCACATTATATAGAAAACCTTGTTAGGTTGGAGAATGATTTGACTGTTAACTAATAAATATGATGGCTTACCAAAATCGATTTGAATCGGGATAATAATGATGACTAGGATGTAGACCTCGGGTAAATGACGTAAAATACTTTAAAGGTAGATTATAAGTATGGCTAATTGACGGGGGATGATGAAAAATATATAAACAGAAAATCATAGTCTGTCAGAGGGTATTACAGGAAATATTTAATAATGGCTTGAAAATAATATGTTAATTACTATGGACTTTGAGAGACATGACACCCAAAACATGCTTTCCTTGACCACAATCAGTTGAGTTAGGTCAGAACTAAACTAAACTAACAAAATTTATGCAACTAAACTAAACTAACAAAATTGACGCAACTACACTTATTATCACAACACTCATAAATGGACAAACTAACATGACTAGCTCAATTCTACACCTAAATATTACCTCCTTTCGGAGATCAACTATTACTTGAAAATTTTATTAACCATATTAGGGCTTTAGGCGTGTGCCATTCACCCATCCTAGAAAAATAATTCCATCCAATTATGCAAGTTTGAAAACTCTTGAATCTCGTATCTCTGCAACAAGGAAAGGCCCCAACTAGTGAACTTGTAATTTCACTGGATGCTTCAAATATTTGTTGTCATAGAGCAAGACCCAATCACCAACTGAGAATGACTTTTTATTTATGTATTGGTCATGCCAAGCCTTTTTTCGTTCCCTTTCAACATTTTGATGAAAATATTCCAAAAATCTCTCTTCATCCAATTCTCATAGCTCTTATACTCACTCTATAATAGATTCATCTTCTATCATTTTAGTAGCTTGTGGAATAAATATATTAGGAGAAATAAAATCAACTGGTACTATGGCTTCTTGGCCATAAACAAGCTGGAACAGAGTGTTCTTATGCAGTCACTTCACAGTAGTACAATAAGTCCATAATGTACCTGGGACACGTTCATCCCAATCATCCCTATTTGAAAAAATATTTAGTAAGCCCCTTCTCCAAGGTTTTATTAAAATCTTCAACTGTGTCATTTTCTTGTGGATGATATGGATTTCTATTATGGTGTTGAATCATAAAATTCCGCACCAATGTGTCAAAAATCTCGTTAATGAAATGTGATCCTTGATCATTGGTAAGGCTCCTAGGACACCCAAATAAAGTAATGTTATTCTCAAAGATAAATTGTGCATCAATATCAATATTACAGTCCTTTATGGCTACAGGTTCAACCTAACGTGTTAAATAATTTGTAGTAGTAATAAATATATCAGGCATGAGAATGTCACGCAAGAGGATTGATAGGACCCACAAAATCGATAGACCACTTTTCAAAAGCTTCAAGTGCTTGAACAAGATGTAATGGAATCTCATCTCACTGTGACGACCAACCAACCCATTGGAAAACATCACACTTCTTGGCATACTAATTTGCATCCTTAAATACAGTAGGCCACCAAATATTGTCTTACAATACATTTATGGCAACATCTTTTCCTCCTACATGACCTCCCGCAACACCAAAATAACACTCCCATAGAATATATTATTTCTAATGGTCCATAATACATCTTCAAATATATGATATAGTCCCATTTTGTATAGCTTCGCTATAATAATTTGATAATATGTTTCCTGAACTACCATATGTATTTTATGGGTTGTTATGTTGTCATTCAGGAATTTATCAGTGGTGAGGAACATGATGATATCTTCCAAATAATTAGGAATTTCTTCAAATTGAAATAAGTATGCATTAGGAAACTGGTCATCCATTAATCCCCCTGATTCTCTGAACTCTAACCGAGAAATATGGTCATGTCCCACATTAGACTTCCCATGTTTAACAATAACCTCAAATGTGAATTCCTAAAACAATAGAAGCCACCTGCATATCCTCCCTTCCAAGACATGTTTATTCACCAAATACTTTAACGCAAAATGGTCAGCAAATAACTTAAAAGGGCCTTCAAGAAGATAGTTCTTGAATTTTTGAAGGGAATACACCATAGCAAGATATTCTCTCTCTGTGGATGTATAATTATTTTCGGCCATAGAGAGAATTCTACTAGAAAATTATATAGGATGATATAAATTACCTTCACCTAGTTGAGCTAGAATGACACCTAGAGAAATTTCGGAAGCATCCATATGTACATGGAATTCCTTGTTCCAATCTGGTTAAACCAATATCGGAGCACTAACAAGTTTTTCCTTCAAAGTATCAAATGCAATGTCACATTCAACATTCCACACAAAATGATTTTCTTTCTTCATCCATTTTCCCAAAGGAGCAGTGATTAAGGCATAATGGCAAATAAATCAACGATAATAACCTATATGCCCAAGAGTTGATCACAACTCCTTGACATTGGTGGGAAACATCATATTCAGAATGAATGCAACTTTGGCTAGATCTACGCAAACTCTGTCCTTGCAAACAATGTGTCCAACTAGGGTACCAAAGAGAACATCAAAGACACACTTCTTCAAATTTAAAGATATTTGCAATTGTCGACAATGATCAAGCATCACCCACAAGAGACTGGAAGGATTTTTCAAGAGACTATATCAGATGCTCATAATATCATTGATTAAATCTTGGTCCTAGTCATTATAAATTAGAAACTAAGAAATTTTTTATTGTCACAAAACATTGATTCAACCCCCCTTGAAGTATTTTTGACACACACCCCATTATCCAATCAGTTAATTCTAATATTTGTTCAATATACATAAGAATAACATTTAAAAAGTCCAATTAGATCTGTTAAATGCCTTTTCTAAGTGAAATTTCATCACTAGAGCAAACAGTTTTTTTAGTTTTAATTAAGTGTAGAACCTCTTGAGAAAAATTCTAATTGCATCCAAAAAAATTTAGTTGTGCAAAAAATCCAAATTGTTCCTTAGAATTCCTTTAGATAGAAATTTCTTTAAACGATTTGCAATAATCTTGGAAATGAGTTTGTAGACTTAATTGGATAAAGATATAGGACAAAAATCACCATAAGAATGTGGACTACACGACTTTAGATTTAATGCTATAATGGTAGAATCAAGAGTTACAAAGCCCCTCCTTTCCCTTAGAGACTCTTCATCCACCTTCAAAATATTTTCTCCAAAAAAATCAAAAAAATTAAGTTAATATTTATAGATCCACCCATCTAACCTTGATTTCTTCCCTTCATGAATATTTCTAGGGTATTCTTCATCTCCTCCAAAGTAATTAACCCCATAATCAATTCAACAATATCTAGATCAACCATTATGGGAAAGAAGTGAAGGGCCTCCTTCATCTCCTCCAAAGTAATTAGCTCCGTAATCAATTCAACAATCTCTAGATCAACCATTATGGAAAAGAAGTGAAGAACTTGTGTCTAATCTCTAATAAAATTCCTTTAAGGACAAGAATGCAAGGATTCAAAGTGCCTTATTACTTTCCTATGCAAATATTTAAAATTGACATGTTTATTACCATTCACATCTTCCAACTCCCCAATCAAATTCAGATTCTTCCTAAACTTTGCAAATTTATGAAACAACTTTGTATTTATGGTCCTCTTTAAATATCGAGATTCTTCTTCTAGCCAAGGGATTTTTTCCTTCTTACATTTAAGTAAAACTAACTTGTCTTTGTCTACATATATATAGATATAATTTTCAATAAATTTAAAAATCAATTTCATATAAAATAGAAGATTTTTTTTAATATAAATTTTTTCTGATTTTTAGTTTTATATAAAGAATTATCTTTTATTTTTAGTTTTGTTCAACTAAATTTAAAAAAACAAACATTTATAAAATTAAATTTATTTTTTAACAATAATGAGTACTCATTATATTAATTCCATGTCTGGTCGCAGCAAAATACATGGGTGAGTTACAATTTGAATTTGCCCATGGGCTTCAATTTTATCATTTTCAGAAATTTGTCATTTCTAAACTCATTATTCAAGCCCACATGTTGATGATCACTATAAAAAGATACAACTAATACAATACTCTTATTTATCTTAATAGTATATGAATTCAACAAAATTGAGACGACATGATTACACAGAAAAAACTAGTCATTGAATATTGAAGCTAAGAATTAGGATCAGTCGGAGGATTTAAATCTATGCCCAAATTCTGAAGAGTCAGAAGGGTTTCTTTGTTCTTCTCGAGGGGATCCCAACTTTGACACCTGGAGTTGAAGGTCTTTAATCATGGTGCGCAATGCTCCAACCTCATCCTCAAGCTTAGAAATCTTCTTACTTCTGGCATTAATAGTCTCTGAATTTTTGTAAGCCACCACCCTATGACGATACAACAAACCCTTTATGTCTAAGAGCTCTGCTTTGATCTCGGTGATCTCCTGTGCACACTGTACACAAATAACCGGAGTTGGGGAGGACAAAAAACTATGTTGGCAACCCATTGATTGGCGCAATGCCTCCTTCTCAATCATCGAGCCAGTGCGTGGGTGTCTACTTCCCCATGAACCTGAAGCCATCACCTCAGAGTGCCACTGAGTTACGGAATAGGACCGAGAGGTGGTGCAACGGTGAGTCTCTTCCTGAGTTATCCCCCATTGAGCCCACTGGGGCAAGCTGGAGCACTGATCAGAAGGGAGGACATAGACCTAGTCCCAAAGAAAGAATGAAGTCTCGTACCCTAGAGAGGCTTATGTATTCCTCTCACTAGGAAGACATAACCCAATCCAACCTGGAATGAAAATCACAAGCAGAATGGGAGGTGTCAGAAAACTCATCTGCAATTTCATAACAATGACCCTACAAATATAAGCCCAAGCCACTAGGATCCCAATACGACATCATCATTTCTCTGAGTTGAGAGAGAGTGGCCATTATTTGCAGACGGGAACTCGAGCAGTTGGGTTGTATAATCTGGGTTATGAGGAGTAAATGCAACACGTAAGGAGGGAGGGCGCGCATGGAGACTAGCTTCACATACCTATAATGAACCTTGAACCTTGAAACTGGCGTGAAGACTCCCACGCTTAATTGAAAACTCGGCCCAAATGGATTCACGTGGAGGGGATAATGGAGGCTACATGGCAGGAGAGTGGGGAGGTGTGTCAACACACCGATGAGAGAATAAGGATGGTGGGATATCATGGTATGGAAAATTGGGTTATGACAAGGAGTGACGAGGGCAGTGGAAATATTCCATATGTGCGAAGGATAAGGGGGTATATGGGGGGCGGGGCACATGAAGGGGCTAATCATGGGGAAGGGTTAGGGAATAGGGTAAAAACTAGAGACTCCATTTATTTCCAAATTTACTTTGGGTAATCGACATGATTTTTTTTTCATTCAGGTCTGCCTATGAATTAAGGTTTTAGAGTATGTGCCTAGCTTGTGAGCTTTCAAAGGAAGGAAAAATGCTTTGAACATGAAGGGGAGTCTGGATTAGGTGATTCTCTTGGGAAAATGAAGAGTATATTAAATGTCTAATAATTAGATAGGAGTTGCCCAAAATTGTGATGTTTTTAACTTCCCTCTTCTTGGCTAGGAGTCTCATATACAAGTTATAAACTTTTGCTTGATCATTGGTCTTGATGCCAAGTCCTCATGCATACTTATCCACTATTATTCCATCAGTATTAAAGAAAATCCCTCCCCCTCCTGTCACCCTAAATATTTATAAAGTTTACTTAATAAATGTTTAATGATTAATTAACTAGATTTTTTCATTAAAAAAATTCAAATAATTTATAAAAATAAATTTATTTTGTACCATGTAAAGTTCAAAACTTTTTAAATTAATATGAATTTAAGTGCTTTTAAATTCAATATGAATTTATAGTTAAATGTTCTATCTATATATTTTTATTTTATTAATTTTCTTTAAAATTTTGACTCTATATAAAATGGATACATAAATTTATAGTTAAATGTTTTATCTATATACTTTTATTTTATTAATTTTCTTTAAAAAATTTACTCTATATAAAATGGATATATGAGGTGAACTTGAACTCTACCAGATTCTAAGCTATATCTCTTTTTTTAAGGAAAATTAACTAAAATTATTAAAATATATTATATATTTTATTTAATGCAAATAAGGGATTTTTTTATGTTTGCAAAACCTATATCTGGAATATATAATTCAAAGGATATAAAGCTTGCAAGTCACCAAAACAAACCCCTGGAATATATAATTCAAAGGATATAAAGCTTGCAAGTCACCAAAACAAACCCTAGGTTATTGCTTAGGCCATGATTTAAAAAAAATATATACACAGGAAAGAAAAAATTATCCAAATTGAAAACTGGTCGCTTCATAAACGTTTTAATATATGCCTAATACAAGGATAGACAAAGATTGTAAAACACTGTATACCAAAAGAAATCTCGGAACTAATACCTCCTGTTTTTACTTTCATTTAACACCAGACTTTAAGGTGGTGGAGCTTGTGATGAAGCTCCTCCATTTCCTCCGAAAGCAGATGAAAGATAGACTTCTGCGAGCTTGCAATTTACAATGGGGGTACACAAGATCAGGAGAGGGGGAGGGCAAAACAGATCACCACATAAGAGGTGAGTATGAATGAAAGAAATGAATCTGAATTTGGAATTGATGTAGAACATTAAACATAACCATTAATGTTAATGCTAATCCAAGTCATAAGTGCCAATCCCCTCACCACCAGGTGAAGCCTTCCCTTGTAATAATGGAGAGGATGCCAGAAAACAATACATTTGAAATCCCAGCTTGGGACTATCTCTGAAATTTCTAATTCCAACTTTACCTCTTACCTTTAAAAATCTCAGATTAGCACTATCTCTAAAAACTCTAATTCCAACTTTACTTCACTTTTAAAAATCCACCTTGCCGCTATCGCTAAAATCTCAAATTCCAACTTCACCTCTTACCTCGAGAAACAATTTCAAAATTAAAATTCCAAATGAAATTACTTAAAATAGACATGAAATTACACACAAATCCCAATTCCAAATGACATTACATAAAATAGACATTCCATTTCTTTCGGTACAGTTAAATTTAAAAAGAATAAACACTTGCAATTTAACCTCAGATCTTACATTTCCACAAAGATGAAGATAATTGCATCTGGAACAAACTAATTAGATTTATGCCAACTATATTTTGTAATAAAACATGCAATTCTCAATGGATGTATCAAAGACAAAAATGAATGAATTAATTATGGCTGCTTGAGAAAAGAAATTGAAATTTTACATAATCAGGTAAGGAATTTTGTAGAGGAAAAAAAAATATTTAATTAAAAATTTACTTATTAAATTGATAAGATGGGTATGTGACAGTTTTTATATATAAATTATTTGAGATTTTTTAAGCCAGAATAATAGTCTAAAAATATGTATATTACTAGAGATTTTTCAAACCAGAATACCAAACTATAATATTTAAATCCCTAAGAATTCAAATTTCCAAATAAGCTTTGTTTTTTTCTGACCTAGAGTCAATGAATAGAGCTAATCTTCTTCGTCTCTTCAACAATATAGCTTTCCAGCAGATCATCTTGGTTCATCTAAAACAACCCAATTTACATTCAAATTTTTGCACATGAAATCTCTCAGAAACAACTTCACCATATAAATACAGGACTTTTGAACAGCAACATGTTTGAATTTGCAGAGGAATTATTCTATGGTTTATTTGTAAAAACACCTATATCTGTTCTAAGATCAAACCTAATTAAAAAATTCCAAAGCACACTGGCATAGGATTACTACGTAGCTTTTACTTGCAAAAGCTTTCTTCTTTCAAATCACAAGTTCAAAGAACTAATCTGTATAAAAAACCACAGGTTCAAAGACCTAATCTGAATATTCTTTTATTGGCAATAACCACACATCAAATCATCAATATTTACTAAACTACAAATGTAATAGGGTTCATAGATAGCAAATTTCATAACTCCCAAGATCTCTCAATAATATCTAAAACATAAGCAATATAACGGAGTAGATAGCCACTAATTAATGATCGGCCACTAACAGCACTACTAACAATACAATTATTCTCCACTGCTCAACGTTATTATCTTCCACTTCATTCTCTCGAATTCAGTTTTGTTTAAAGTTTATTACATTCTTGAAATTTTAAAATGTTATTTAAAGCGTAAAAGTGTGAAAGAATTTTATTCAGGTTTCTTTAAAGTTTAGTACATTGTTGAAATCTTAAATATTATTTAAAGGGTACTAGTATGGAAAATTTTTATTAATTTGTAATCCCTAAAATGATTGATGATATTTATATAAAATTATTTAAATTTATATTGAAAATTTTGGAATATTTTAAAATAAAGTAATTTTATTATATAAAAAATTAAAAAAATTAGTTTTTAAAATATAAAAATTCTAGATATACAAATATTTTTTATTATGTAAATTTAATCGTTAAAAATTTTCTCCCCGACAATGTTGTATTAGGAGTTCTCTCCTATGCCAAAGATTTTTAAAAGAGCGGATGGATTTGACCAAGTGTGTCTTATCGAGTCTTCTTCAAGACATGTATTTAAATTTATTTATTTATTTTTCTTTCCAAATACGCATATTGAAGTGCAATTTTGACTCTATATAAAAGAAAACTGACAACTTCCTAAAATGTGAAAGTGTTAGGATTCTCACAAGTAGTATGTAGTATATTAGAGTATTTTGACAAAGCTAAAAGAGTAGACGCTCAATAGGATAGAAGCTTACTTTAGTGTTATAAATTGTAAGTTAATGGTATATTTTGTTTACAAATTGTTTAATATACCTTGAGTTATATATTGACAATTTTGACCATTTGTAAATTTCATTTTAAGTTTAGTTTAAATCATTCAAATAAATTACTAATTATCATAATAGCACGGAGAGCTGTGCTCTCTAGTTCAATATAGGAGAGATATCATGTTTAACATTTTGATATAGTCAAAATAATGTAAAATTAAAAGATAAAAATAAAAAAATACTTTCAAAAATAAAAGAAAAATAAAATTAAAACTTGATACAAATTTAATTTCCATGAAATATTTTAAAATATTTTTAGTAGTAGTCACAAGTCAAAGATCATGAATTATCTCAAGAGAATTTATGTTATATTTTTCATTTTAATTAAATTAATTAATTAATTAAACTACATATGAACATTAATTATGATTTTTTGGGCATGTGGTATTAGTAAATTTTGGTATTGACTTATGATATTGTAACAAAAACTATACCAAGAATATTTTAGAATAATTAGTGGAGGTTAAGTCCCTACTATTCAACATATAATTATTGATAGTTAAATTAAAATTATGGAATTCCTATTCCAAAATCGATTTGTCTTTAATGATACTTTTAAAAAAGTGTTCATTTGCCTAAAATCCTGCAGGAATTCATTGAAATCACAAGTTTGATGTGTAAACTCTTCACAATCTAGGTACCCTAGGGGTTTTTCAAGGTGTTGGGTTTTTCACGGTGTTGAATCCATACATGCATAAAAAACCCAGGTTAAATAACAAAAATCAAGATATTTTAAACTCCAAAAAGTCTCATTAAAGACAACTCCTTCCAAAATAAGCATTCCTATCCCCTTAAGTAACGTGGATATATAAATGAAATGGCCAAGCCGTAAAGGTTGATAGATATAAAAACGCTTATTTTATGATATATTTCAAATTTTGGAAATTAAAAAAAACTAAAAATTAACTAAATTATTAGTTTATTTTAAATAATTATTATTTGTGCGTTAAATCTCTGCCATTCACCTAATAATTATTAATTTCACCAAGTTGAGATGTATGATAAAGTAAGTGTTTTGATGCTTATTATGAATTGATTTATACAGTTGTGTTATTTGATAATTAAATTAAAATTATGAAATCCCTATTCAAAATAGATGTGCTTATATACATAATTTTTTTTTAATAATTAATAATAATAATTTCTCTTTGTGTGGAACAAAGGAGTAGTTGGCACAATGGGATGTTATCCCTCCATCTCATTAGTAGTTGGCACAATGGGATGTTATCCCTCCACCTCATTTCAAATCCCAAGGGAGCACATTTTTTTCCAATTGTGATAAGGCTCAAGGAGTAGGATCCCCCACCCTAGTGGATTTCAAATCCCAAGGGAGCACACTTTTTTCCTATTGTGAAAAGGCTCAAGGAGTAGGTTCCCCCACCCTAGTGGATTTAAAATCCCAAGGGAGGACACCTTTTTCAAGCCTAGTGAAGTCTTTATTCCTACTAAGTCATTGGTGTTATAGTGGCACCTAGATTATTCCAATGAATTATTGATTCACCATAGAAAAATAATAATTTAAAATAAAGTTATAATTTAGTTATTGAGGATTATTTTAAATCTTAACATTGTAAGATGTATTACCAAATAAGTATTTTGATGTTTATCAACATTTACCATCCATTTAATTTATATAGATATACTAGTAAAATATGAAATTGAATGGCTTAGACAACAAAACAATCTTCAAACTCATGATGCAAATAAATTTTGTGGAAATTTGATTACAACATTTAAAAGGCTTTATTACAAATTATTATCTATAATTAATTAATCCAAATTTGATATTAGAGTTGTTGTTGTTGATGATGATGATGATGATGATGATGGTTAACGTCCACTGAGACCAATCTTTGGTCTATCGGACCTAAAGAAAAGAGTTATTTTGTTTGATTTAAGATTTTGTTCCTATGTTCGAAGAGCTTGGAGAGAAGCCTCCCGAGCTCACTATAATTTTGACATCTTTAAAGGCTAGGAAGGTCAGTATTGCAACAAATATTATGAAATTGAGCTCTGATGTGGTTGTACGCAGGGCACTCTAAGAGGAAGTGATTTTCATCCTCGATGTTCATATTCTCACAAAGATGGCAGATCCTTTCCATCCATGGTGTTTTAGGAACTGTCCAACGATCTGTTTCACTATGGAGTTCATGAGAGTTTGTTCTAATCTTGGCTATATTGATTTTCTTCTTTGAGCTAGTTAAAACAGAGAGATACTTTTGATCTTCTAGGGTGGGGTTGATGACCTCCTTATAATATCTTAATTTTCTTTTAGCTGCTAGATCTTTCTCACACCAAAATTTTTCTTTGAACTTAGAAGTAACAATTTTTATAATGTTATTAATGTTTTACAATGCAACATTCTCGTCAATCTCCCAATGGTTTAACTAGGCCCTGGTGTCTTTATACCAACCTCTTTTAAGCCTTAGGTGGTTTTGCTGGAATTTAAAGCTAGCTTAGGAAGTCTATGGTCTCCTATGCTATTGAGATTGTGCTTGTACAACAGAAGCCTAGTCATACATAGCTAGGATCTCAATAGGGGAAAGACCCACTTCTATAAGGAGAATAGGATAGGGTGTATTTCTTTTAATTTTAAGGTTATACATTATAAAACACTTCTGGATTTGCTCAATATTTCTCCAGGATTCTCTAGAGATGCTGCAACCCCAAACCTCACATCCATATAAG
Organism: Pinus albicaulis; assembly: GCA_034641835.2. NCBI lineage: Eukaryota > Viridiplantae > Streptophyta > Pinopsida > Pinales > Pinaceae > Pinus > Pinus albicaulis. The sequence continues at coordinate 113,891,690 of CM076580.1, read as the reverse complement.
ATAACAGGAGTGACTAAAGTTTCAAAGAGGAACTTATTTCTATCCCACATTACAAGGTTTGCCATTTTACAATTATTTTCAAGACCAAAATAAGCTTTCCACCCCCCATTAATCCTTTTCTGAATGCTATAGTTCCAGTTGAGCTTGTGATGAATATAAATTCTTACGTACTTGTAAGAAGACACTTCCTCCAAGTTACTATTGTCATACATAAAATTAGCGTAAGTGTCCTTATTGGATTTGATAATCATAACTTTTGTTTTGTCAGTGTTAATAGACATACCCATTGTAGAGCAGAAATCCTTAAAAATTCTAAGTTGCTTATCAAGATCAGATGGGCACCTTGTGAGAAGAAAAATATCGTAAGCATAGAGAAGAAGGATGATGACTATCACAGCGAAGATCATGCCAGCACATCCTGATTCCTCTAAACAACCTTCTAGATTGTCAATGTAAATTCCAAATAGGGTAGGGGAGAGGGGGAAGCCTTGTTTAACTCCGATATTACACTTAATATCTTTCGACCACCCCTCATTGCTCTTAACTTGGCAATTACATTCTCGTATAACCTTATAGCGCCGCTCTTAGCTCTAAAGGAACATTTAGCTCTTCTAATCTATTCCATAGGTTGTTTCTAGGAACCGTATCGAAAGCCTTTCTAAAGTCCAAAAATCAACATAAGAGATTAGATTTATCATTGTAGCATTCCTCCATAATGATCCTAAGCATAACGAGGTGGTCTGTTGTTGAGTGTTGCCTTCTAAATCCCACTTATCTTCATTTTCAAGCCAAATGCTCAACTTATTTTCCAAAATAATACCATATAACTTGGCTAAGAGAGGGCTGATCATAATATTCCAATAATTAGAGGGGTTATTTGTATCCCCACTTTTAAAAATAGGGATAATGAGGCTCTGATAATGTTATTTATATGCTATTATATAATATTTTTACATATCCAGGTTAGTATAGTTGGTTCTCTTTGATATTATATGTGTACATTTACATTATTAATTATTAAGTTATATAAGCTCCAAGAGTTAGCTCACTTGGTTGAGTTCCCTTGGTTGTGGTTGACCTTGCCCGTGAACCACCAAAATTTTTCTATTAAGTTGTATACATTAATTTATATGTTTATCAGCTTAGATCCATCTTAAATCAAGATTTACCAAGCTGGATGTATTTCCCCAAACCTTCAAATAGGCTTCATCATACCAATTACCATGGGAAAAACCATGAGTTATCAAACAATCCAGCCCAAAAACCACTAAATTTTTAATTTAATTTTTATTTTATTGAGTCAAAAATTTTATGCTTACATTAAGAAATCTATATCTTCTATACTAGCTAGAGCATCTCTCACTAGCAAAAATTAATAATTTTGTTATTATTTATATAAAATCAGATTTTTGAAATTAAATTATATTTAAAAGCTCATATAATAAATGTTTGAATCTCATTTTTAACATAATACTCCCTCCTATACTATGATACATATTATTTTATATTATATCAATTAAAATTTTAAAAGTTATATAATTTAATTTATTATGCATTTTACAAATCGTTTTCTTTATATAGTTATTATGTTTTTCCTAACTTACCAATTAGACTCTTATTTTCAATTTTTTTTTCTTTCTATTTTATAAAGGCACAGTGTAATTATTTTACTATTTTCTTCTGCAACACACCCATTTTGGCACCAACCCTAGGCCAATTGCACTTTGGAGGCCTTCCATGGCTGCCTGAAGACACAAGCTTCTTCTTTTGGGAAGAATATTCTTTGTGGTCAAATTCACCACGGATCCGAAGATAGCTATCAGTGAAAATCAATCCCATAATGAATTCAACGGATTTTTCCTACTAAGTGTTTTGATGTTTACCAACATTTACCATCTATTAAATTTTCCTAGATATACTAGGAAAATATGAAATTGTTACTCCAGCTTAGTTAGCCAGTGTCTCTGTTGTTATGGGTTTTGGGATATGGGATACAGTCTCACGCTCCCTGGCCTTTTTCATCTTTGTTCACCCTTCATGCTACCACTATCACCCTCAATAGTGACTCCATGGTAACATTTTCAGTGGTATAGAATGCTTCGAAGGAAGTAGTTGGCCCCATAAGTGATCATAAGCATTCTGTTATTGACTTTTCCTTGCCACATACCGGCATGTTTTATACTTTCACAGGTGCTACTCAGTTGCTGTCAGCGTGTGCTCGTCTGCTTATAAACATGGTAAAAGGTCAATCTGGAAAATGTCAGACTATGGAAAAAGGGAAGAAGAAGCTTCCAAAACATACTACTAGACCAAGCAAGCACGACAGAAAAACTAAAAAAGAGGTCATGGAGAATCTCTTCGATATTACTCCACAAGAAACCCACCACAAGTTCGCAAGAAAATTCAGGGCTGAGAGAGAGAAAGCAACAAGAAATAAGAGGACATTGAACAGTAGGAGGACACCATGGATTTCATTTCAGACCTCGGGAATACAAGAGGGAGGCTATCCCTCTTTCACCAATCTATCCATACGTATTGGATTCTGAAATGTGTTTTGGCTAAGGCCTTGCTCAGTTTGCAAGAAATGGAAGGAAACCTCAATGTGGTTTCATTTCTGTAGGAAATCAAAGAGGAAATTCGAGAGATTGGAGTATCTCAGTACCATACAATGGCTCGAATTGGCAGAATTGATGCAACGACTCGAATTGGCAGAATTGAATGACAGCTTCAATCTATGAAACAAGTAGATATGACGGGGTCTAGTGCAAAGGACCTAGCTCCTATTGACTCTTAAGATGGTTGATTCATGATCTTCTTAGTTTTCAATGTTTTTTGGGGCTAGATTTTATTGTTTTCAGTTACACTTTGTTAGACATAGTAAAGTAGATATAGCCGCCAGTAGACGAAAGAAACTGTTTCAATACTGGTTGGCTTTTAACTCCTTAAGGTGGCTAACAGACCTGGTTTCCTTCAGGCAGGTTGAGGTCACTAAATTCTTATGTATAGCAATCTGCTCTCTTTTTGATAAATAAAATGGTAAGGCTCTATGAAATTTACAAAAAAAATAAAACAATATTCAAATTCATGATGCAAATAAATTTTGTGGAAATTTGATTACAACATTTAAAAGACTTTATTACAATTTATCTTGTATATTTGATTAATCCAAATTTGATATTAGAGTTGTTATTTATATGCTATTATATAATATTTTTACATATCTAGGTTAGTATAGTTGGTTTTGTTCTATATTATGTTTGCTTTTACATTTTTAATTATATTATTAGTTATTAAGTAAGTTCTATACATTGTTTTATATATTTATGAGCTTAGATCTATCTTAAATCAAGATTTGCCATGCTCCTAGAGGGATAAGTCTAGATTTAAGATGGACATGAGCTAATACTTTTGCATTTCATAATGTATTTCCCAAAGCCTTCGAATAGATTTCATCATAACAATTAAGTTGAAAAAATACCATAAGAAAAACCATAAATTATCAAGTAAGTTCCAACCCAAATTGGAAATTTTTCAATATATCATGAATTCTGACAAAAATTGGAAAATTTTCACTTTTTAGGGTTTCAATACTCCCGAATGTTGATGTCGTACATGTCTGTGTTGATTTTGATTGAATGTATTGTGTCTGTTCGCTAGAATTGCAGCGTGAAATTTATTGTAACTCGGGGTTTGCTTATTATCACCTTTATAGGGTTTGATGTCAAGATGTCCTGTATAATCCCAATAGGGAAAAAATCGATTCGAGGATTGAAGGCTCAGGATAAATTATTACATAAAAAACTGCAAATGCTTGCCAGCTCGGTACAATGCAAGGCCTTATTTTCAGTTAATTGCAAGTGAGTGCCTCTAAGAGTTTGGTTTTTTGGTCTGGACCCATATTCACAAGTACAAAGTCCCAGGTCAGACAGAGTTGCATGAATCTAAAACGTTGAATTCAACCCTTAATCACTTATTCTAATAATTTCTATTCGGGTTGAGTGAGACATAACTGTGCATGTTTTTGAAATAGCTACCATAAAACCAGTCAGATGTTTTAAAAAAACTATAACGTTGAAGATTTTATGTAGTAATAAGTGATCAAGCCTAACAAGTGGTTGCTACCGCTGGAGGGGAGTTAGATTTGTGGATCCAGGTATATCACTGCAAACATATTACATAGTCATTCATTCACTAGTTAATTTTATTATGTTTAACTGTTTTTTGTTTTGTTTTATTTTTTTAATTTCTTTTTTTAATGCATGGAAACATTTAATCTGATACGATAAATCTCAGGTCAAAGAGAAATATGCGGGCAAAGTTTATTTAATAAAGACAAAGGATTGCACCTTTTGTGATCCAATATATTAGAGGTTTGAAGGGAATTTTTACAAGTAGACAAATGATGAATAAACGTTAGGGATTTTGTGCGAGATAAAGCGAAATTGAATTTGAATGGGATGCGCATTCTTTTGGAACACTCGGGATTAAAATTCACAGCCTTTTTTGCACGAACCATAAGGGGATAGTGACAAGATCGTTGACACATGAGATGATCTATGCTTACTACTGCTAAAAAAAGATTTCGCTGGCCATTTGATATGTTTAATAGATGAGATGCTAGTGCCATAAACAAGATTTAGATTTCCATTTGGAAGGACCAAAATACCACCTTAATCTATCACTCTGTGTTTCCCTTCTTAATTTTAGTTGTGCTCGATGGCAGACCTGCAAATTACTAAAAATAAATCTTAGTAACAAAAATATTTGCTTAAATGTTTTTAGATGAAATTTTGATGTTTTTAGAATTAACAAAAATATTTTCTTAAATGTTTTTAGATGAAATTTTAATATTTTTAGAATTAACAAAAATATTTTCTTAAATGTTTTTAAATGAAATTTTGATGTTTTTAGAATTTGATTAGGCTAATCTAGGTTAACAAATATTTTCTTGCTTCAAATCAACATCAACATCTTTTTATTGATCAAATTTCACAACTGAATTAATAAAAGAAAATATATAGAAATTTCCATTATAATTGTGTGAGATATTGATCAAAGCATTGGGATTTACTAATAGCTATTAGTATTTCTTTTTTGGGGTCCTTGCCTTGATAGGAGTTGCAGTTGTTCATACTGTACATTTACTATTTGCTATGCATTTATTGTTTTAATTTTCATTCATAATTTTACTAAACATAAGATGTGTAATTTTTTTAATCAAAAATGGGAATTTTTTTTTTTCTAATAAATATCAAGTTTTTATTATTGGTTATATTGACCAACACAATTTATAATGTTTAATTTTGAAAATTAAATATTTTTTCAATATTATTAAAATACTAGTTTTCAAATATTTAATTACATTTTAATATGAAGATCTTATCTCAGTATTTTTACAATATAATGCATGTTTTATCACATAATTTCTCAATTTTGTTACTATATTGTTGTATGACTTAAATATTTGTGTAGTTCCTTTTTTTACTTAACCTTGGTAAGAAACCCATCCAAAGTTAAAATATTTAAAAATAATTAGTATTGCATTGCCGTCCCTACCACACAAGTTTGCAAAAAATTATTAGTTTGAAATGAGTAATTATAATAACAATTAATTCAAGAGTCTAACAATACACATTATTCAAACAACTTAACTTATATTAATATTAAAAGCTTGAATATCACCAAAGGAAATGTAAAAAATATATATATATATATATATGGAATAGAAAAGTTATATTTAAGCATCTTATGTGTTGTTTAGCTACAGAAATAAATAAAATAATATAAAATATTTACATTTTAATTAAATAAATAAAATATAAAGATATGTTAACTATTTAAAATAGAAAATATTATAAATATGTAATTACAAATAAAATTTTAAATATTATTAATTGATTGTAGTTTTTATAGTTTTATATATATATATATATATATATATATATATATATATATATAAGTTTGGTAGTTCCTTTCATTTTTCACTTTTTTTTCTTTTAACTCTATTTTCATCAACATGTCCAGATACATCACCTTGATCGGGGAAGGGAATTGAACCAAATATGAGTGTTATAACAGCCCGCCTCATCTCCGTTCAACCAAGATCCCACAGACATAGTTAAATATTGATATTGTTTTTTTGGATTGAATTGATTTGAATCTTGAATCTTATGATTTACATAATACTTCATAATACAATTATTGTTAATTAAGTTTACTCAATCACATATAATCATAAATATTACATATATAATTTTTATTATAATTTACAATTTAAATACACATATAAATAAACTTTAAATAACAAATATTAACTTTAAATTTAATGATAGATATTTGAATACAAACTTTATTAATAAATTTAATAGACTTGATGAAAAAAATTGAAAAAAAATACAGTTACTGTTATAAGTTTCTCAACTACTGAAACAAATACAATTATTGGAATACAATCTTTGCTATATAAATTAAACAAATTTAGTCAAGAGAAAAAAATAGTGACTAATAATTTTATGCAACTAAGTGTTGTAACCGTTCATATTAGTGAAAGATAGTTCTTATGGCTCATATCCACACGGAAATAGATATTGTAAATAAAAATATGCAGTATCAATTAGTTTTTCCATATATTCAATTAGTTATTCATATTTTCTCAATTTCCAAGAAAAATAGTTGAACATTATTCTATATATCAATAGAAGACTATCTTAGTTATTAGACATATTAATAGAAATATCCTAGGCTACTAGGACATAACTATTGTACCTAACTATTAGAGTATATTACTATCCAAAACAGAACATTTTGAGAAGTTATACCAAATTGTTATTCTTTCATGGTATTACTAATGATGCACTATATAGGTGAATGCTTTTACATTCAATGTGGTCAGACAAAAATTCCTAGAATTCAATATTTCTTCTGCGTTCTCTCCATGGATAAATCTCATTTATGCACTTGACGTTCCGATGAACCACATTCGCTTTGTCCAATGAGCTTTAATATTTTGATCAGAGGTGAACTTGACCGAATGGTTTTTCCCACTTGAAGCCTGTAGGAAAATGATTGAATTTTTTACTCTGCCCGACCCTGTATAGTAGATTAAAATTATCGTTGGGAAGAGAAAATGGAAATTGGGGGAACTTCAATTGAAATCGATGGAGAGAATTCAACATATCACTAATTCTATTACCCCACCACTGTTATTCTATGCTTGAAAACTAAGTTTTAAAATTTTCCCGAGGAAGACTACAACTATATGCAACAAAGCTACTATGGATGTAGTCGTAACATAAGTGTAACTATAACTCCAACTAGTTAAGGATTATTATATAAAATAATTATTAAATAATGCTAAAATGTCCAAGCTTTGAGCACAAGATCTGAAAAAAATTTACATTAATGAAGTTGTTGTACCCTTGGGAAAATGCAGTTGCACAAATCTTAGCTATGGCATATGATTCAGCTAAAATAATGATTATTTTATTATGCTAGATTACATATGTCATGACCATGGAAATATGACATTCAAAATATGAACCAATGGGATGATTACAAATTGGTTCTTTTAATAATGTTAAAAAATAAATATATATTTTATAAAGTTAAACATTATCTAGAATATATTGGTGAGAACTCAACTAATGAGTAGTCAGAAGAAAATCAATTGCTAGAGTGATTCCTTGGAAGGGATTAATAACATGTTTACCATCACTTACTTCTCACCATAGGTGTTTATATAAAAAAAATTACCGAAGTTTCTATGGGCACAAATCTACTATTTCCCTTTTTGTGGGCACTAGACCTCTTCAATGGGAGTTGTCTTGATTCTCTTTGATTTTCATTCATCTCTGTTACTTATTTTTGTTTATGTTTTTGAATCTATTATTGGCCTACATTATTTCCAGCCATTCTCCAAGTATTTCTTGGCCTTCTCTTCAGGCTTTGTGCTCCTTCTCTAGTCTATCAGAAACTCCTAATTCCTCTTGCGAGTTTCATCACGAAGCTCTACATTGTCCTCTGTGGTCTCTTTGATCTTGATGGATATTGGTGAACACCCACCTGTTCCACTCGCTGACAGCACAATTTTCTATTTTGGTAGTTTTTTCTACAATTTTTAGGTCTTGAACTTTAAAAGTGATTTTGAGGACCTAAACAACATATTTTTTGGGAAATAAACAATTGACAGTTATTTTCCAAGTGAAATTGAAAAATGTACTTCTTTCTTAGACCTTTCCAATGGGGTATCTTACATGTTGAACGAAGATCGTATGCCAAAATTATGACCTCAGGAAGTTGACATTCAAACTTATCCTATGGGAGTCCAAAAGCCTTTGTGGCTTAATCTCCTAGGGTTAGGGTTTTGGATCTTTATGGTTTCTCATTACTTATTTATAAAAAAGAGGCCTTCAAGCCTCATTTTAAGAAATTTCGAGGAATGCACGTAGTCGTCACATATCTTCTTAGAGATAAGCTACCGTCATTTGAGTTAGTTTGTTTTCATTATGTAAATATACAGTTTCAACATTTTACATTTATTAATAGAAGCCAAGTTTCATTATATATTTTTTTTGGTTATAAATCTGCATATCATTTCATTCCCTCCATAAATTTGAATTATTGGTATCAAAGTGGTTTTCTCTTTATCTGTTTTTATGTGCATGTCCTAATGAGGATGGGGTAAAAGGATTTGGGACTTGAATTGGTTAAGCCCTTATAGGACTATCCTCACTGACCTTGATGGATTTCCATGGTGGAAGAAATGAAAGACGAGGGAGGAGGAGATCCCATTAAATTATTTCTCGAAGAATCCCTTGAGTGACAAATGAATGACATGATGGATTATTTTTCCTAGACCCTTTGGCAGATGCTAATAGGTGACATATCTTCATTAAGTGGCCACTTTGGAGGTGCAACACCCTTAAAGGTACACACTAATTTTGTTATCCCTATATTTGAATGCCATATATATGTGGATGCTCTAAAAAAATGGTTAAATTTGATAGAAGGGTGTTTTTCAGTCCGCAACATTTCTGATAGAGAAACAATTACCTTTGCAGTTCTTAAGGATGCCCCTCATGTCAGTTATTGGTGGGAAAACTACTATGAGAAAAGGGACATGAAGGAATCTGCATTATTTTCAGTTGCACCCACTTGCGAATATTTTAAGGATTTTGTTAAGGAACAATATTACCCTTTTGGAAGCAACAAAGACCATGTTGGGTAATATTGTAATTGATTTTAATATGATGTCAATACTAGCACTTGTTGGATATTATGAAACCCTAGCCCTTGTTTATACAACCCTAGGAACCCTTGCTTGTGTTGATGCCCTAGTCTAATGATGAATAATGAAGAAATCCCTAAAATACTTAATATCTATGTTTCCCTAATTCTAAGAGATGCCTTAATCCTAATATCCTAAGGCCATGACATGTGAAGGAACCATATTCTAGAAAACCATACCAAAACCATAAAGATTGTCATAAATTCTAGGACTGTCATAAATGAAAATATTTTTCTTAACATTTGAGACAACATCTTGAAATGGTCCTTACATAACGTTGTATAGAGCTTCAATAACTTTCCAATGTATACTTACTTTCCCTCTAATTCCTTGGCATTGTGGAGATTTTAATTTTTGAAATTTGAGTATGTTAAAAATTGTAAAGTATGCTAGGTAACTTGAATAGGCTCTTTCCAATCTCAACAAACATGTCTCTTCACAACACATTCAAACGAATAAAAATACCTAGTCATGCTCATCATGTTGGCAATAAATTCAGTCAACTGCAAAAAAAGGGACTCGGATCTGGAACAGAAAGATGAAGAATGAGGACAATTATTTGTTCTCTATTTCTGTGGATTAAATTATGAATTTCTACTTGGACAAAACTCACTTTTTTTTGGAAAAAGAAATATTACAAAACTCTTGTAGCTACATTGTAGTGGATTCTTGTTAACTTGTAGCAGATCTATGAGGGACACTTTTAGACCTATTGTACTTTGTTTCAAAACCTTGGAGAAATCTTTGCAAAATTTAGAAGACATGTAGTTCAGACTTAAAAGAGATACCTGGAGGAGCTTTTGCAGATTTGTTAAAATGATCTTGTAGGATTTTTCTTTCTAGCTCTATTTGACTTGTACCACACTTGTGGAGAAGACAATTTTAGACTTGCTGCAATCTTGTGTAAGAGCTGATGTAGACCTATGGGTGGCACATAATCTCAGAATAGTAGTAGCGGTTACATCTTGGACCTATGGAAACAATTTTGAGATATGATCTATGTGTTAAGAATAGTGTTTGGGAAAATTATTGGATTTTTTTTAACCCTTTTGAAGCAAAAGCGGTCTTGGTGGAATGACAACTATTAAAATTGTGGTGTTATTTGAAAGCATTTTTAAACATAGTTTGAATAGCCTTCTTTGTACACTATATACTCTCCTAGTTGTGAAGGGTTGCTTAGTTTTGTGAATTGAAGGTCGTCATCTTTGGAAGCAACTTGAAGACTATGTTTATTGACTTGAAGCATTATTTCAAGCTTGTTTTTAGCAGTGTTAGAGAAGAGTTAAATGAAGTTTTAAGATATCTTAGAGTACATTTTGAAGTAGTCCTTGAAGAAATCAAGTAGCAGAATAAGGGCATCAACCTAGAAGAATTTGTCACAATAGTGTTGAAGTGAGCATCTATGTTGAAATTTGGTACCGGAGGACAGGTGGTTCCCTAAGGCTTTGATCTTTGGCCTAGGGAAAAGTGTCCAAAAGAATTTAATTTTTCTCCTAAAGTGACTTTATAAAGTTATAAAGTCAAATCTAATTTAAAAGTGACTTTAAGTGATAAAATTACTAAAGTGACTTTATAAAGTTATAAAGTCAAATCTAATTTAAAAGTGACTTTAAGTGATAAAGTTACTAAAGTCTAATTTTAAAGTGACTTTAATAAAGTCAATATAAAATTAGAAAGGAAAAAGTAACTTTGGAAATAAAAGACTAAGTGGGTCTTTATTAAAGTGGGGTGAATTAAAAATAGAAAGTGAGATTTAAATGAGCATTTAATCTCAGCCCTAGATCTCAATCTATCTCAGCCATTGGATTTAGGGATTCCCCAAAAGTCACTTAGGGTTAGGTTAAAGGAGGAAAAAGAGGAAAAGGTCATTCATTCTTTCATGAGCAGATTGGGAGAAGGAGAGCAAAAGAGCAAGGGAGATTTCTGGGCAGTGAGGAGAAGGAGGCAGCAACTTGGCACGCATTCCAAGGCAGCATTTCAGCAAGATATTTCAGCAAGACAAGTACAGCTGATTTAGCAAACAGTAGGCTGATTTTTGCACGGTTTCCTAGGCAGGGAGGCCGTACAGCAGCGGTACAGCAGTATTGGGCACGGAAATCGAGGCAGCTAGGGGTTGTACCGTACAGCAGAGTTTTGCAGCGTTTTTGGCACGAATTTCGAGGTCCGTACAGCAGCATTTATTGTTGTTTTGGCACAGATTTTGAGGTGGTCGTACAGCTGCATTTATTGCAGATTTCTGGGCACGTAAATCGAGAAATCTGTACAGCATTTATTGTTGTTCCTGTTTTGCTATTTGTGCATTTTCCGAGGCGGTGGTTAAGCACGGAAAAAGAGACAAGTTGTAAAAGTCTGTTTGCTGATTATTTATTTTGCTGAATATTTCTATCACTGTAAAAAGCATTTTTCCAGAAATAAGAAGGAGCTTTCGAACTGGTTTTCCCCAAGAGTTGTAGGGGGTTTTTCCAGGGTCACCTTGACCAAAAATTACCGAGTTATGATGTGTTGAATGACTGTTTGTTACTGCTGTTATTTTATTTCTGCATTTTCAGCATTCTGAAAAATTTCCAGAATTTGTGTTTTCGTGCGCAAAATTTATTTTCCTTTCCGGGCTTTATTAAAATGTATGGATATGGGAAAGGGCATTTAATTATTTTATAATACAAGAAATCGATAAACCGGTGGGAAATATAAATTTCTACATGGTATCGGAGTTTGAGTGCCGAAAAGCAGCTTTGGGATGCTAGCGAGGAAAATTTGAGCATGCGAGCAAATTTTCATCGTATTTTTCACTCGTCCCTGTTGAAAATTCCGCTAAAGCTGATATAGATGCTTGCACAAATGTCAGCTTTGTCTTCCACTACGTAGTGTTATTTTTCAGTTTTAGGACAGCAGGATGTCATTGGGACTGAGGGTGGAGGATAGGTTGGATGGGCATTCCAATTACAGCATTTGGAAGGAGAGAATGCAGAGTATCTTTGAGGAGGCAGAAGTCTGGGACATTATGGTGCATACCACACAGAACCCTGTGAATGTGCCTACTGATGCTACTCAGTTGGCAGCTTATAATAAAAAGAACAATAAGGGTAAGAGATTGATTCTAGACGGAATCAAAGGCCATTGCATTCCTCATGTGAGAGGGAAGAGAAATGCTCATGAGATGTGGACAACATTGTCCAATCTCTAGCAGAGTACCAATGAGAACCGGAAAATGGTCCTGAAGGAGAAAATGAAAACCATTAAGATGGGTAATGATAGTGCAGTTGGATATCTCACAAAGATTACTAATGTGAGAGATGAGTTGGCAGCGATTGGAGAGGCCATTCCACCCACTGAGTTGGTGCGGATTGCAGTGAATGGCCTCCCCCGTTCATGGATGAACTTTGCCGATGGAGTTTGTGCACGTGAGACCCTTCCCACATGGGAGAGGTTTTGGGATGATTGCATTCAGACAGAGATCAGGAAAGGTCAGCTTGGGGCAGCCAAGCCAGTTGAGCAGGATGAGGATGTAGCACTGTTGGCAGGACGCAAGAAAGGCAAAGGGAAGAAGCAGGCTTCCACAAGCAATGGTGGGGCAAAGGCAAAGGTAAAGGTAAACAGGATAACACACAGAAGGACTATTCCAAAGTGAAGTGTTGGAATTGTCAGAAGATGGGACACTATGCAGTTGTGTGTCCGGAGAAGAAGAAGAAGAAGGGGAAGAACCAGAGTATGGCAGCTCCAACAGAGGTTGAGGACTTTGCAGATCGTTTTGACCGGGAGTTTGGGTTCACTGCGTGTGAGTCCTCTAGTGCGGGATTATCTGCCATAGAGGTTCAGAGGGAGCATGCATTTCCCTCGATTAGTGGAGCATCTTCGGGTATCTGGTATGTGGACAGTGGGGCTTCATGTCACATGACAGGAGTCCGTGAGTACTTCTCAGAGCTTTCAGAGAGTGGCACTGATATAGAGGTAGTACTCGGTGATGACAGAGTTGTTAGAGCAGTCGGTGTGGGAACATTGACATTTCAGAGGGAGTCCAAACCTCCCTTGAAGGTGTCAGACGTTCTTTATGTGCCAGGGATGAGGAAGAACCTCATATCCGTCTCAGCTTTGGAGGATAGAGGATATGAGGTATTGTTCAGGGGAGGACAGGTGTTGATGTATCCCAGAGGCACTCCAGCTGATTCAGCTAGAGTGATAGGTGTACGCCATGCAAAGGTGTACAAGTTTGCATTTCAGTCCCTTTTGGCATTGAGCAGTAGTACCGACAGCAGAGCTAGCAGTTCTGAGCAGTGTGAGATTTGGCACCGCAAGATGGGGCACATGTATCATGGAGCCTTGAGGACTTTGCGGGAGATCACTACAGGTGTGCCAGATTTCAGTACTGATCACTTTGATACTTGCAGAGGATGTGCGATGGGCAAGTTTGCCAAATCCCCTTTTCCCAGCAGTGACAGTAGAGCGACTGGGATACTTGATTTGATTCATTCCGATGTGAGCGGTTGGATGTCTCATGTTTCTTTGAGTGGATATGAGTACTATGTTTTATTCATTGATGATCACTCCAGGAGGACCTGGATTGATTTCTTGAAGACCAAGAGTGAGGTCTTCAAGCGGTTTCAGGAGTTCAGAGCTCTTGTGGAGACACAGACAGGTCGGAAGATCAAGTCCCTGAGGTCGGACAATGGGGGAGAGTATACCCTTGGAGAGTTTGTTGACTATTGTGCGAAGGCAGGCATTAGGAGGGAGCTCACTGTTCCTTACAACCCCCAGCAGAACGGGGTTGCGGAGAGGAAGAACAGATCCATCGGAGGGGCTGCCAAAGCCATGTTACATGATCAGGGGTTGCCATTGTTTTTGTGGGCAGAGGCCTGCAACACAGCTGTTTATTTGCAGAACAGGAGTTCGCATCGTGCCTTGGGGCACATGACTCCGGAGGAGGCTTTTTCTGGGAAGAAGCCTGATATGGGTCATCTTCGTATCTTTGGGTGCATGACATACTCCCACATACCCAAGGAGAAGAGGACCAAACTAGAGCCCACCGCAGAGAAGGGTATCTTTGTGGGCTACAGTGAGACCTCCAAGGCCTTTCGAATTTACATTCCTGCGCAGAGGAAAGTTGTTGTCAGGCGGGATGTGAAGTTCGAGGAGGACAGAGCCTTTAGGAGGTCACGGGAGTTAGAGTATCTGGATCAGCCAGACCCTCAGCAGCAGTTGAGTCAGTCGCAGGGATCCAGTGGGCAGGGATCAAGAGGATCCGGAGGTACATCTATGACAATGTCAGGTCCGTCAGCGGGGAGTGCCCGCGTAGCCGTAGGTAGCGTTGCGAAGGCACGTAGAGCAGCCCCGCGCAGCAAGCTGGGGGAGCCCATCGATGGATGCTCACACCGCACTGCGCATCTACGGTGTCTGTGCGTGTGAGGAGTCAGCAGATGACAATGAGTTCGTGCCTCGATGTTGAGGAGGAGGAGTTTTATTTCTATGGAAGAGAGTGGCGGTGCTCGTGAAGTGCTGATCAAAGTGGCTTCAGGACACCTTGAGAGATGCCACATCCGTTGCTGAGCCTAAGAGGCCGGTCAGAGAGAGCAGACCACCTGAGAGGTTTTGTAGCTATATGGCAATGGCTACCAGCATCCTTGACTCTGAGCCTTCTAGCTATGAGGAGGTAGCTAGCCAGCAGGTCTGGAGAGAGGCCATGCAGGAGGAGTATTCTTCTATCATGAAGAATGATGTTTGGGAGGTGGTGTCGAGGCCTGAGGGCAAATCCGTGGTTACTTCCAGATGGCTTTACAAGGTAAAGCATGCTGCAGATGGCAGCATTGAGAAATTCAAAGCAAGGTTTGTGGCTAGAGGGTTCTCCCAGGAAGAGGGAGTTGATTATGAGGAGACCTTCGCTCCCGTGGCTCGATATACTTCGATCCGCTCCATTATATCGATAGCAGCAGAGATGGGTTGGAAGATCCACCAGATGGATGTGAAGACTGCATTTCTCAATGGCTTCATACAAGAGGAGGTGTACATTGAGCAGCCACAGGGCTTTGAGGTGCATGGGAAGGAGTCCCATGTGTGCAGACTGAAGAAGGCCCTTTATGGCCTGAAGCAAGCTCCCAGAGCTTGGTACTCCAAGATAGATACTTACTTGCAGAAGATGGGTTTCACAAAGAGTGAGGCAGATCCGAACCTTTACTATATTGTGATAGGTGAGGAGCCTCTCATTCTGGTGCTGTATGTGGATGACTTAGTCATTACAGGTGCAGAGAGACTCATAGAGCACTGTAAGAGAGATCTTGCGTCAGAGTTTGAGATGAAGGACATCGGCTTGATGCATTAATTTTTGGGTTTGGAGGTGTGGCAGGAGGAGGGGCATTTCTTCCTGGGACAGGGGAAGTATATTGTGGACATCCTTGGTAGATTCCACATGGAGGATTGTAAACCCATGTCGACATCGATGATCACCAACTGGAAGAAGCTTCATGCTTCGGATTCCGAGTTGGTGGATCCCACATTGTACAGACAGCTGATTGGTTCCTTGATGTATTTGGTCAACACAAACCCATGTCGACACCGATGATCACCAACTGGAAGAAGCTTCATGCTTCGGATTCCGAGTTGGTGGATCCCACATTGTACAGACAGCTGATTGGTTCCTTGATGTATTTGGTCAACACTAGGCCAGATATTTGTTTTGCAGTCAACACGATGAGTCAGTTTATCTGTGAGCCTAGGAAGGTTCACTGGGTGGCTGCAAAACACATTTTGCGGTACTTGCAGGGGACAGTGGATTATGGTCTGGACTACAGGCAGGGGGATGGAGTGAGATTGGCAGGTTACACTGATTTTGATTGGGCAGGTTGTGCTTCTGATAGGAAGAGCACTTCAAGGTGTTGTTTTGGGTTGGGTTCGGCAGTAGTGTCATGGTTCAGCCGAAAGCAGCAGTCAGTAGCATTGAGTTCAGCGGAAGCAGAGTATATGGCAGCCAGTCTAGCTAGTTGTGAGGCCATCTGGCTTCGCAAGATGTTGTTTGGCTTATTTGGTCAGCCGTTGAGACCTTCAGTGATTTACTGTGATAATCAGAGTTGCATTAAACTCACGGAGAATCCGGTATTTCATGACAGGTCAAAGCATATCGGGATCAAATATCACTTCATCAGAGACTATGTTCAGAAAGGAGCTGTGAAGCTTGAGTATATTCCCACTGATGAGCAGGTTGCAGATATTCTTACCAAAGCCTTACCACGGGGCAAGCATGTCTACTTGAGAGACAAGATGGGTGTGGTGAGGAACACCTTCCTCGGTAAGAGGGAGTGTTGAAATTTGGTTACCGGAGGACAGGTGGTTCCCTAAGGCTTTGATCTTTGGCCTAGGGAAAAGTGTCCAAAAGAATTTAATTTTTCTCCTAAAGTAACTTTATAATTTTTATAAAGTTAAATCTAATTTAAAAGTGACTTAAGTGATAAAGTTACTAAAGTGACTTTATAAAGTTATAAGTCAAATCTAATTTTAAAGTGACTTTAAGTGATAAAGTTACTAAAGTCTAATTTTAAAGTGACTTTAAATAAAGTCAATGTAAAATTAGAAAGGAAAAAGTGACTTTGGAAATAAATGACTAAGTGGGTCTTTAAAAAAGTGGGGTGAATTAAAAAATAGAAAGTGAAATTTAAATGAGCATTTAATCTCAGCCCTAGATCTAAAGCTATCTAGGCCATTGGATTTAGGATTCCCCAAAAAGTCACTTGAGGTTAGGTTAAAGGAGAGAAGGAGGGAGAAAGGTCATTCATTCTTTCATGAAGCGGTTGGGAGAAGGAAAGCAAGAGAGACAAAGAGATTTTAGAGCGTTGGGGGAGAAGGAGGCGACAACTTGTGCGCATTTGAAAACGGCATTTGACAGATATTTCGTAGAACAAGTACGGTGATTTAGCAACTTGTTGGAACTGATTTTTGCAGTTTCCTAGGCGAGGGGAGGCACCGTACATTACAACGGTATTGGGCCTTTGAAATAAAGCGACTAGAAATTGTCGTTCAATGATTTTACGACATTTTTAGCACAGATTGCACAGTCGTGCGGTAGCATTTATTGATGTTTTGGCACAGATTTCAAGGTGGCCGTACAGCTGCATTTATTGCAGATTTCTGGGCACGCAAATCGAGAAATCCGTACAACATTTATTGCTGTTCCTGTTTTGCTGTTTGTGCGTTTTCCGAGGCGGTGGTTAAGCACGGAAAAAGAGATAAGTTGTAAAAGTCTGTTTGCTGATTATTTATTTTGTTGAATATTTCTATCACTGTAAAAAGCATTTTTCCAGAAATAAGAAGGAGCTTTCGAACTGGTTTTCCCCAAGAGTTGTAGGGGGTTTTTCCAGGGTCACCTTGACCAAAAATACTGAGTTATGATGTGTTGAATGTCTGTTTGTTACTGCTGTTATTTTATTTCTGCATTTTCAGCATTCTGAAAAATTTCCAGAATTTGTGTTTTCAGCAAAATTTATTTTCCAGTTTATTAAATGTATGGATATGGGAAAGGGCATTTAATTATTTTGGAGTAATAAGGTGAAAACTGAAAACCGGGGTGGGAAATATAAATTTCTACAATCTAAAGTTGTTTTATAAGCGTTCTCATGAACAAATATTTGGGATATCTTGGAGAAATTAATCTTGTTGGAATATAATTTTGAATATTAGTGGAAGTGATTTTGAAAATATTCTATAGTATTACATCATTTGGATCTTATTGTGTTCAATTAAGATAACATACATTTGAACATTATCTAGGCCATTGAATATTTGTTGAAGTAACTTTACCTTGGAGATGATATTGATGAGCCTAGTGAACACACCTTGAAGCAATGTTGAGATTGATCTTATAATAGACATTGGAGCAACATTTGAAGAGAATTTGAACACCTTGGAGAACATCTAGGAGCAACTCATTGAATACATCTAGGATCATTCTTGAAGACTTGTAGAAGTTGATCTTCGAGACAATTCTGGAAACATGATACATTGTTGAAGCCCTCCATGGAGTAACCTTGGAGAATATTGTTTGGATATCATGAAGAGACTTGGAGACACGTTATGTGGTTGCTAAAGTTTTCATTGATGAAAAAATTGTTTTTGAAGATTAATCGAGGGCATTATTGAAGGAAATCTTGGAGGCATTATCAAGGTTTGTTGAAAAATATGTTGAGAAGTGTAGCAAGAAAGTATCAATTTGGCTTTTCCTTTGTCAAATTGATAAAATTAAAATTTCCACATCAGTAGACAACTTGGAGGCATAAGCTGAAGTGACATGGCTATTATCACTCAGTTAACTTAGTAAATTCGAGTTAGAGGGCTTGGAGTTTAGTTAAGAATGTGTGATTGTTAATTTGTAGAAATGAATATCAGTTATTTCCATTTGTATTATGTTAAACTACTTTTATATATTGATAGAACTCGTGGAGGGTCAGTTATGTAATAGGACAACAATATAACCCAGAGATCATACAGTTAACTAATCAATCAACCAAAAATACTGTAGAAATTATACAAACATATGTATATCAATGGATTCAATCCGATCTAACAATGTACTAAAGCTAGATACTGAATCTCTCTACAAATCAATTGCGGAAATTAAAGACAATCACCAATCACATGAAGTAAAGAAAGAATCAAATCAATCCACAACACAAATAATTTCTCGAGGAAATATTGTTGGTCAAAACCTCTCTATATTCTATTGTATATTAACCATGGAATCATGAAACAATTACAATGCATTCTTCTCACAAAAGTCTCTTGCACTCTCACAACTGTATCACACTGTCCTGGACAACACTGGCTAACACTTAGCCAATTCTCAGCCTATAACCAGCCCGCCTTGCTTGCACAATTCCTGATGAATGCATTCCCTATTCTTTAGGAATTTCAGCCTTCCTAAACTGCACAAGGATCATGGGCACTCTAATGGATGTCTGGTTGCATGCAAGCAATCTACTAATCACACAACTACGAGTTAACCTCCCTTTAACCTTTATCTCAACTGGGTTTCCACTGGAACTTACATGCATGCAACTATTAATAGTAAATCATCAGTTTCATGGTAGATCACTGATTGTGAATTAAATAATATTTAATTCACTTGATGTCTCACTAGTGCAACAAACAATTAAAACTAGTTCAACTGACTCTAACTCACCTAAGTTAACTAATTACACATGCATTAAACTAGTGCACCAACTACAATTTGAGCTCCATAACTAATATAATTACTCTGCATGCCTCACCAACGACCCTCAACTCAAAATACATGAGCTAACTGAGTTTATCACACATAGTTAACTATTACAAGTGATCATGAGTTAAGATTAAATTTTATTGTCCAATTTAATTAAGGGAAAATTAAATTAGACACTGCACCAAATTAATTAATTAATTTGGCCTTCACACTAATGTATCCCTAGGACCTATTGGTCCCACACTAGTGTGTGTGTTGCAATTTCTTCTTGGACTTCAACACTCCCTCTCAACAAGAAAGGGATTATCTTCCACCTCGATCCTGCCTCTATGGTATTCAAATTTGCTCCTGGTGAGCGCCTTCGTCAGAATATCTGCATCCTGATCTTCCATGGGAATGTACTGAAGTAACATAATGTGCCTCTGAACACAATCTCTGAGATGCTGGTACCAGATTTCTATGTGGTTGGACCTATCATGGAATGCCAAATTAACAAAGAGTTTAATGCAACTCTGGTTATCACAATGTATCAAAATCATATCCATTTGAGAACTAAACAAACCAACCAAGATATTTCTCATCTAGATGGCCTCACATGAAGCTTGACTTTCTGCCATGTATTCTTCCTCGGTTGAACTGAGTGCCACAGATCGTTGCTTCCTGCTACACCAAGAAACTGTTGTCGATCATATGTTGAAGATCCCTCCTGATGTGCTCTTTCTATCTGATGGAATGCCTGCCCAATATGCATCCATGAAGCCTTGAAGCTTCACTCCCTCTTTCTGTCTGTACCATAATCCATAATTTTTAGTTCCCCTGAGATCTCTCACGACATGCTTCCCCACTTTCCAAAAGAGATTGGTCGGCTTAATCCTAGCTTGACTCAACTGGTTAACTACGTAGCAAATGTCTGGTCTAGTGTTCACCAAGTACATCAGTGAACCCACTAACTTCCTGTACACAATAGAATCCACTATTTCTCCTGAAGTAGAATCCTTTTTCCTCCAATTTCCTGGAAGAGGAGTGTCCATGGGTTTAAAACTCTCCATGTGAAACTTACCCAGTATCGCTTTAACATACTTTCCTTGAGAAACAAAACGTTCACCATTCTACTGCTAGATTTCCAAACCAAGGAAATAGTGAAGGAGTCCCATGTCCTTCATTTCGAACTCCCTTGCAAGATATTCCTTGCATGAGTTTATCAGTTGCTCATCACCTGTAAAAATTAAATCATCAACATAAAGTACGATAATCAAAATCTTACCATCAACCACAATTTGGTATAGGTTTTCTTCCGCTTCACTTTTGGTGAAGCCCAACCCGGTGAAATATCTGTCAATCTGAGTGTACCAAGCACGAGGTGCTTTCTTTAGCCCATACAGAGTTCTTTTGAGTTGATACACATGCAACTCACTTTCAAATATTTCGAAACCTTTTGGCTTCTCTATGTGCACTTCCTCCTCAATAAATCCATTGAGAAATGCAGTTTTCACATCCATCTGATGAATGTGCCACCCCATCTGCATTGAGAGCGAAAGGATAGATCTAATGGAAGAGTATCTCGTGACTGGTGCGAAATTATCCTCATAGTCGATCCCCTCAACTTGTGAGAATCCCTGAGCCACAAATATAGCCTTGTAATTATCCACACTCCCATCAGCAGCTTGCTTCACCTTATAGATCCATCTAGATCCAACCATTGATTTACCACCCTGTCTTGGGACAATATCGCATGCACTGTTCTTGATGATGGAGTCAAACTCCTCTACCATATCATCAACCTAAATTGGTTGATGCACTACTTCCTGAAAGGAAGATGGTTCTGTCACAATACACTTTCTCATAAGATTCATGTATCCAGTAAACCTATCTGGAGACTGTATCTCTCTTGGCAATGAAGTAGGGGCTCCTACATTCTCTGCTGCATCAAGTCTCAATCCATCAGCTTCCGTCGTGAAACTTCTATCATTTATGGGGGATGGATCTGCATAAGTGTTTTCTGCCACTCCATGATCCTTCGCATGTGGCTACTTCACATATTGAGGTTCATTCTTTGGAACCAAGAGTTCCTCCTCTGCATGCAAATCCAGCTCCCTCTCAAGGGAAAATCACATGGATTTCTCCTCATCAAATTTTATATCTGTAGCACAATAGTAATTCTGTTGTTTGGAAAATACACTTGATAGTTGTTGGGAGTAACAGTGTACCCCAAAAATACCCCAATCTCAGTTGTTGGTTCAAGTTTCTTCCTAGCGTCTTTGGTTACATGCACATAAACAGATGAGACAAAAATATTAAAATGTGAAACATCAGGTTTCTTACCAGTAAAATGCTATTATGGTTTACTCATGCCAAATATTTGATGAGGACAACGGTTTTTCACAAATACTGTTGTGTTGCATGCCTCTTCCCACATATGGAACAGTAGGCTATGGTCATGCAACATCACTCGTGCTACACCCACAATTGTTCTTTTCTTTCTTTCTATGACCCCATTCTGTTGTGGGTTATGAGGTGAAATCAACTCTCTCCGAATTCCTTCTTTTCTGTAGAAGTTCTTGAATTCATTGGATATGTACTCACCACCATTGTCGCTCCTAAGATCCTTCACATAATTCCCCGTGTCTTTCTCCACCAATTCTTTGAACTGAAGAAATTTTGAGAACGTATGATATTTCTTCTACATGAAGTAGATCCAACACTTTCTAGAAAAGTCATCAAAAAAATATCATATAGTACTTATGCTCTGTTGTCGAAGTAGTAGAGAATGGTCCACACACATTTGAATGAACTCTCTCAAGGATTTCCGAAGGTCAGTCTCCTTCTCATGAAAAGTGGCCTTTGCATACTTCCCCATAGTACATCCCTTACATGTGTCTGACTGCACAAGAGTACCCCTTGGAAGACCTGTAGAAATCTACTGCAAGAACTTCAAGGCTCTATGGTGTAGATGGCCCAATCTCTTGTGCCATAACTCACCCTCATCCCGACTCACCACTTTGTTTTCCTTACCCATCAATGATGCATAGCCATCTACATCAAGTTTATAGAGATTCTCAACTCAAATCCCAATCTTCTTGGCTTGTCCTATTGTTTTGGGTCACAAGAAAACTTTTCCCTCATAGAAAACAACATCATAGCCTCTATCCTCCAACATTGCAACTGAGACTAAATTTTTCTTCATGCTTGGTACATGCATTACATATTTTAATTGAAAGGTTTTAGTTGACCATCTTTGGAAGGTAATGGTACCAATCTCAGTAGCACTATACCACCCTTCATCACTCATTTCGATATGCACCTGGAGGTCCTTATCCTCCAAGCTACTAAAAACTTCTTTGTCTCTTGTCATATGAAAGGATGCACACTATCCAAGTACCACACCGATCCCATTGAACTTGACACCATACGTGCAATGAGCGAGAAGTCAAGATAAAATTGCGAGGCCAGAGCCTCACTAGCTGCATATCCTAAAGCCTTCTTGTTCTCATTCTTTTGTGGACAATTAGTGGCATAATTTCCATGCTTGTGACAGTGAAAACACTTCACTCTAGACATGTCACAATTCTTGCCATCTTTACCAAACTCATATTTGGAATGGAAATTATTTCCTTTCCCCTTCTTCACCTTGGCAGCCAAAGCACAATATTCTTCATCATCATTCTTAGATTAAGAACCATACCTAGCATTGCGCCTCAATTCTTCTTGCACCAAATCTGCCCAAAGTCGTTCCCAATCTGGTAGCTTCTCCATTCCATTGACAGAGTCCTGATAACTATGCCAACTCTTGGGAATTCCTAGAAGAGTTAGGCTCACCAAGTCATCATCAACGATAGTAATGCCGACGCTGCCAAGCTCATCCCGACATTGGAAAAAAATTGTTAGATATTTCGACATGGTGTCACCTTTCTCCATTTTGATCTTCTTGAGTTTATCCTTCAGTGCCAATTTTCTATGATCACTATTGCTCTGAAATAGATCTATCAAAGCTTTCCACATTGAATATGATGTCACTTTTCCATGGAGACTTGAGACAATGTGATATCGTACTCCCTCTAATAAGATCCTCCTCGCCTTTGCAACTTTATTTTTCCAAGAGTCAAGATTTGTAGCATCTGTTACAATGGGTTTAGGAAAATCATTTTCAATGAATTATTTTAATCCATTTTCCTCCAATATTTCCTCGATCTTGTCTTTCCAAGAAATATAGTTAAATCTGCCCTCGAGTGCATACTCCAAACGCAAGCCATTGAAATCCATTTCAATCCTGAATCGCCTGTAGCACCAAGAATGTCTTCTACAAATTCGAATTCTATTCAGTCACAAACTCAACTTATCCTTAGCTATAGTGATTTCCTGTGCTCTGATACCATGTAGAAATTATACAAACATATGTATATCAATGGATTCAATCCAATCTAACAATGTACTAAAGCTAGATACTGAGTCCTTCTAAAAATCAATTGCGGAAATTAAACACAATCACCAATCACGTGAAGCAAAGAAAGAATCAAATTGTATATTAAAAACCCCTCTATCTTCTATTGTATATTAACCATGGAATCATGAAACAATTACAATACACTCTTCTCACAAGAGTTTCCTACACTCTCACAACTGTCTCACACTGTCCTGGACAAAACTGGCCAACATTTAGCCAATTCTCAGCCTCTAAACAACCTACCTTGCTTGCGCAATTCCTCATGAATGCAATCCATATTAATTAGGAATTTTGGCCTTCCTAAACTGTACAAGGATCATGGGCACTCCAATGGATGTCTGGTTTCACGGAAGAAACCTACTAATCACACAACTGATAGCTAACCTCCCTTTAACCTTTGTCTCAACTGGGTCTCCACTGGAACTGACATGCATGCATCTATTAATAGTAAATCATCAGTTGCATGGAAGATCACTAATTTTGAATTAAATAATATTTAATTCACTTGATATCTCACTAGCGAAACAAACAGTTACAACTAGTTCAACTAACTCTAACCCACCTAACTGAGTTAACTGATTACACATGCATTAAAGTAATGCACCAACTACAATTTGAACTCCATAACTAATAGAATTACTATGCATGCCTCACCAACCACCCTAAACTTGAAATACATGAGCTAACTGAGTTTATCACAGTCATTTAACTATTACAAGTGATCATGAGATAAGATTACTTTTTATTGTCCAATTTAATTAAGGGAAAATTAAATTAGACACTGCACCAAATTAATTAATTAATTTGGCCTTCACACTAATGTATCGCTAGGACCTATTGGTCCCACACTAGTGTGTGTAATGCAATTTATTGTTGGACTTCAACAAATACCTCATGCATGCAAGGAATTTAAATTTCTTAGTTGTGGTGGAGATTCCAAGGTAGTGTAACATCAGTTGTAAACTAGTGTTGAGTGTACA
Source organism: Pinus albicaulis (assembly GCA_034641835.2). Classification (NCBI taxonomy): domain Eukaryota; kingdom Viridiplantae; phylum Streptophyta; class Pinopsida; order Pinales; family Pinaceae; genus Pinus; species Pinus albicaulis. Next base: position 113,866,788 of record CM076580.1, on the reverse strand, counting down.
GGTGTTGCATGCAACCAGTGATCTATCCTTGGGAATTACGCAATAAATTTAAAGGAAATTCCTAAACAATAGGTGCCTATTTCCTCGAGAATTTCACAAGGAAATAAGAATGAGTGCAGGTAAAGTGAGTGTAGGTAATGCAAGTGCAGGCAGTGTGAGTGTGAGAAGTGTGAGTCCAGGAAGTGTGAGAACAAGTTTACTCTTGTAGTTTGTCCTTAAAGAGACATATCACAATTGTAATTGTTTCTTAATTCACTTGATTAATGAAAATGAGCTTGAGGGGTTCTAATAATTTCTTTCTCCTAGAAACATATATGTACCTATGTATTTTATGATGCATGTTTGTGAATGTTGCTCTAAATTGTGAATTAATTTCCATAAAGCAGTAGAGTAGAATTGTGTCTCTTGATTTAGATTAAACTTCTTGAGAAGTTACAATTTATCACCATATTTCTACATGGTATCATAACTATATTCCCATCAAAACAATAATTTTGAAGTTGTTCCTCAGGAGGTTCGAAATTGTAGCTTCAGTGTAGCAAGATCTCTTCATAATTAGGAAGATTACCTTTAACACATTGAGATCAGAGTATTCCTTGGAAGGAATATTTAATTTCATTGCATGGAAGGATTGCATGGAGGCGATGCTTGACGACAACTAATTTGGAAAATTTAAAGACAAAAATTCCAAAAATAGGATCAGTTGATGCCCAAAACCTATCCCAGTGGAAGAAAGATATATCCTCTGAGAGGAGAATAATCCTGGAGGGAGTGAGAGACCACATTGTATCAAATATCCATGAGAAATAAAATCCTTTCGAAATGTGGAAGGCACTAACAGAGATATTTGAGAATAACACTAACCATAGAAAATTGGCCCTCAAAGACAAACTTTGAAATATCAAGATGCAGAAGAGTGATACTATTTCATAGTATCTCACCAAATTTACACATGTTTGGAACGAGCATGGAGGGGTTGGTGTCAATGTTGCAGAGGATGACCTGGTGAGAATAACTCTTCTATGCCTTCCAACAAGTTGGCATAACTACTAGTATTCAGTGAACGGGGAGGATAAATTACCGAATTAGGAACACTTATGGTCTGATTTTGCATAAGAAGAGATCAGGTGGAATACCAAATATGGAATTTCATCCAAGGGAGAGCATGAAGAAATTTTTTCACTAGTTCGAAAGGGAAAGAAGGGAAAATGTAAAAAGTCCCAAACCAAACTACAATCCAGCCAAGGGGGAAGGAAGAACGAATCGTCCAAAATAAAATGCTTCAATTGCCATGAATTTGAGCGTTATGCTACAAAGTGTCCACATAAAATTTCTAGCAAGAAGAACTCAGAAGTAGCAGAAGGTGAAGTTTTGGCTTCACAGTTCAAGCTAGACTTCACCCATATCACATGCATGTTCAATACGGTGATGGGGAGTATTTGGTACTTGGACTCAGGTGGATCATTCCACATGACAGGGTGTATATATTTTTTCAATGACTCAAAGGAGAAACATCTACAGTTGCATATTGAGTCTGGGGAAGAAGAAGGTACAATGCTACTAGGATTGGTATAGTAACCTTTAAGAGGGATTTAGGATACCCTCTTCACATCAAATATGTTATGTTAGTGCTAAGACTAAAGAATAACCTCATATTTATATCAATTTTGGAAGAATGTGGTTATGATGTGATCTTAAAAAAAGGTAAAGCCTTTATAAGACACATAGCTGTGAGGAAGGTGAAACAGATAGGTCTTTGAGTTGAGAACATGTATAAGCTCGAGGTGGGAGAATTTACAACCTTGAGGAGCAAGGAAAATATTAGAGATGTAATGTTTGAGATGGAGAAAAAAATAACACTCAAAGTGGAGCCTCAATAAGTTGGCATTTGGGTTGACCCACAAGATGTTGATGAGTACTAGCTAGAGATATTAAGTAGAGGGAGAGTTCAAGCCAAGTGGGAAGAGGGAAAATTTTCATATATACCTCTAGTACTGAGGAGGAGTGATGTAGATCCTTAGCCCTATAATTGCACAAATTTGGGCAGGGTCCATCAAGGTATTCCACATGGATAATTACCTTGCTACAGGGGCCCACAATATTCAGTAGCAACACAATCAGTGTCTGTTAGATATTAATGAGTTGAGAGGAGTGTTGATAGTAAAGAAGGAGGCTTAGTAATAGAGTCAACAACAACAAAATTTTCCCAGTAGATAGTTGCAGACACAATTGATTCAAATTTTTTTGGATGCTTCTCAGTTGCAGTTGTTGTAGTAGTAGCAACAACAGTGAGAGATGGTGCTAAAATACATTCCATGGGTGTATAATATGGGTGGCTGATAATCCCTTTCCTAGTAAGAGGACGTGTTGAGAAGTGTAGCAAGAGAGTCTTAATTTGACTTTGCCTTGGTCAAATTGAGAAAATTCGAATTTCCACATCATCAGATAACTTGGAGGCAGTTAACTGAAGTGACATGGCTCTTGTCACCCATTTAGCTCAGTAAATTCGATTTAGAGGGATAATAGTTCATTTAAGAATGCGTGATTGTTAATTTGTAGCAACCAGGGTTAGTTATTTCTTGTTTTATTCAGTTAAGCAAGTTCTAACTATTGATCGAAATAGTGGAAGGTCAATTTTGCAGTAGGAAAATAATATAACTTAGAAAACATATAGTTAGTTGATCAATCAACCAAGAATATCTCATGCATGCAAGGAATTCCAAATTCTCAGCTGTGGTGGAGAATCCAAGGAAGTTTAACATCAGTTGTAAGCTAGTGTTGAGTGTACAGGTGTTGCATGCAATCAATGATCAATCCTTGGGAATTGCACAAATAATTTGGAGGAAATTCATAAATAATAGGGGCCTATTTCCTTAGGAATTGTGTAAGTAAATAGTAGCGAGTGGAGGAAGAGCGAGTGCAAGAAGCACGAGTGTAGGCATAGAAAGTGTGAGAAATGAGAGAACAAGTTTACTCTTGCAGTTTGTCCTTAGAGCGAGAGATCACAATTGTAATTGTTTCTCAATTCACTTGATTAATGCAATCAATATTAAGGCGTTTTTAGTAGTTTCTTTCCCCTAAAAACATATATGTACATATGCATTTAATGATGCATGTTTGCAAATGATTTTCTAAATTGTGAATTAATTTCCATAGAGCAGTAGAGTAGAATTATGTCTCTTGAATTAGATTAAATTTCTTGAGAATTTGCAATTATATCACCATATTTATATAGAAGGTATTGGAAGCCTTAAATAATTATTTGTACCTATCTTGAAGAATTCAAGAACAAGGTTGCATCCCTAGATATTAGAACATTGACGAGACAAGGATGGAGCCTTGACAAGGATAGGGTTGGAGCCTTGAGGAGGATAGGTTGGATCCCTAAAGGATGAGAGTCCTCAAGAAAACTAGGTTGGAGCCTAAGCTAAAAGAGAGTGTTGGAGCCCTTGAGGATTAGGGTCCTCAAGAAGACTAAGTTGGTGCTTGGTAGAGTACACGTTGGAGGCTGGTTGATTTGAAGATTGGAATCTTCATTTAGGGTTGGAGCCCTGAACTATTATTTTACTTGATTCGTTGTAAAAAGTATTGGAGTCCTCGTCAATTCTTGTTGATAATATTATTTATTTGGTTTTTTACTTTTTGTTCTATTTTTAAGAGATATTAACTGGTAAAATAAAAATTGTGAAATAAATATTGATTAACCCACCTTCTCAGTATTTCCAACAAACCATTATATGATATGGACCACACTACGACATGAAAGGGAGCAAAAAATGTCACAGTTCAAAAATATCTTTCATACCTTGCAGACCAAGAATGTATTAAAGACTTCTAAGTGACATATAGTGCTCAAGTATTGTGGTTTCATTCAGAAATAAATCTAGAAAGAAATGGAGTTCTTGAAAATCTTATCACTTAGCACAACATTCCAATATGCTATCAAAATTGAGAAAAAAATTAAACAGAAGAAGCAAGACTTTAGATATGTGAACCCTTCACAATAGAAGAAGGGAAAGGGGATCCCTAAATCATTAAACGAAGGATAGATCTAGGTGGACCACCCCAGGACATTCCATGTAAGCCATACAATAAGAATGATAATGGGAAAAAAAATAAAGATATCGTAAAGTGGTGCAAGTTCCACAAGATCCCCTCTCATAAAACTAATGGATGCCATGTAAGGAATTCATTGGTGTCCAAGCTAAAAGTGACAGATTCAAAGAAAGGTTTCGACTTTGAACTAGACCTAGAAAAGGCCAAATAGATCATTGATGCAAAACCGAGTGCCACTATTTCCACCACGAAGGTCTAGAAAAGTCAGGCCAAAGATCTGGAAGAAATTGAATGGCTCTTTTACTCACCAATGTTGGTGAAGGGCGTTCCACTACATTTCATTGTTGATATTGGGAGTCGAAATAACCTCACCTTAGAAAAGGTCATTAAGTAGTTGGGCCTACCGACAACACCACACCCACATCCATATACCATCAGGTGGCTCCACCAAGGGAAAGATATTCACATCAACCAACAATGTCTCCTACCGTATAATATCAATAATTTCAAGGATGGGGTATTATATGAAGTTTCTACCCTTGAAGTTTGTGATGTTCGATTAGGACAACCATAATTGTGGAAGCGTCATGATGTATATGAAGGGTGGTCCACTGCATTTCATTTTTGATAGTGGTAGTCAAAATAAACCCATCTTAGAAGAGGTCATTAAGTAGTTGGGCCTACCGACAACACCACACCCACATAAATATACCATCAGGTGGCTTCACCAAGGAAAATATATTCACGTCAACGAATAATTTCTCCTACCCTATAGCATCAATACTTTCAAGGATGAGGTATTGTATGATGTTTCTCCCCATGAATTTTGTGATGTTCTATTAGGCCAATCATACTTGTGGAAGCATCATGTTTTATATGTTTCTAAACCTTGTAGTGTTATTTTACTTTGGGAAGACAACTACACAGGATACCAGAGGTGGCCTTTCCTATTGTCATTTCTTTGATCTATGATAAGTAATGTAATAAGGTCATCTCCTAGATTAGAAAATTTTCCCTCTTCTTGATTGTTCTTGTTTAGGTACTTGATGGTCTTTATTTTTGTAGCATCAAGAGGTATTCTCGCATGCAAAACAAACCTCCTAAATTGGCTGAAGATATTTATACAAAATGAATGATACAATTATTATTTATGGCCTTCATGTAGGCCCTAAAGTCAAGTTGGCCCTGACATATGAATGGGTGTGACCCTGGGCCAAGACCCACCTTTTTTTACCACTATAAGTATCCATTCAATCTCCAACATTTTTAAAGCTCAAAATCACTAATCATCTTCTAGTCTTATATTCACACGTGCGAAGAAAGAGGAGAATTTATGAATTTTTGGCAAGTAATTGAAGCTACTCGTTGACCATCTTTGAGTTTCCTTCTTTGACTGAGATTTAGACTTCTATTTGACTATTTTTTGACCAAATATTGTACAAGTTTTGACTGCTAAAGAAGTTCTGGTTGTAATCAAAACTTCCTTAGCAGAAAAATAGGAAGTTGTGTATACAATTGTTGATGTTGAAGTCAAAATAATAAGAGCCCTAGTCAAGAACAAGGCATCAATATTAGGACTTCTTGAAATATGGTAAGCATGGGAAGATAAGAGGAAGTTGAAGTACCAACAAGTTCAGTGTTGGTCTTGCACTTATTTTATGTCAAAATTCGTGGTAAAGCAACATAGAATGAATATTGGTTAATACAAATGACTTTATCACAAGTTGATAGTGGGAAAATATGGATACAAATTGTTTTGAAAAAAACATGATAAGACCTGTGATTCTACAAAAACATTACATGATGTAATCCTACAAAGAAGCTTGAGAAAACCTATTATTATGTACTTGTTTTTGGCTTGTTCTTCAAAAGGAATATTTTGATGCATCTTAAAGAGAATTTGAAGGGCTGATTACGATTGATTTCATGGGAAAAACTCAAGAAACAAGGAGATATTCTAAGGTAGAAGAAAGTATTATTAATATCAGTAAATATTCTTAAAATTAATTTGAGCATGTATGTTGACATCTTTCTCATTTTAGACATGGTTAACTTGAAGTTGTTAATTAGACAAGGAAATTACTCCAGAATCAGAGGGAGTTAAGGAAAAGTCTCCCTCACCTACTTTTATATAAAGAAAGAAACTTCAGTGATGAGACAAGATGAGCTTTATAATAAGCTCAAACGCATGTGGAAATTCCCATATCCTTAAGGTATATGAATATATCTCGTACTAGATATACATAGGGTTGTTCTATTAAGCTAGAATGTTGAAAAGTTTTTTATGATTCAGATGTGGTCAATGTTCTTTAAAGTTTCGAGATGTCATGATGGAATCGTGTGATGGATCAATAAAAATCACTTTTCAAGGGACAATGATTGATTTAATGGCTATACCAAGATAAATTTCACATGACAAGGCTAATAGAGTTGTAAAATGTGTCAATAAAATTTGGAAGACTTAGGGTTATGACTTATATTGAATTTTTTGATGATAAAGTCGTAGGGTTTGTGAAACTCGAGAATTGGACCTAAAAAATTGGATGCAAGTGAATTTGGTGTGATGCATATCCTTAAGAGAATGTCGAAAACTTTGTATTAATGCTAGCCTATTGTTGAGCCTATGTTCAGGATACATAACTTGATGAATGCATAGGATGAAGAAACCCTAACCCTTAAAAATCATGCAAAGCAACATACATAGGTTGTTAATGTTGAGGATGAGGATGAACAACCACCTTAAATGAAAAATGAATTCTTTCGAGAAAAATAATAGTATTTTTGTTCTATTTATTTTCCTTTTTTTTATAATAAAGTTCCTTGTTCTTTAAATTTTATGCATAAATTTGGTAATTTATTTACATTTTTATTATAAACCTTTCTTTTAAAGGAATACCTTTGTGAATATTTTCATTACAATGATTCATGGAAACATTAGAAAGTGAAAAACAATGTAGTAGAAAGAACGATTTCGCAGAGGAAGGAAAGGGCTATATTATTGCTCCACTCATAGATGGATAAATACCTAAGATCTCGTCATGGGTTGATGATCTGAAATCTCGATTGAAATTGATATTGGTTCATTAAATTTTTAAAAGTGTTTCCATGTAATTAAAATCACCATTAAAAATCTCAATTTAACTCACATAGGAAGCTTGAAAGGAAATTGCAGTAATGAAAAATTAACAACAAATCACACAAGAGAAAATGAGACTAGCACGTTGATAGCAAAGTTCAACTATCTTCAATCCTACGTCTCTAGACCTGGTCTTTAGTGGGGAGGCCTCTTTATTAAAAATGCTCAATATGATTTTATATCACAATATAAGCTCCATATCATCAAAATAATGTGACCAGTGTGCTCAAAAGGCCTCAAAACCCCTGTTTAGGCTCTTTCCACGCTAAAAAGGTCTCCAAATGGAAAAAATAAGAAGAAAACACTCTCTACTGCAAATCAAAAGGACTTGGCACTATAAATCATATAACAAAATGAACATATGGCCCAATGGTGGAGCACTTAGGTTGTAAATAACTAGGTCAGGGGTTTGATCCATAATGGGCATGATTTTGGATTGATATTAGGTGGTGGGTGTATAATATATTTGGCACATATTAATTTTAACAAAGGTTATGGTGGTGGGGTCAACGAACCCACCACCACCTCCATACCACAATACATTAGCATTCAACATATAGATTAAATTTGTGGCTTGAAAAACTTTTCCAATCAAATTAGTGGTGTTAGTTAATACGTGTTCACCCAAACTATGCTGCCACTATATCATATGTCCATCGCAAAGGTTGGCAGGCTGCCAAAACTAGCAGGTTCTGCCAACCTCTCCCCCCATATTTGGCACCCATAACCTTTAAATACAAGATATTCGCTACACATAACAAGTCTCTTCGATGGTGTAGTGGTAAGATACAATATTGTTTACTAACAGGTCATTGGTTTGAATCCCATCGGGTTTTTTGGTCAATCCATAAAAAAAACTGACCAATATGACAGGGCCAAGTGGCCTTTCCTGAGTGGACCACATGTCGCCTTAGAATTGGTTTGAATTCAACCAAACATGCGAGAATAATTGTTGAAACATGGATGTGCTATATGTCAGCCTGAACCACGATCTTGGAACCTTGACTTCTGAACCATGAGTTAATTGTTGACTTGTGGAACCTTAAGCATTGAATTTCAATTTGACTTATTGACCTTTGTCTTTTTTCTCTACTTGGAATTTAAATTTGACTGGATGTAACTTTTTCATACAATATCCTTTTTCGCCCATTCAAGTTGTGTTGGATTCAGAATGAAAAAATATAGAAAATCGAGCTAGTTTTAAAAACATCTTAGAACTTTGATTTTCAAGCATTTTATGAAACTTTGAACATCTTTTGGATCCTCTGGATAATTCCTTGATCATTTTGAATCATGCTTCCCCAAAAAGACCTTTTGGACCACCAAAAGGTTGTCTACAGTATTGGAAGGCGAAGACAATGTCTCTCCACCTGCCTGGTATCTTTGGGCCAACCTGTTTTGAATCTATACATGTTACTCATCCACAAAGTAATCAATGCAACATAAAAATTGCAAAGCACATTGTACCATTTTCCATCAATATCTACATCCATGTTTTTTTTTATCAACCACATACTGTTGAATATAAAAAAGATGAATAACAACACTGAATATACTAACATAATTGAAACAGTACCCTGTTGACTCTTCATAACTCGAACACAACTCAACTTATCATACATCGATACTCATTGTACAATTTATGATTTATTTTAGTTATTTTATGCTTAAGTTTTGTTGATGGTACAAACATAGTTTCACATGCATAAGCTACCCTCTTTAACTGTTCCATTTTTTGAAACTATTTGTTTTCCTTTATAGGATGAGAATGCACAATATATTCAAATCCCCTTTTAAACAAGTGATTATGATTTTGTTCCATATAGAATATTTCTTTCCGATCATATAAATATGGACTACCTAAGGCCATTACATATGCATCTAGTGGTACTACATCACATGTTACCTTATCCAAAAATTGAGATGTAACTGCAAATTGTAACACATAATGATTAGTTACTTGTAAATTATAACTTTTACTCATTCAATTCAATGTATAAGTTTTATGATTCATTTTAGTTTTTAACCCCAACCATTTTGTATTAAGGACAATGATTGCAGAATTATATTTCGAGTAACATTTGTGAGAATGAGTGTAATCAAAATTCAGTGGAAAAAATTGACACATTTTTTATTATTATTGAAAATTCATCATTGATAAATAACCATATAAAAAATTGTTTCCCATTCAAAACCGTATATTACATCACTGGAATATTTTGGATCAATATCAAAAATATTAATTTCACATGGTTTTGCAAGAACTTCAAGTGTGGCCTCACCTATAATGAATGCGGAGGGCCGAAGCTAGAAGCGTTATTGCAACACTTTCCCCATGTTGCTTGAATATATTTATCATGTCCAAAACACGTTGAAAATATGAATTCATCAAGACCGACACTCACATTCTCCTACATTTGGATTTTCCCATCTTAGGGTTTCAGTTAACATCCTCAAAACCCCTTGAAAAAGCCACCATTTCCTTGTTCTTCTATGAAAAAATTGTGCTCTTGGTTTGGAAAACCACCAGTATCTCCAGTTAGCCTCTTTACATAAATCTTACGGTGTCGAGCATCTTATAAGTAGATAGATTATCAGACTTTTAATTCTTGATTAAAAAAAATCTTTCATAGCGCACTCGACAAAGACTTGTTTTAATGCACATAGTTCCAAGAAAAACACAAATGAATAGGAGATCCAAAGTATTTTGTAAATTTACACATGCTCAATTTCTTTAATTTTTAAAACATTCAACGAATCAATGGATCAAAAGACATTAAAACGATAAAATACACACTATTCTGTTTAAATTTTTCTTGCAATAGTCATATAACCCTTCATACTGCAGATTTATTCCTATAATAGATTCCAACCTGTTATGGTGAGCAGTAGCACCATTTTTTTTCTAGTCACCAAATTCATCACCAAGTATTGGTCAACACCTTCTCTGTGCCAGTGACACAATGCACAAAATATTTAGACTGGTAGATGCAAACCATATCTCCTCCCCAATGTTTTAGATGGCCACAAAACTAATGGCACAATTCAACCAACATGGTAGATGAATTACCCGCTCTGATACCACTGTAAATACCAATGTAAGAAAAAAAATTGGAAACCAATTCAACTATATATTAAGAATTTATGTCAATGAATGATGTACATAGTGCACATATTTATACAACAAGAAAACCATTGATTAATGTTCTTGGTCTTCTTGGACTCTAACAACTCATCACCATAACACACACTAACCCGATCTTAATCCCGAGGATTAGCTATCTAATAAGACATTAATGCAAGTTACTGAAGTTTGTTCTCATATGCCTATCTGAGATTGAATTCATTCGTGATCTAAAATTATCCAAGATGATCTAGACAAGTGATCTCTACAGTGATATGAAAAACTAACTTGAGTGATCTTGATATGCCAGTGGCCTTGATGTGACTTGGAATTATTGCAAACTATGATGTCTTGAAAACATTATAGTATGGATTGTATCACTAGCATGTTATGTTTCTAATATAGGACTATGGTATGACTCACTATTATTTTATGATGGCTAGTTATGTTCTTTTATAGCCCACACTCTTCTACAGTGTGTTGTACAAAATTTTATGGCTCATATGTCTTGAATAATGGATTGTATTGTTTATGGTGAATCTTATTCTCATTTGAGGCATGTATTACTCTCTTAGTAGCAATGAATATAATAATTACCCTATGGCATGCAATATAATGGCTCAATGATATACTCTATGGCACAAATCACATTTGTGTTCTCAATATTCTATGGCCTTTCAACATTACAGTGGTATTGCTCTATATTTTAATGATTTATGGCATCCAAATTATATGGATAATATGGCATCACTCTGTTATGGATCGCATTATTATGTATGGACAAAAACCTTGCAATTAGATATAACATGTATGAGTTGTGTACTTGATATAAGGAAGTTAAGTAGCTATGAAATTTGATAGTGTGGAAGTAACCCATGTATGACAAGTAATAATGACCTCAATCATATGGAAAAGAAGGTTGAGACTATGATAGAAAGGAATTTAATCTTCCATGGTAAGTCTACATCATCTCTGAAGGAATTAAAATGATAAGACGCATATACATAACAAATATGAAACTGTGATAATGACATTCGAAATTATTATGGAACTTGAGACATGAAATATTTTTGACAATATGATCTCGAGGAAATTCTGAAATCAATTATAATTTTGAAAGAAGTCCATCTTGATGTGACTACCATCAAAGTACAAAAGGCACTATGACATAAAACTACGATTCTATTACAACATTTAGTTTTGAATAATTCCCTTATGATCCAACATAAAATATATCTCTACAAAAAGATATCAGAAGCATGAGAAGTAATGATGTTATCTTCCTTGCAATACATAAACGAAGGATTTATCTATGAAGGCAACTTATATGAGAATTAGTGAAATTGATAGGAATCTGACATCCCGAAGATGATGTTCATCTCTATGCCTATTTCTTGGCTTCAAATTTTAATAGAGATGGACCATTGGTTCAGACACAAGGCTCCAACAAATTAGTTTGTCATAGTCTAGCATTCCACTGACATTTTCACCTCTTGGACCAACAAAGCTGTAGGCTTGTTGAATTAATTGTGAAATACACAAAAGGTATTCGTAATAATAATATATTATATATAAAATGTATAAGAGATGATAAAATGTTACAATGAGGCCCTGCTTATATACCTACGTAGGTGGCCTTTCATGAATGGGCATGTCTTTTAGACATGCTCTTTCACTAACTTAATGACTACTTACATAATCCTTATTTGACTACTAATAATTATATTCATTCTATTTATACTATTTGTTATGAATTATATTCATAACATTGCCCTTTCCTTTAAAAGCCTTGTCTCAAGGCTATATTCTAATGATTTATTCATATTTGCTTATAAGTTGGCATATATTACTAATGATTTCTTCACTTTGTGATTATCATCTTGGCATATGTCATTCATCTCAGGTAGAGTACCTTATCTTGTAGAATTCTCTCGTAATGTTGTCTTGAAACTAGGTTTTTTTTTAATTAATTAATTAATTAAATTAATAATTTTTTTTTAAAGATTGTAATAGTATATATATATATATATATATATATATAATATTGAAATTTGTCTTTTATTAAACCCCTTCAAAACTTAAAAGTATGAATAACGACACACCTTGTGAATGGACAGATGCAACTCACCACTTAATTTACCATATGGTAGCGATTCCATAGAATGACTCAGAGTGACAATTATAAAGAATTTGAGAGAGTTAGTTTTTTGTTTTTTTTGTTTTTTTTTAATTTTTTTTATTAGTTATAACCCTTTATAATGTCAAATTAAGCCAGCAACCACAAAGATTATTCGCATTCGATGCGGTTTGACTGGACAACGAGACGAAATTCAAGTGGACGGTCAGAACTGGGGGTGATTTGATATCATTGCGATGTAATCATTTAGCAATAATCTGAGCGGAAACGTTTAGGATGGTGGTGCCAGTGACGAAGTGTTTAGGAGGTGGAGAAGTATCAGTGGCATCCCCTTGGTTTTCAGGATTTCCAAATGTTTTGTTGTTATTCACATCCGTTTGCTCAAGAAAGCTGGCTGTAACAGGTCCAGGAAACCCCATCATTCTTAGGGACTTTTTGGCGAATATAAAACAGCGTATACACATTTTTTTGTTCTCTCAAAACGTCTTCTATTCTTGCAAGGGACACATTTTGGTCATCACATTTAAACCAACCGTTGTCCACATTTTTCACATATACATAATAATGTCGAGACAACATTCCTATGCCGCCATGAAAAATAATGGCATAGAGACAATACACATAATGTTCACCTTCATCTAGAGAAGTTAAATATTGAGTTACTGAGAGGGATTCTGGAAACGGTACGAAGTTGAAAATCTTCTTGGAATTCCAAAAATTAGTCATGTCGACCCAAAATATCTGCAGTGTGAGTATAAGAACATTGGGAGGCTTAGAAATGGAGTGCTCAATAGAAACCGGTGAGAAACTGTTACACTTGTCGCATGGAGTGGAGCTCTTTAGGTATTCTGTAGTGAAGTACCTGCTTAAGCTTTCGTTTAGATTGATAACAACATCAGGTTCAGTTAATGAGCCGTCAGGTTGGGAAAGCAGAAGAGGGAAATAGTTAGCTATTTCGCCTGAATGGGACAAATTACCCCATAGACGGCACTGTCTAAATTTTTTTTGCACTGATTCAAAAATCTTATTCAAAATTTTGCTGTTCGGCAAATTTTTAGATTTGTCACTTTCCTCGCATGCATTTATAACATGATCAAGAAACTCTTGGGCATCATTTTGTTCATGCGGGCTCAAGTAATCTGCAAAGCTTTTCATATTTGAGGTTATTGGCTTTGCCACCTCATTCTCTACGTTAGCCAAGCTTAGTGACCTCACGATCCTGTCTTCTAGGAGACACATGGGCCATTCTATTTTATTATCAGATTTAGTGCATGTAGATAAATGTTTCCGCTGCAAACAATAATTTTCCAATGGAGGAGTATAGGTGAGACATTGTAAGACACTATTAATATAGCACGACATTGAAGCATTGAATAGTCCTGGTGGTTGTTTCTTTCCACAATTTCTCAGGAGCGCCCTTATTCCTCTGTTCCAACTTAACTCCATCTCCATCAGGGGAAGCAAGAGTATATATATACAATGGGATCGGAGAATCAACAAATTGTACAGTGGGATCGAGAGTTTTAAGATGCTTTGTTGAGAGATCGTGTGTTTGAGATGTGATAGAGTATTTATATTGCAGCAATCACCAAATAAGGAATGCTTTTGTTCTGAATTTATTTTTTTATAATTGAGTTAGTTAAACAGATTTCCAAGAACCCACATTTCCTTTGGCAGTGAAATATAATGATCCACTAGTAGTGCTTTAACAATGGGTCTTTTGGAAGGAATATCATGCTTCACAGCTGCAGTAATTCGTTGAAAATAATTGGTATATGTATTTTGCAGATTGAATCCTCTTGCAAGCTCATACATAGTAACACCCAACAAGTGTACATGAACCCTTTGAAGCTATTGGGGATCGATTTGTTTGAAATCATCCTCATCTTCAGGTGGATCTTCTTCATTATGATAAGGTTTATCTCCTCCATTATTAAATGTAATGTTTTGTGCATTATTCTCACCATTTTGATCATGGTTTTCTTCCTTCACATCATCTCCATCTGAATCTGAAATTTTCATAACTTGATCTTCTGCAGAATGTAGTGATTCTTCGTGACTATCTTCTGAATTATCTAAAACGGTTGAATTTTTCTGTTGATTATGTCCAATATTCAGAAATATTGGTTCTTGTGTCAGATTAATCTTGTCCCAAATGGCGTTTATCTTCTGCATTGCTTTGTTATGATTGTCTGTGGACTCGCTATAGTTTCTCCAAATTTGTCTTTCTATTCGATCTATCGTGTCTTGAATTTTTTTGATGTCGTCAGAATTTCCTGTAACCTTATCCCCAAGATCAATTAGTCTTTTAGTGAATTCATCAGAATTGTTATTGATCTTACTCTGAATATTGATCAACCTTTTGTTGAAATCGGCCATCGACATTGATGAAGACATTGAGCGACAGCAATTTCGAGGCACCGCATGTAACAACTGAAGGAAGCGAGTAGCAGTGCCGTAGGTGTTTTCTTCCAGGCGAGAAGATCTCCACTCTGATACCAAATGGAGCAACAAAGTTGTAGGCTTGTTGACTTAATTGTGGGATACACAAAAGGTATTCATAATAATAATAATATATTATATATAAAATGTATAAGAGATGATAAAATGTTACAATGAGGCCTTGCTTATATACCTACGCAGGTGGCCTTTCATGAATGGGCATGTCTTTTAGCCATGCTCTTTCACTAACTTAATGACTACTTACATAATCCTTATTTGACTACTAATAATTATATTTATTATATTTATACTATTTGTTATGAATTATATTCATAACACCTCTCTTAATAGGAAAGAGAGGTGTCTCACCCGAGGTGTGTCAAGACTCAACAAAATAAGGGATCATAGAACAACATAAAGTAATAATGCAACAAATAATCCATTACATACAGTTATTATATAAATTCTCATACTTACAGACACAATATACACATAAAAGAGCATGAACATGACATAACTCAAATAAAATAGAGCATTATAAATTATAATTAATTTTTTTTAAAGTGGCTAATATATCCATCAACATTCAAACACACAAATATTTCCTTCAAGTCCTTTTCATTAGTGACCAGATCATCACATTATAAATTATCTTCATCAGAACTGAAAGCGTGGATCACTAGTGGATCATATTAAAATACATCATTCAAATATAGATCGAAAACATTCAGAATTCCTTTAGTCATCATTCCAATAGTATTTTCACATATGTTCTAAACTGCCTTCTTTTTTCCATCTTTCCTTAATATTTTATAGATTTCCTTCCCTTGATATCACTCACTTGATTTGGCCCACTTTGAAAAAATTTGGGTGTTTTGGTCCTTGTCGCCTTTGATTATTTCAAACTCCAATGCGCTTATCCTTCTTTTGAAGCTTCTACAAATTCCAACAAAACTGCTTTTTATTTTCCCTTGCCATTTATTTTAAATCATTCTCGGTGTCTGGATGTTTCAACTATTCACTTCCTTTTTTTCAACGATCTCTTGCGCAACCATTTTTTGACCAAAATATGATCAAAATTTTCCAAAATTTCTATCCAAAAAATGAAGGACCCAACAAGCCTTTACCATTGTATATTGACTCATCCTTGAGTCAATATTCTACTGACACTTCTGCTTCTACTTGTTTTTGTGGTGCTTCTTCTTGTGCCGCTGGTTCTCCTTCAAACGAAGGACCCAACTCAAGTACTATCTGTTTAACAACAACTTTAAACACATAGTAGCCATCCATAGCAAACTTGCACGAATACATAAGAGTAGCATATTGATCTAGAGATTGAGTGGTTTTCTCGGCAGTAGAGCATTCTAATTGCACACCCAATATATTTTTCCATTTGATGTATGATTCATAGATGAGTTGTCACAACTACACATAGTGTTTATAGGCAAGAAATCGAAGATCTCATAACACAACTTTAGCTATATGTGAATCCTTTTCTAACTGATGCATTTGTTTTTCCAATGCATCAACTTTAGCAAAAAATTCCCGCTATTGAGTAAGGTCAACATTAGCCAATGATTAATTAAAGAAGTGTTGTGTTTGTTCAGGAAATTCGTACAAAGGATGAATTTTCTTTGCGAGCACTCTGACCCAGTCTTGAACTCGTCGAAAGACCCCTTGTGCATCATCAGTAAGCTGGTGGAGAGAATCTAAGGGAAGAACCATCGACTATTTTATGCTCAATATCAACATTATATTGAGTCACCGGATCTCGAAGTTTCTTACGAGCACTCACAAAAATATTGTACAACTCCCAATTAACAACAAAAAGTAGAGTACAAGAAACCTCAATATGGTCATAACATTCAAAAAGGGGGGAAATAAAAAAATCCTTTGGTGCATTCAGAATAAATTCAATAATAGTAGGCCATAAATTCTTAAACTTGTGACTAATATCTTTGATTTTCACTCCAATTGGTCCTTTTCATAGTGAAACTAATCTCATTCAGTTGTGATGACAAGAAGTTGTTGTTTTTGTTGCTTATTTTCAAAGGCTAAATAATTGTGAAAATTCTCCACTTGATGATCAATGACTTGAATAAAATTAAGCAAAAGTGAAGAGGACCAGCTTTGATGATTATCAGATTACATAGTATCGAGCAAAGGAAATTGAGCCTACAAAGGTTTACCATTGGCCATAGACTTCTCAGAATTATCATAAGGTGAAGTGACAAGTCTCGCGTTCATGGATTTGCTCTTTATGAAATTGAGCAAGAATCTAATCAACAATATGCAAAGGTAATAAAGGAATAAGATCGCAAGATTTTGCAACAAGGCCCAAAAGTTTACAACAATGGTAAGGATTTTAACTAAGGAACACAATTTGGGCTACTAAAATTTCTAGAGAAGATGTCAGAGGTAATTCGTTGGGTACAGTTATAGATGCAGTAATAAAAAGAGTGGCATGCACATATGTCACTCTAAGGTTTTTCTCAGTAATATCCTAAAGAATAGAATCAACTTCCATTTCAATCTCATCAGTATTAGGATTTCCTATATGGGGGATGTCATAGATAGTAGTAGAGGGGGATGATGTATGTGGCAATGATCCATAGGAATGGGGAGAATTGGTAGGTGGGGAATGATGGGTTTCTTCAATTATTTGAGCTCTAGTGACAAAAAATTGAGTGTCTCCATCCGTTAGGTCTACAATCTAGGAATTGCGACTCTGCGGTTTATTTTGAGCTACATATGGAAAAGGGCAACAAAAATAATATGAATAATATCTAGACTTGTCAATTGGGATACAAAACTAGGGTCCATGGTAGAAAAATGGACAATTAAAAATCTGAGTAAGTGACTATTAAGAGGAACAAAGATATGGACATCAAAAGAAGGTGGTGCAGAACTTACCAATGGATTGAGGGCTTGCAGTGGGCTATGAGAAGAGGAAACCAACTCCTAGAATTTATTCAAGATAGGGTTAAGAATGTGGTCCACTGTAAAATTATTAGATAATGAAGGAATCCCCTTAGGAGATAAATGTGGCATCATTCCTTCAAATGAATAAAAAAAATTTCCATCCTGGACCTCACACTATATTCCTTGCCACAAAATAAGTTCGTTGTGGAACACGTCTTTAGAGACATAGAAAGGAAGTAGCTTCATATGGAAAGTTTCAACACTTACAACTTTAGGCAGAATACAAGTAGTTCCATGGTGGATTCCAAACCAAATTGAATGATAATATTCATCTAGAATCGGTCTCGTGTTGTGTAACCAGCTCCAAAAAGAGAAGAAAAGAGATATCAACGCCTTAGAAATGAGCCACTTCGAGGGGGAAACCTCCAATACATTACATAAATGAACAATTCTTGGATGATACAATTTACAAAACCTCCTTTCTATATATAGGAGTCCATGGGGACATAATGTAATCCTAGTGGGCCACAATGTAATCCTAGCCGACCTAACAATAATAATTTAAGGGCACAATAATAACAAAATGGGGATTACAAGGGTACAATAATAACAATAAGGGGGTTACACTAATAACAATAAGGGACTATACTAGTAATATAGGGACCTAACATGCCCCTCTCCTTCAAAAAAGTGTTGTCCTCAACGCTTGAGTAGCTCTGGGTGCTTCTATATAAAATTCTCATCCTCCCATGTAGAATCTTCAGTGGGTATGTTCTTCCACTTGATGAGATACTCTGAAATTGATCGATTCCGTAGCTGTCGAGTTCTTGTTTCCGTGACTGCTTCAAGTTCCAATATGATTTTTCCTTCCTCATCAAGTTCTGGCAATATTGTTTGAACTGGAAGATTTTCACCTATAACCTTCTTTAAGCATGAAACATGGAAAACTGGATGTACTCGCGAAGAAGCAGGAAGCTCCAATTTGTATGCCATAGTACCAATCTTTTGCAACACCTTGTAAGGACCATAGTACTTTGGCGATAATTTATTATCCTTCTTAGCTTGCTTGAAGGACATTTGTTTATATGGTTGTAGCCGTAAAAATACCCAATCTCCTATATCAAAACTTCTCTCGCTGCGATGTTGATCTGCCTGTTGTTTCATTCGATTTTGTGCCAAATTCAGGTTATCCTTTAAGAGTTGGAGAACTTCTTGTTGATGCTCGATGTGATCTTCCACTGCTTGAACCCTTGAATTTTCTCTTAAAGATGATGTGATGGATGGTGGATGATATCCATAAAGTGCCATAAATGGGGTCATTTTTGCTGCAGTATGGAAGGAAGTGTTATACCACCATTCAGCGAGAGGTAACCACTTGACCCATTGTGTTTGTTTATTAGATACAAAATAACGAAGATATCCTTCCAAACATTTATTTACTATCTCAGTTTGACCATCAAATTGAGGATGATAAGATGAGCTATGAGCTAATTGAGTACCCAAACAAGAAAATAACTCCGTCCAAAAATTTCCAGTAAAAATGGGATCTCTGTCACTCACAATAACCCTTAGGCTTCCATGGCTTTTAAATTCTGTCCATCAATGTAGTAGCAACTGTACTTGCTTTAAATGGATGAGATAATGCACAAAAGTGTGCATACTTGGTAAGTCTATCAATTACTACCATGATGACACTCTTTCCTTCAGACTTAGGTAAACCTGTGATAAAATCCATTGAAATCTCCTCCCAACGTTGACTTGGAATGGATAAGGGTTGTAGAAGTCCTGGGGTCTTAATTGTTTCCACTTTATTCTGCTGGCAAACCAAACATTCCGCCACAAACTTTCGAATATCAGATTTAAGGCCATCCCAAAAAAATTCTTTCTTCACCCTGTGGTAAGTTTTAAAAATCCTGAGTGTCCTCCTAAAGGAGAAGTGTGCAATTCCAGAAGAATCTTTTGTTTTAGTTGGGAATTCTTACAAAGATATAAGCGATCTTTGTACCATAAGGAATCATTTTTCAACTAAATGTATCAGATGTACTAGGATATTGCTGCAACTTTTGAATGAGTGTCCATACATCTTTGTCCTTCTTCCATTCATCTCTTGCTTCGGTTATCCAATCTGGTTGGATAATAGAAATGGCACAAAGCAATGCTTCCACCTCTTCATTCTTTCTTGAGAGTGCATCTGCAACAACATTAAGCTTTCCTTTTTGTAGATTATTTCAAAGTCATAACCCAACATCTTTGTGACCCATTTTTGCTGCTCTTCTGAAGATAGTCTTTGTTCCAAAAAGTGTTTAAGACTATCATGATCAGTTTTTACCTTGAAGTGTCTTCCCATTAGGTAAGTTAACCATTTCTTTAGTGCATGTAGTATTGCTAACATTTCCTTCTCATAAATAGGTTTCTGTAAATACTTTCCTTTGATTGGACGACTTTCAGAAGCAATGGGTCTTCCTTCCTGCATTAAAACTGCACCAATTCCATTTCCTGAGGCATCACATTCCACAATAAAGGTTTTTGTGAAGTCTGGTGTAGCTAAGACCGGTACTAGGCACATTGCCTCTTTAAGACGTTCAAAGGCCTTAGTTGCTTCAGGAGTCCATGAAAATGCATCTTTCTTCAATAATGTTGTTAGAGGTGCTGCTATTCTCCCATAATTCTTAACAAACTTGCGATAATACCCTGTTAACCCGAGAAATCCTCGCAACTTCTTTATGGTTGTGGGGACTTTCCATTCCTTAATAGCTTTAATTTTGTTAGGGTATACTTTAACACCCTCGTGAGATACAATATGACCCAGATATTCCACCTCTTGTACTCCAAAGAAACATTTGGATTTTTTTGCATATAATTGTTTCTCCTGCAATAGTTTGAGCACCCTATCAACATATTCAACATGATCCTTCCAAGACCTGCTGTAGATTAGTATATCATCAAAAAATACTAGCACAAATTTTCTAAGGAAGGGTTTGAAAATGGAATTCATCAACCCTTGAAATGTAGAAGGTGCGTTGGTAAGACCAAAAGGCATGACCAAAAATTCATAATGACCCTCATGAGTTCGAAATGCTGTTTTTGGAATATCTTCAGTCTTCATTCTAATTTGATGATATCCTGAATGAAGATCCAACTTGGTAAAATAAATTTCTCCATATAATTCATCCAATAATTCATCAATCACAGGAATGGGAAATTTGTCTTTAATGGTGAGCTTATTGAGCTCCCTATAATCTGGACACATTCGCTATGATCCATCCTTCTTGTGTACCAATACTACAGGAGCAGAGAAAGAACTTTGACTAGGTTGAATTATACCCGCCTCTAACATTTTTGCAATCATACGTTCAATTTCGCTCTTTTGGAAGTAAGGATATCTATAAGGCTGGATGTTTGGAGGAACACTTCCTGGAATCAAATGAATAGCATGATCATGATCACGAATAGGTGGGAGTCCTTTGGGAGTTTCAAACACCTTGGAATGATTGTCCAAGACTTGTTGGAGATCTGCAGAAATAGATGATTTTGATGTTGGAACTTCTAGTGAGTATAATTGTGCAATTACGCCTCGTTGTTCTTTCTTTAGAAGCTTTGTCATGCCATTAGAGCTTATTATCCTTCCTGGCTTCCCTTCAATACCCCGTAGTTCGACTTCCTTTCCTTCTGAAAAGAATTTCAAGAAAAGTTCTTGAAAATTAAAAGCTACCGTCCCCAAAGATTGTAACCATTGTACTCCTAGTACAACATCAGCGCCTCCCATAGGAATGGAAAGCATTGGACTAGTCAATACATATTCCCCCATGGTTAGCTTGATATTATGGCATTTCCCAGAGCAATTTATAGTTCCTCCATTTGCAACCATCACTTGACATTCTGGTGCTGGGTATAGGAAACAATTTAATTCCTTTGCTACCTTACAATGAATAAAATTATGGGTGCTACCTGAATCAATCAACACTATTACCTTTCTCTTCTTGATTTGTCCTTTTATCTTGAGAGTTTGAGGAGTGGTAATTCCTGCCAGTGCATTACACGATATGGTTGGGTTCATTTCTTCCTCTTCTGGGGCTGGTTCCTGGTGTATATCCTCTTCTTGTTCATTTTCTTCTTCCTCTTCACAATCTATGTAAAATAATTTCTTCTCAGCACACTTATGACCTTTAGTGTATTTGCTATCACAACTATAGCAAAGCCCTTTTGCTCTTTTTCTTCCAATTGTTGTGGTGTCAACCTTGTAGGTTGTGGAAATCTAGGCGTAGCAACACTTCCTTCTTTATAGAATTGAGTGGTAGGCTTCCTTGTCGCCATAATTTTACATTCAACTTTTCTTGCCAACCTGAATGCATTCTCCAATGAATCAGGTTCCAAAACGCGAACTTCATGTTGGATGTTATCCTTTAAAGTGCCTATGAAGAGATCAATCCTGTGTTCCTCTGGAATATCAGTTACCCTTATATTCAATTTTTGGAAGTCCTCGATGTGCTGCCCCACTAAACCCTTTTGTTTGAGATTTATCAATTGGCTAAAGAAGGTGTTGCTCTTTGTATCCTCATAATGTGCTATCGTTTCCTCCGTAAAAATTGACCAAGTGACAATTTTTTTACGGGAGCAAAGCCATCGATACCATACAAATGTATTTTGTTCTAAATGTAAAGTTGCAATGCGTACCTTTTGTGTGTTTTGCACGTTATGGAGATCAAAATATTGCTCCATCTGTAGTATCCATGTTACAGGATCCTTTCCATCAAACTTCATCATATCCATTTTTGGAATATGGTGGTTCTTCCCGCCAACATTAGAGTTTATGAAATCACGATTAACATTTATTTTGTTCTCATCATGAGGTTCTTCTACTATCTTTTCAACATTAGGAAACCTTTCTTGTATCAACTTTATCAAACCTTCGATATCTGCTTTGTGATCATTCTTCATGATTTCCATGTTGTCTTTCATGTCATCCATCTTAGCTTCCATGCCCACTTCCATGCCATCCATCTTAGATTCCAAACCATTCATCTTAGCTTCCATGTCTTTCTTCAAAACTTCCATTTCATTTTTGTTGTTCCTTGCGAGAGCGAAATTTGTTGCACTTTCTCTTGTAATTTTGATATGTCATGTCGCAATTCTTTGTCTTCATGAGTCATAGTAGAAACTTCTAAAGGCTTAATGGGTGTTGAATTCTTTCTTGGGGCCATTATTTAGAACCCAATACTGATATATATTCTACAATATGCCCTTGGAATCAATTCAAATTGATTCTTCAAACAAGAATTATGAAATTTGGAAAAAAATACACACCTTTTTCTTTCTTTTGAGGAGCTCGATATTGAAATTGGATTATCTCTATGATTTCGGATCTTCAATATATAAATTTTGGTACCAACGTAGCCCTCTGAATTATCTTACGAATGCCACAGGTTTGACCTGATTTGGATTCTCCAAGACAAAGTTGTGTCCAATCTCCCACAATGACCTAATTATGGACTGGTTCAATAGAGCGAAGTTGTACGACTTGACACGTGCCACTGTTTTGTCCTTTGTCTCTAAAATTGATAGCCAAGAAACTACAATCTATGTACTTGTGACCACTTTGAACAGCACTCCAATCCAATGCCCAAAGAGAGATTTATTAAACTTTTCCCACGATCACCTCTTTGAGATGCAATTCAGGAGCCTGAAAAAGCACTACCTTCCACAAATCATATCTCCAAAAATATTGCGAAAAAAGCTCTGAAATTTTTTGACGAATTTCCTCAGGATTTCAGCTTTGCCCCATACGAATTTTAGATTCTGAACCTTCATAGAAAAAAAGTTATAGCGCAAATTCCACGATGACCTGTTTAGGAGCCTGAAAAAAAACCTAACTTCCACAAATCATATCTCCGAAAATATTGTGAACCAGGCTCTGAAATTTTTAGAAAATCTTCCTCAAGATTTCGGCTTCGTACCCTAAAAATTTCAGCTTCTGAAACTTCGTAGAAAAAAAGTTATAGCGCAAATTCCACGATGACCTGTTTGGAGCAGCGAAACCCTAGAATCCAAAGCTCTGATACCAAATGTTGTGTAACCAGCTCCAAAAATAGAAGAAAAGAGATATCAGCGCCTTAGAAATGAGCCACTTCGAGGGGGAAACCTCCAATACATTACATAAATGAACAATTCTTGGATGATACAATTTACAAAACCTCCTTTCTATGTATAGGAGTCCATGGGGCCATAATGTAATCCTAGTGGGCCACAATGTAATCCTAGCCGACCTAACAATAATAATTTAAGGGCACAATAATAACAAAATGGGGGTTACAAGGGTTCAATAATAACAATAAGGGGGTTACACTATCAATAATAAGGGACTATACTAGTGATATAGGGACCTAACATCTCGGTACCAGGGTTATGTTTTTTGTAATGCTCACCATATTGGTATACCAATTGGTGAAATATTTTTCATTAATCACCTTATTATTGGGATCACTTGATACTCGGCAGGGGACATAAGTGACATCCAAAGGCTCATCATCTAATACTTCAGCTGGTTGTCTACCTTCCAGTGTACACCATTTCATCATGGAGATATCAACGACTAAATAAACATAGATAAAATATGTAGCCTACTTGAAAGCATCCTCACATGCCTCAAATAACTCATTCGGAAAATAAATACACCAATTAAGCTACTCCCCATGATTGCAAACTTCGGCAACAAAAATTACATCTAGTGTACATTCACCTTTGGTGTAATGGCGCATCAAATTTCTTGCTATAATGTGGCATGCAAAATTTATCCAAGGATTGTTGATCAAGTCAATAACAACACCTCGACCTCCTTGTTGAGTGCCATACTTCATGTAAAATTTATCATCGCCTTTTTTCTTACCCTGCTTAGGGGTATTTTAGAAAGAGGAAGAAACATCTACACCACTAGTCGACAATTTTGTCAACTTGTAAATATCATTAACATGCATAGGATATTATTGGTCAAATTGTTGGGTATGTGTTATATTATTTCCACGATTAGTCCCACGCGCTGTACGTTGGGCCAGGTGTAGCAGGGGGGGCAGCAGCCCCCGCTTTCGGGGTCCGGGACAGCACCCCAGGAAATTTCTTTTTTGGGTGTGCAAACCCACGCATAGGCGGACCGACCCATGGTATTTTGCATGATTTTGCACATGGTTTTTGGGGGAAAATAGTTTTCGGCCCCTAGTATTTTGTAGATCCGGTCAAGGGAACTATGGTTATGTTCTAATCCAAGGTTAATGGATTGAGTTTTATGTATGCTTCAGCATGTATATATATGTGTTGTAACACTAAAAGGAATATAATGAAAAATCAAGCTGATCGTCTCGATTTGGGATCCAGGGGAAAATCTCTGTGTATATATGTTTTATGTTTTATGCTCTCGCTATTGTTTATTTTCTATTTTTAATATGTGTTTGTAGATAATTTCTGTACAGGGTTAAAACCTCCACAAATCACAAGGACCCACCATGAAATTAAATGATAAGGTATTGTGTAAACTTCATAGCTTCTCCAATGGTACCAAAAATGGGAAAATTTCGCAGAGTCGTCAAATTAGACTGTTGCAAAAGTCGAAAATATGCTCTAACATGGGAATAACCACTACCACCTTATTTTCCTGAAGGTTCCATAAAAAATTCGAGCTTTAACACTAGAAATAGGAAGGAATTAGCCAAATCGTTTTTTACCAACGAGGATTTCTCATCCTCCCCAAGAGTGTCCTCCATAGCCATAATTCATAATTTGAGAAACAATAGGCCTAGAAAGACAAGTCATAGTTGAGGATTGATGACTGTAGAAAATATAAATGGGAAGTTTGGAATGAGGTTGAGAGGTAGAAACCCTTGACACAGGATCCAGGGTGAACAATTCGACCAAACAAACACTCACAATGAAGAAATCCGGCCACTACATGCACACTATATAGAAAACCTTGATAGTTCGTAGAATGATTACACTGTTAACTAATAATTATGATAGCTTACCAAAATAAATTTGAATCGGGATAATAGTGATGAATAGTATGTGGACCTCGGGTAAATGACGTAAAATACTTGAAAATTAGATTATAATTATGGCCAATTAATGAGGAATGATGACAAATCTATAAAACAGACACTCAAAATCTGTCAAAGGGTATTACGAGAAATATTATAATAATGAATTGAAAACAATTTGTTAATTATTATGGAATTTGATAGAAAAGACACCTAAAAAGTGCTCCCCCATGACCGCAATCAGTTGTGGTGGGCCGCAACTAAACTAAATTGAGAAAATTGAAGCAAATACACTTATTATCGCAAGAGTCATAAATAGACAAACTAACATGCTTGGCTCAATTTTACACCTAACAATGACCCCTTGTCGGAGATCAAAAATTAATTGAAAATTTTATTAACCATAGTAGGGCTTTAGGCATGTGTTATTCACCCATTTTGGAAAAATAATTCCATCCAATTATGCGAGTTTGAAAACTCTTAAATCTTGTATCTCTGCAACAAGGAAAGACCCCGACCAACCCATTTGTAATTTCACCAGATGCTTCAAATATTTGGTGTCATAGAGTAAGAACCAATCGCCAACAGATAAGGACTTCTCTTTATGCATTGGTCAAGCCAAGCCTTTTGTCCTTCCCTTTCAAAATTTTGATGAAAATATGCCAAAAATATATTTTCATCCAATTCCCATAGCTCTTGTTCTCACTTTATAATAGATTCATCAACTACCATTTTAGCATATTGTGCAATAAATAGTTTAGAAACAATAAACTCAGTTGATACTACGACTTCTCGACCATCAACAAGCTGGAACAAAGTGTATTTATGAAATCGCTTCACATTAGTATGAAAATCCCATAATGTACCCAGAATGTGTTCATCCCAATCATCCCTATTTGAAAAATATATCATAGTAAGCCCCTTCTCCAAGATTTTATTAGAATTCAACACCAATGTGTCAACAGTCTTGTTGATGAAATGTGATCATTGATTACTGGTAAGGCTCCTAGGAAACCCAAAGCAAATAGTAATATTCTCAAAGATAAATTGTGTAGTAGTATTAGTAGTATAGTCTTTGATGGCTGCAGGTTCAAGCCAATGTGTTAAGTAATCTATAGTAGTAATAATATATCGGGCATGAGAATGTCACACAGGAGGATTGATAGGACCCACAAAATTGATAAGCCACGTTTCAAAAGCTTTGAGTGCTCAAGCATGATGTAAAGGAATCTCATCTCGTTGTGACGATCCACCAACTCATTGGCAAAAATCACTATTCTTTACTGAAGAGTTTGCCGGATTATCCACAGTCTCACGAAACACTTGTCGACGTTTCGAATCCCAACGGGGATCCATCTTCAGGACATTGGAATGAAGAATTAAAAGAAGGGTTATAATCCATAGATTATAACCCTTCTTTTAATTCTTCATTCCAATGTCCTGAAGATGGATCCCCGTTGGGATTCGAAACGTCGACAAGTGTTTCGTGAGACTGTGGATAATCCGGCAAACTCTTCAGTAAACAATTACCACAGGAACTTGAAAACCAAAATCACTATTCTTACCATACTCTTTGCATCCTTAAATAGAGTAGGCCAACAAATCTTGTCTTACAATACTTTTCTAGTGGTGGATTTTCCTCCTACATGACCTCCCGCAACACCAAATGACACTCCCATAGAATATATTATATCTAGTGGTCTATAACATATTGTCGTAAAATATGATATAGTCCCATTTTGTATAGTTCCCTGTAATAAGTTGATAATATATTGCCTAAACTACCACATTTTATTTATGGGCTGTTGTGTAGTCATCAGGGAAATTACCAATGGTGAGGAACATGTCGATATCTTCCAAATAATCAGAAACTACTTCAAATCGAAATAAGTATGCATTAGGTAACTTTTCATCCATTAATCCCCCTACTTCTATGAAATATAACTGAGAAAGATGGTCAGGTCCCACATTAGACTGCCCAAGTTTTAAAATAACCTCAAAAGAGAATTCGTGAAACAATCAAAGCCACCTACATATCATCCCTTCCAAGCCATGTTTATTCACAATATATTTTAATGGATAATGGTCAGCAAAGAACTTAAAAGGGCCTTCAGGTAGATAGTTTCTAAATTTCTGAAGGGAATAAACCATAGTAAGAGCTTCTCTCTCTATGGTTGTATAAATATTTTCAGTCATAGATATTTTTCTGCTAGTGAATTATATAGGATGATCTAAATTACCTTCACCTGGTTGAGCTAGAATGGAACCTAGAGAAATTTCGGAAGCATCCATATGTACATGGATTTCCTTGTTTTAATTGGGATAAACCAAGATCAGAGCATTAGACAGTTTTTCCTTCAAAGTATAAAATGCAGTATTACATTCATCATTCCACACAATTTTTTTTCTTTCTTCATCAATTTTTTGAAAGGATCAGTGATCAAAGTATAGTTGTGAATAAATCGAGGATAATAACTTGTATGCCCCAAAGTTGATCGCAATTTCTTGACATTGGTGGGCAGCAACATATTCAAAATGACTTCAACTTTGGCTAGATATACGAAAACATTGTCCTTGTAAACAATGTGTCCAAGTGAGGTACCAAAGGGAACATCAAAGATACACTTCTTCAAATTTAAAGAGATTTGCAATTGCCGACAATAACCAAGCATGTCTTACAAGAGAATAGAATGTTTTTTCAAGAGACTATTGGATGCTCATAATATCACTAATTAAATTGTGGTCCAATTAGTGGTTTATAAAGTAGAAACTAAGAAATTTTTTATTGTCACAAAACACTGATTCAACCCCCCTCTCAGCATTTCCGACACACGCCCCATTATCCAATTAGTTAATTCTAATCTTAGTCCATAGAAGAAATAAGATTTAAAAAGTCTAATTAGCTTTGTCAAACGTATTTTCTAAGTGCAATTTCATCACTATAGAAAAGAGTTTCTTAGTTTTAATTGAGCGCAAACTCTCTTGAGAAAATCCCTAATTGCATCCAAAATTTTGAAGTTGTGCAAAAAAAATCCAATTTATTCCTAGAAATTCCTTCAGATAGAAATTTCTTTAAACAAATTGAAATAATCTTGGAAATGAGTTTGTAAACTAAATTGGATAAAGATATAGGAAAAAAATCACCATAATAATTTAGACTACAAGAGTTTAGTTTTAATGTTATAATGGTAGAATTAAGAGTTGAAAATACTCTCGTTTTTCTTAGAGACTCTCCATCCACCTTCAAAATATTTTCTCCCAAAAAAAAAAAATTAATAATAATATTTATAGATCCACCCATCTACCATTGATTTCTTCCCTTCGTGAATATTTCTAGGGTATTCTTCATCTCCTCCAAAGTCATTAGCCCCATAATAAATTCAACAATCTCTATATCAACCATTATGGGAAACAAGTGAAGTGCCTCCTTCATCTCCTCCAAAGTAATTAGTCCCTAATCAATTCAACAATCTCTACATCAACCATTATGAAAAAGAAGTGATGAACTTGTGTCTAATCTCTAATAAAATTCCGTTAAGGATAAGAAAACAAGGATTCAAAGTGCCTTATTACATTCCTATGCAAATATTTAAAAGTGACATGTTTATTACCATTCACATCTTCCAACTCCTCATTCAAATTCAGATTCTTCCTAAACTTTGCAAATTTATGAAACAACTTTGTATTTGTGGTCCTCTTTAAATGTTGAGATACCTCTTCTATCCCATACATTTTTTCCTTTTTACATTCAAGTAAAACCAACTTGTCTTTGTCTACTAATTTTAAAAAAAATAGATTTTTTAAATATAATTTGAAATAAATTTAAAAATCAATTTCATATAAAAAAGAAGATTTTTTTTAATATAAATATTTTCTGATTTTTAGTTTTAAACAAATATTTATAAATTAATTTTTTTTTTAAACAATAATGAGTACTCATTATATTAATTATGCGCTGAGTTGTAGCATGAGTGAGTTACAATTTGAATTTTCCCATGGGCTTCAATTTTTTCATTTCGAGATTGATTAGCCAAGCTGAGATGTTGATGATCACTACAAAAAGATACAAATGATACACGACTCTTATTTATCTTAATAGTATATATTCAACAAAATTGAGACAACATGACTAGAGAGAAAATACCAGTCATTGCAAATTGAAGCTAAGCATTAGGATCAACTAGGAGATTTAAATCTATGCCCAAATTGTGAACCTCAGAAGGGTTTCTTTGTTCTTCCAAAGGTGATCATGAATTTCACACCTGAATTTGAAGGTCTTTAATCATGGTGCACAATACTCCAACCTCATCCTCAAGTTTAGCAACCTCCTTAATTTTGGCATCAATAGTCTCTAAATTTTCGTAAGCCGCCACCCTCTGACCATACAATAATTCCTTTATGTATGATAGCTCCACTTTGATCACCTTTTTATCACACTACGCAAAAACAGTTGGAGTCAAGGAGGATAAAAAGCTAAACTCTATTGAAGACACATTTCTTGGCACTATGCCTCCTTCTCCATCACCCAGCTAGTGCTTGGACATCTACTTCCCCATGAACCTGAAACCACCCCCTCATAGTGCCATTGAATTATGGAACATGATAGAGAGGTAGTGCACCGGTGAGGCTCTTCTTGAGTTAACCCCCACTGAGCCCACCGGGACAAGTTGTTGCACTTACCAAAAGGGAGGACGCAGAGCTAGTCCCAGAGAAATATTGTAGTCTCGTACCTCAGAGAGGATTCTGTATTCTTCTCACTAGGTGGAAAAAACCCAATCCAATCTGGAATGAAAATCACAAGAAGAATGAATGGGAGGTATCAGAGAACTTGTCTACAATTTATAACAGTGACGTTATAGATACAAGCCCAACCCACCAGGATCCCAATACTACATCATCATTTCTTTGAGTGGAGAGAGAGCGACCTTTATTTGCAGACTAGAGCTTGAGCAATTGGGTTGTCTAGTTTGGGCCATGAGGAGTAAATGCAACACGCACGGAGAGATGGCTCGCATGGAAACCAAATTCACATACTTGTAATGAATGTTGAACCTTGAAACCAATGTGAAGACTCCCACGCTTAATTGTAGACTCGCCCCAAATGGATTCAGGTAGAGGGGGTAATGGAGGCAGTGTGGAAAGAGAGTGGGGAGGTGTTTTATTACATCGACGAGTGAAGGATGGTGAGATATCATGCTACGGACAGTTGGGGACTGACAAGGAGCAACGGGGACTGTGGAAATATTCCATATCGGCCAAGGATAAGGCGGTATATGGCCGATGGGGGCACATGAAGGGGATAATCATGGGGGAAGGGTTAGGGAATAGGGTAAGGACTAGAGACATACTTTATTTTCCATCAACTCTTCCTCTGAATTAAAGTTTCAGAGTATGTGCTAGGCTTTTGAGATTGCAAAGGAAGAAAGAATGCTTTGAACACAAAGGAGAGTTTGGATTAGGTGATTGTCTTGATCAAAGGAACAATTTCTTAAATGTCTAATAATCAGAATGGAGTCTCCTAGAATTTTGATGTTTTTAACTTCCCTCTTCTTGGCTAGAAGAAGTCACATATACAAGCTATAAACTTTTGCTTGATTGTTTTTCTTGATGCCAAGTCCCCATATATATTTATCTACTATTATTCCATTGAGATTAAGAAAATCTCTCTCCATCCTGTCACCACTAAATATTTATAAATTTAATTAATAAATATGTAATGATTAATCACCTAGTTTTTTTCATTAAAAAAATCAAATAATTTATAAAAATAAATTTATTTAGTACAATATAAAGTTCAAAATATTTTAACTAATATATATATATATATATTTTTTTAAGTCAATCATAGAGTGCTCCATCCATATATTTTTTTTTATTAGTTTTCTTTAAAATTTTGTGTCTATATAAAATGAACTTAAACTCTACAGGATTCTAAGCTATATCTCTTTTATAAGAAAAATTATCTAAAATTATTAAAATATATTATACTTTTATATTTGCAAAACCTATATCTCGAATATATAATTCAAAGGACATAAATCTTGCAAGTCACCAAAACAAACCCTAGGCTATTGCTTTGGCTTCCATGATTTTTTTTTTTAAATACGCAGAGGAATGAAAATTTTAACCAAACAGAAAACTGGTTGTATTTTTATATTTGCAAAACCTATATCTGGAATATATAATTCAATGGACATAAATCTTAAGTCACCAAAACAAACCCTAGGTTATTGCTTAGGCTTCCATGATTTTTTTTTTAAATACACACAGGAATGAAAATTTTATCCAAACAGAAAACTGGTCACTTCATAAACCTTTCAATATATGCCTAATACAAGGATAGACGAAGATTGTAAAACACTGTATACCAAAATAAATCCCAGAAGAGTCTAAGCTCTGTGATAAAGCTCCTTCATCTACTCTGAAAGCAGATGAAAGATAGACTTCTGCCAGCTTACAATTTACAATGGGGCTAGACAAGATCAGGAGAGGGGAGGGAAAAACAGACCACCACATAAGAGGTGAGTATGAATGAAAGAAAAGAATATGAATTTGGAATTGATGTAGGACATTGAACATAACCCTTAATGTTATTCCAAGTCATAAGTGCCAATCTCCTCACGAGGTGAACTCTCGCCTTGTAATAATGGAGAGGATGCGAGACATCCCAAATTGGCACTATCTCTGAAATATCTCTATCCATCTTTACCTCTTACCTTTAAAAATCCCAGATTGGCACTTATATCTCCAATATCTCTAATTCCAACTTTACTTCTTAATTTTAAAAATCATCTCTAAAATCTCAAATTCCAACTTTACGAGAAACAATTTCAAATTTTCAAAATTAAAAAACCCACTCATTCAGAGATTAGACACACAAATTCCAAATGAAATTACTTAAAACTAGACATGAAATTAGACACAAATTCCAATTCCAAATGACATTACTTAAAATAGGCATTCAATCTCTTTCCGTACAGTTAAATTTAAAAAGAATAAACACTTGCAATTTAGCCTCAGATCTTACAGCTCCACAAAGATGAAGATAATTGCATAAAACATGCAATTTTCAATGGATGTATCAAAGACAAATACAATGAATTAATTAGGGTTTTTTGAGAAGAGAAATTTTGTATTGTCTATAAATTTTTTTGGTAAAAATCACATCAAAGTAAATTAAGTCTAGGTTTTTCTAATTAGTCAGTGTGGTTCATCAATTAAATAGATAAGAAAAATTTCAACTAGCCTTTTAAAAATTAACAATTAGTTTAACTCGAATAAAAAATAAAAACCAGCCTAGATCCATCTTAACTCCGGATCTATCAAGCTCGGAGACTGATCAAATCTCTCGAGGTGCAAACCTCTTTTTTGAGTGCAAAACTTGAGGAAAGGTTTGCACCTCGATAGATTTGATCCCTCTCGGTGCTTGATAGATCCGGAGTTAAGAAAGATCTACGCTGGTTTCAGCCATGTGCTGCCAAGGAAAATCTATAGAAGATATGATTAATTTTATCAATAATATGTAAATATATCAAATATGCTAAATTAATCATTTTAAATATGCTAAATATTTCTGAGATTAACTTGGTCATTTTAAATTTAAATTTTCTTAGTTACCTCAGTTCGTTGAGATGATAAATATTGTTAAGAACTATAATGATGAAAAATGATGAAATATTTTTTTTGAATGCAAAGTGACAATAATAGTGCTGAAAGATAGAAACTGTGAATAATAAGAATGTACTCATGTTACAAATAGTCTTCATTGTGATCAATCTCAAACTATTTTCTTCTACTATTCTTATTGCCACCCTTGTTAGTTTTGTTATCTTTTCATATCGATTATATGAAAAAGAAATTTTAAATCGTAAACCATTTAAATCTTTAGCTCGAGCTGTTGTAGTAAACATGATACCTTGTCTCTCTTGTTCTCTAATATTAATAGGTTAAATTACTATAACACAAAAATCAATGTACATTGTCAATAACTTTTTGTGCTTACACTAAAATCAATGCATATTTTTAATCCAATCGCTTTAAAATTAATGTACCATCATATATCCAATTACATCAAATCATAAATCAACATATACATTGAAGTCAATGCATTTAATGCAAGCAATCAAATAAGATTAGAAAATAACTTCTACATTGAAATCAATGCACCTAATGCAAGCAATCAAATAAGATTAGAAACCAACATCTACAATGAAATCAATGCATTTACTCAAAGCAATCAAATAGGATTAGAAATCTCCATCTACACTGAATTCAATGCATTTAGTGCAAACAATAAAATAGGATTAAAAATATTCTACATTGAAATCAATGCATCTAGTGCAAGCAATCAAATATAATTATAAATCGACATCTAAATTGAAATCAACACATCCAGTGCAAGCAATCAAGTAGTTTTAGAAATCACCACCTACACTGAAATCAATGCATCTAGTGCAAGTAATCAAATATCATTAGAAATAAATATCTACTAAAATCGATGCATCTAGTGCAAATAATCAGATAGGATTATAAATCACTATCTCCACTTAAATCAATCCATCTAGTGCAAGAAATATTCTTCCCTCTCTCCACCCTCCATCCATATCTATATCCCCCTCCATCTCTTGTTTTTTGTCTCTCTATCTCACCCCCCTAAACGCACATGCTCTCACACTCCATATATATCATTTTCTTTGTCAATCACCCCCTCTCCCCATCTCTTTCTTCTTCCCTCTCTTCACCTTCCATCTATATCTCTATCTTCCCCTTCTCTCCCTCTCCCCTGCTAATATCTCTCTTTCCTCCTTTTGTCCTCTCTCCCTCTCTCTCCATCTTCCTTATCACTCACTCTCTCTCTCTCTAGAAACCAACATCTACACTGAAATCCATGCATTTACTCAAAGAAATCAAATAGGATTATAAATCGCCATCTACACTGAAATCAATGCATTTAGTGCAAACAATCAAATAGGATTAGAAGTCATCTACATTGAAATCAAGAAATCAATTCATCTAGTGCAAGTAATAAAATATAATTATAAATCAACATCTAAATTGAAATCAACAAATTCAGTGCAAGCAATCAAATTGTATTATAAATCACCACCTACATTGAAATGAATGCATCTAGTGCAAGTAATCAAATATCATTAGAAATAAATATCTACACTAAAATCGATGCATATAGTGCAAATAATCAAATAGGATTAGAAATCACCATCTCCACTTATATCAATCCATCTAGTGTGAGAAATATTCTTCCCTCTCTCCACCTTCCATCCCTATCTATATCCCCGTCCATCTCTTCTTTTCTGTCTCTCTATCTCACCCCCCTAAACACACACGCTCTCGCACTCCATATATATATCAATCTCGTTGTCAATCCCCTCCTCTCCCCATATCTCTCTTCTTCCCTCTCTTCACCTTCCATCTATATGTCTATCTTCCCCTTCTCTCCCTCTCCCCTGCTAATATCTATTTTTTCCTCCTTTTGTCCTCTCTCCTTCTCTCTCCATCTTCCTTATCACTCACTCTCTCTCTCTCTCCACCTTTATCTCTCTATTTCTTTCTTCTTACCTCCCTCTCCACCCCCCTCCAAGTCCATGTCTCTCTCCCTCCCTCTCTCCACTCTCTCACATCCTCTCTCTTCCTTCCTCTCTTTCCCTTTCTCTCCCATCTCTCTCTCCCTCTCTCTCTCTCTTCACCCACCAACTATGTTACTATATCCCTCCCTCTCTCTCTCTCTTCACCCACCATGTTCCTATATCCCTCCCTCTCTCCTTATATCTCATTCTCCTCCCCCTTATCTCCATTTCTCCTTATTTGTCTCTTTATCTTAGCCCTAAAACTACACACTCTCTCTCTGTCTCTGCCTTGTCACTCCTTCTCTCTCCACTTCTCACTATCTATATTTCTTATTTCCTACATCTCTCCCCCTCCAACTCGATCTCTTTATCGATCCCTCTCTCCTCCTCTCTCTCAGGTCCTCTCTCTCGTCCTCTCTCTCTCTCTCTCTCTCTCTCTCTCTCTCTCTCCTAACTCCCTCTCTCTTCCCTGATCTTAAATTTATGATCTATTCAAATTCACCTATATAATTTACTATCCATTCAAATTATATAAATAATACATACTTGTATTTTAATAGTTAATTTCAACCCATTAATAAGTTAAAAAAGTTATATATAATCTAAATATTCAAGTTATATAAAATTCAAGATTAGGTTAATGCTTTGGCAAAAAAGTAAAATTTATTATTTTTTGAGAACTTGACATACCCGGTGGGGTCATACTGGGCTGCAGATTGCGACATCGAGGTCATACTCGGCTGTAGATTGTGCCTCTCGGTGCAATAAAAATAATTATTTATTTATTTTTTAATTTCTAAAGAATAAATTAAATATTTAATATTTATATTTTGAATTTTATATATTTATTTCTATTTTTACTAATAATAATAATAATATATTTATTTTTAATAAAATTGATAGTATATTTTTTAAGAATTTTATATATTTAGATATTAATATGTTATGTATACTATCACAAATAGTC
Organism: Pinus albicaulis; assembly: GCA_034641835.2. Classification (NCBI taxonomy): domain Eukaryota; kingdom Viridiplantae; phylum Streptophyta; class Pinopsida; order Pinales; family Pinaceae; genus Pinus; species Pinus albicaulis. Next base: position 113,830,399 of record CM076580.1, on the reverse strand, counting down.
ATATTTATTGAACTTAATAGGAAAAGTTAAGGAAATTTTGGAGAAAAAAAATATTTAAAAAAAATTATTTGTTAAATTCATAATATCTATCCAGTGATAATATCTATCAACTAAAATTTTACGAGTGTGTATATATATATTTATATTTCAAAGCAGAATAATAACCTAAAATACCATAAATAAGTATAATATTTAAATACCTAATAAGAATTCAAATTTGAAAATAAGCTTTGATTATTTCTGATCTAATTCAATGAACAGAGCTAGTCTTCTTCGTCTCATCAACAATATGGCTTTCCAGCAGATCATCTTTGTTCATCTTAATCAACCCAATTTACATTCAACTTTTTGACCATGAAATCTCTCTGAAATAATTTCAGAGTATAAATACAGAACTTCTGAGCAGCAACATGTTTACATTTGCACAGTAATTATTCTATGGTTTATTTGTAAAAACACCTATATCTGTTCAAAGGTCAAACCTAATTAAAAAAAGTTTCGAAGCATACTGCCTGAGGATTACTACGTTGCTTACTTGTAAATGCTTTCTTCTTTCAAACCACAGATTCAAAGACCTAATCTGAATAAAAAACCACATGTTCAAAGACCTAATCTGAATATTCTTTTATTGGCAATACCCACACATCAAATCCTAAGTCTTTAATTAACTAAAAATATAACAGGGTTCATAGATAACAAATTTCATAACCCTCACAGACCACTCAATAATATCTAAAATATAAGCAATATAACGGAGTTCATAGCTCCCAACAGATCAAACACGCATATTTTGAAGATAAAGCAACAGTATAGGTTTGCAGATTAAGAAGAACAGCCCTAGTCTGGCCTAACTGGTACCAGTGCACATGAATCATCATTACAGCTACCATTATTAAAGTTGAGAGCATAGGTTAAAATATCATATTTGAATCTGAGCTATGATGATAACATTGGCTTATTCATTCTTCCCAACGCTGCCTTGATCTTGCACAGGACATGAGGCCTCTTACTTATTCTTCTGCAACAACCCAACTTGAAGCGGTCATCGTCCTCCATCACAAAACCTCTGTACAGACGACCCATTTTGGCACCGACCCTGCGCCAATCGCACTTCGGAGGCCTTTCATGGCTGCCTGAAGATACAAGCTTCTTCTGTTGGGAAGATGATTCTCCATGGCCAAATTCACCACGGATCCGAAGATAGCTATCAGTGAAAATTCTTCCCATAATGAATTCAACGGATTTCTCCCTCTGGGTTTGACACTAGCAAAATCTCTGTGATAATATAAAATGAAGAGGAGAGAAACTTGGATAAAATGCTATTAAAATATAAAACCTGTTTTCTGCATATAATCGTCTTATAATAAATCGACCTCAGACAAAATGAGACGTTAAGTTTGACGGTGTCTTCATCATATGCTGTTTTAATATATTTTGTTAAGTTTGCCGGTGTTTTATTCAACACTCCTAACAATACAATTCTTCTCCACTGCTCAACGTTATTATTATCTTCCACTTCATTCTCTCCAGTTCAGTTTTGTTTAAAGTTTTTGTACATTCTTGAAATTTTAAATGTTATTTAAAAGAATTTTATTATTTTTTATGGAGTTATTTATATGTGATATTTTTTGGATTTTTTAAGGGAAAAAAATTGTGATGAAATCTTGATCAATATTGTTTAAACTATTTTTTCATTATACATATAGTTTTAACACCTTTAAAAACTCAAAAACTACAAAACATTTCTATTATGAATAATTCACTTCTGAAATTTGTAATTTGAATAAATCTTTAAAAATTATAAACAAATTAGATCTTAAAATAAACCTAAAATTATGACAATTCATTTAAGATTTGTAAATTATAAAATAATAAATCATATTTACATAAAAATATTTAAATTTTTAATAATTTTATATTATTTTTTACAATAAAATAATTTTATAATATAGAAATTTTAAAAATAATTTTTTAAAAATGTAAAAATGTTTTTTTTTAAATTAAATATATAAATTTAATTTTTTTAAAGGTTTTTAAAAAAGCATTGATGGATTTTCCAAGTAAATCTCTTATTTAGTTACTCATCAGGACATATATTTGAATATTTTTTTCACAAATACTTACAATGAATGAAAATCTTCACTTTCCATTTAAAAAAAAAAATGTACAACCTCTAAAATGTGAAAGTTTTCGGATTCAAATATTAAAAGTAGTATGTTGGATTATTTTGATAAGGTTAACAGGATAGATGACTATTTTGGTATATTTAAGGACATCTTTACCTTTGTTGAATTACAACTTATTAGTATATTTTGATTACAAGTTTAATATATTTGAGTTATATGGTAATAAATTATAAATTTGATTTTAAGTTTAGTTGAAATTATTAGAATAAATTACTCATGGTGGGGAAATATATAATGTTTAACATTTTGACTCGGTGAAAAAATATAAAATTAAAAAAAGTAAAATAAAAAATATACATTAAAAAAATATTTTGAAAAAATAAAAAACTAAAAACTTGATATCAATCAAATTAAACAAAACACAAAAAACATCCAAAATGAAGATAACAACCAATTTCAATTTAATTATCAATAATATTCTATATGGAATATGTAATCTTTATGGATGATACAAATTTAATCTCCATGGAATATTCTAGAATATTTTTAATAGTAGTCACAAATCAAAGGTTAAGATTTATCTCAAAAGCATTTATTTCTAGAATATTTTTAGTAGTAGTCACAAATCAAAGGTTGAGATTTATCTCAAAAGCATTTATGTTGTTTTTTCCATTTTAATTAAATTAATTAATTAAAAAAATGTCATATGAATATGAGTTATGATCTTTTAAGCATGTCATATTAGTAAATTTTGGTATTGGCCCATGATATTGTAAAAAAAACTATACCAAGAATATTCTAGAATATTTAGTCTACCTTAACCAATGTAGCTATATAAATGAAATGGCTAGGAGTATTTAGTAGTAGTCACAAATCAAAGGTCTAGATTCACCTCAAAGTCATTTATGTTGTTTTTCCAATTTTAATTAAATTAATTAATTAAAAAAATGTCATATGAACATGAGTTATGATTTTTTGGGCATGTGGTATTAGTAGATTACATCAAAGCACTTATTTCATGATAGACATCAAAACACTTATTTCATGATACATCTCACATTTTCGAGATTAAAAACAAATCCTAAAAATTAACTAAAGTATTTTAAATAATTATTGTTTGTATATACTATCAATAATACTTTAGAATATTACATGGATGTTAAATCCCTACCATTCATCTAATAATTATTAATTTTAGCAACTTGAGATATATGATGAAGTGTTTTGATAGTTATTATGGATTGATTTATATAGTTATGCTACTTGATAATTAAATTTAAATTTCGAAATCCCTATTCAAAATAGGCATGTATATATACATATTTTTTTTGTTAATAAGGCTGAAGGAGTAAGCAGACATTGTGATAAGGCTGAAGGAGTAGGCTATCTCTCGACCCCATTTCAAATCCCAATGGGGCACACCTTTGACCCATTATGATACTTGGCTAAAGGAGTAGGCACACATTATGATAATGCTGAAGGAGTAGGCACACATTGTGATAAGGCTCACAGTGTCATAGTGTGCCAAGGCTCAAAGGTGTAGTCTTCCCCACCCTAGTGGAATCTCTACTTAGGAGTAGTCTTCCCCACCCTAGTGGAATCTCTGCTCCTACTAAGTTCTTGGCGTTGTAGTGGGAACCACTAGATTTGATTTCGGGCCTCACATAAATTATTGCAATGAATTACTCATTCACCATAGTAAAAATAATAATTTACATTTTTAAAATCTTAACATTATAAGATGTATTGTCAAATATAAGTTTTTTTTTATGTTTATCAACATTTACCATCCATTTAACTTTTATATATATATATATATGCAAAATATGAAATCTAATGATTTAGACAACAAAACAATCTTCAAATTCATGATGCAAATAAATTTTGTGGAAATTTGATTACAACATTTAAAAGACTTGATTATAAATTATCTTGTATATTTAATTAATCCAAATTTGATATTATAGCTATTATTTATATGTTATTATATAATATTTTTACATATATGGGTTAGTATAGTTGGTTCTCTTTCATATCATGTTTACATTTACATTATTAATTATATTATTAATTATTAAGTAAGTTATATACATTATTTTATATATTTATTAGCTTAGGTTCATCTTAAATTAAGATTTACAGGTCTAGAGTTAAGATGTACTTGAGCTAATATTTTTGTATTCCATAATGTATTTCCCTAAGCCTTCAAACAGGTTTCATCATAACAATTACGATGGAAAAATACCATGAGTTATAAAAAAGGACCAATAGTAAATTAGTAATTTAATTTTTATTTGTTCCAGTCAAAATTTTGATGTTTACATTACATCATCTCTTCTATACTAGCTAGAGCACCACAAAAAAATTAACAATTTTATTATTATTTATATAAAATCATATTTTTGAAATTAAACTATATTTAAAAACTTATATAATAAATGTTTGAAACTCATTGTTAACATAATACTCTATAACACACTCATCAACGATTAAATTCTTGTCATAAAATATAATAAATATTATTTTAATATTCATATTAATTTATTTTTAATATAATTTAACTTAGTATGCATTATAGAAATTTTTTCATTACATAGTTATTATGTTTTTCCTAACATACCAATTAGCTTCCTATTTCTAAACTCTTATTTTAATATTTTCAAAAGACATATTCTAAGTTATAAACAAAATGACTCTTTTCAAGGTAATCATATAAGATTGTGATTTTTTGTTGTTTGAAATACATTTTGAATGCATAAATGGATTCAAAACCCTAAAAAAACTGGAGCACTTGAAATCTATAGATTAAACTACATAAAATCATTTTTTTTAAAACCATTTTGACGTTAGACTACATGTTTTCTAAATAGTGATAACTAGGTAGTTGGTCTCAATTTTTTTAAAAACCATTTGATGATTAGTTAGACAACATGTTTTCTAAATAGTGATAACTAGGTAGTTGTATTTTTTTAACCTATGCATACATCAGATAAAATAATTGTGTGGTGGAATTATTATATAGATGTTTTCTCACATACAATATCAATATGATCACTACAAATCAAACAATTATTGTATCAAGAGACCTCTCCAACCCAGTATGGAAGAGATGTTGTAATATCATGTTATGTTATCTAAACATTTTGACTTGGTCAAATTCTATAAAAAAAATTAAAAATAAAATAAGATTATATATATATATATTGGAAACCTTAAAGCGCTACTAAGAGGAGGGGTGAATCAATAGCCAAATTTTGTCTTTTATTTACTTTACTGAATCACACATAATTAATTAGCAACAACTCATTAAACAATTGCAGATTTATGCATAAATCATAAGCAACAAATAAACCATATGACCAACATAACCATGAACAAGAACACAAGGAAGCATCAACAAATGAGACACGAGATAACTAGTGGAATACCCTTCACCAGGAAAAAAACACCCTTGTTGCTGCTATGCTACGCTAAATATTCTATTAAGAAAAATATGCCTTTTACATAGGTTTGCTGACTCCCATCAGCTAGGAGACTTGACCTCATATACTACTGGCCAAACCCATCATCTTGGAGACTCAATTCTACTAATCCGCTCAAAATAATTTATTGTCACATAGATATAAGAATTAGCATCTGTTGAAAGCCACCACAATCAATTGATCCTTGCCCAACTCCGATTGGACTATCCAACTACCATTGGATTGATAAAATCTTCCTTTTGTTGAAACTTTGAAATCATTGCTCCACATCCATGAATTCATTTACCCTCTCATCTATGTGGACCTCATTTCATACATTTTCACACTCGATCTCAAGACTGTATGCTCAACTTAATTCAACTCTGCAATATGGCCTCTAGCAGCAAGACATATGTAACAACCCTATGTTAAAAACTTCATGTAATAAAGTTAATAAAGGGAAAATAATAACCGTGGTCATGGGACACGTATTCCAAGTTGAAAATTGGGCAAAAAATCCTAGTGTGGGTGTTCATTTGGCTTATTATGGCTAAGGAAAATTGGCAGGCAATGGCAAAGGCTTTGAAAAGGAAAGAGACAATAATTGGTATTTTATTATTGAAAAAAAGGAAATTAGGAGAAAAGGAAGGTGAAAGGTCACAGTTTGCATGTGAGTAGAAAAAAAGAAGGAAAATAATGGAAAATGAAGAAAATAAATGCCTCATTAATAAAAAGGCTTTTGAGGATCAATTGGTAGCTTTTGTCAGTTCATTTTTGGAGCTACCTGTCTCTATACTCTCTCTCTTTCACACTCTAGGATACTTATAGTTTTCTTGGAGAATTCTAGCATTGGATCAAGAAAATAAAAGGAAGGGCAAAGAAGGCAAAGGGAAAAAAAGATCAAGCAAGGAGGAGAAGAATGAAATGGATACAATAGGATTACTTGCAGGTATTGATTTTCATCTATGATTTCCTTTCTAGATTTGGCATGCATGTGTGCATCTATTTCTCTTGTTGTCATTGGCATGGGTTTTTCTAGGTGTGACAATGATTTTTAGTCTTTCCTTTCCATTTACAGATAGCCATAGTGTGATGGGTTCACTTTTACTTGGTTAAGTTGGACTGTCTGATGGTTTCGAAACTAAGTGGGGTGGTCTCTGAAGAAAAACATCAGGCCTAAGCATCCCTAGACCAATGAAGGTGGGATTGTAGTAAAGCCGAATTATGTGTACCTCAATGGGCCTAGGAATCTTCAACCGATAAATGGAGGGATATATGGTAAAGCCTTGAGGGGTGTCCCCTGAATAGGACCTAGGAATCATCAACTGGTGACGACGAGATATATAGTAGAGCCTAGAGGGTGGAGTCTCGATTAGGCCTAGGAATCCTCGACCAATGAATGACAGGATATATGGTAAAGCCTAGAGACCAGGAGATATGAAAATTTCTCATGATGTAGGTGGAGAGATCCGAAGGAATCTATGCTTGTATAGGCCAAGTGATCCCTGGACCGGTATTTTTGGGGGGATTGCGGTAAAGCCCAATATTGTATGTTTATTGTTTGGGCCTAGGAATCCCTTGGTTGATTGCGCTAAAGCCTAAGGAAGCCTAGTTGGTTTTTTTGTGTCCTTCATTCATGCTTGGAATATCGCACAAGAGTGATTGGATTAAAGAAATATTTGGTTTAGCCTAATCTATGGTCGAGTGGTTCATGGAATTCCCTAACTTGGTTGGCATATGCATTCATTAATAAGAGCTCCTTCTCATTTGGTATTTCATGTGTAAATTTACTTATTCATATGTGGTTTTTATGGTTGTTATATCCTTTCTATTTCTGTTGGTTATATGATGGTTATGAGTATGTTTTATGACAGACTTGATGTATGGCTCTCATCATGTTTTGATTAGAAAATGAATGAAAATGAATATATGACCTAATAGATGATAATGCAGTTATTGTGATAAGGCATCAACGCTTCTTTATGAATCTCAGATAAGTATGAGACCCCTATGCTCATATATATTGTTATGAACTGTAGATTACATATTTGTGACATGTTTGATGAAATGCATGTCATGGTTAGTAGGGGTAAGATCAAGTATTTGTACCAATTATTGCATTAGTATCATTATTCCATTGTTATTATTCATTTTTGGAACTTTCATGAACTTATGGACAGAGGCTTGAGACCTAGCCTTGAAAAGGTGGCTCAGATTCCGGGGTTGCTGGCTCAAAACTACCTGGAAAAGTCCATAGTTGTTGGCATGCCTTGTTGTGGGATTGATTGGAAGGATTCAATTGCATGCATGCTTTTCATGGGAGTGGTTAAGGGTCCAGATCAACAAAATGACAAGTTGTCTAAGGGATTAAGCACCTGGAAGGGTTGGTTGACTCCTAACGGGTTTCTAGCTCCTAAGGAAGGTAAAATTGGTTTTTTCTTGTCAGTTCCACTTCTTTAACTGTGCATGGGGAGTTGAATCACATCATAGTAGCATCATGTCACATGTTTACCCCAGTAGGTTGATTAACTTGGGTAAATGTGAGAGGAGGGTGTTACACAGTGGTATCAAAGCATGGTTCACCCTATGGACAGGATGGGCAGTGTGTTGGTCATGCATACATGTCGGTTGCATAGGTGTTCTTTATTCTTGTGGTATATGTGCTTGTTTTGTATGCATGGTGGTGGTTATGGTTGCAGTTGTGCCACCATGTAAAATTTGATGGTGTTGATGTTGCATGTGTTTATCATGAGTATATGTCAGGTGTGCATTGGTTATTCATGTTAGTTTTATATGTTGTTATGCATACATTGACATGGTGATATTTGTCATGCATGAGGTCATGGTATGTTGTCGGTATGGTCATGAATTGATAACTGGACAATGTTTGAAATGATGTGTATATACTGTTATGGTTATGATTATAATATAGTTTATCTTACAAATGAGATATCCTCCCCTAAACTATACTAAGGTATGTTGATTATATTACATTTTAGTTTTAGCTGACATGGTATACTTACAAGAAAGAGGTCGAAGATGATTAGCAAGATGGTAGACTATAGTTCACGAGATTCTCCCTATGGAGCAGAAGATCATCATGGTTATATGTAATCTCCTGATATAGTATACACCTTAATAATTTTGAAGGAAGAAATAAGAAGTTGCAAGGAAGATAATGACAGAATCGTTCAGTCACAGGAGAAACAAGCAGAAGTTAAAGTAGTAATCCTTCAAAGTTTTTCAGAATTGCAGAGACACGGAATAATTCATATCAGTCATGGGAATGAGGTTAGGAATAATGGGGCATATGGCAGTATATCTCATGGTGGGGATTGGTTGGATAGAGATGACATGATCAGAGATGGCAAGTTCATTAATACACCAGATAAGAGAGGTGATGGACACATGTTCTATTCTAGTTCTAGTTCTGACAGGTATCATGACCATCATCGTTATCATCCTTATATGAGGAATGACAAGGGATAATTTCCAGATGATTTCAAGAAATACAAGCCACCTAAATTTGATGGATAGTTGAATAAACTAGAAGACATAAAGGCATGGTTACCTAGATGAAGAAATTATTCGACTTACATGATTACATAGATAAAATGAAGGCCGGAATAGTTATCTTCATCCTCAAAGGGAAATAATATAATTGGTGGGAATATGTGTAGCAGGTTAGAGACATGACGACATAAGAGTTGATTTGGCATGAATTCAAGAGACTTTTCATGATGAAATACTTCTCAAAGAGGTACTATGACAACAAGGCCAAGTAGTTTTTATGAGCTAAATATGGGATCAATGATAGATGAGGAGCACATGACTAAGTTCCCGAAGTTATTGAGGTATGTACCATATATTAAGGATGAGAAGGACAAATTTTAGAGATTTTTCAGTGGATTTTCATTAGAATTTAGAGATCAGATTGAGTATGATGAACCTCAGTCACTTGAGGAAGTTATTGGTAAGTTGAATAATTTTTATGAGAAATCGAAGCGTAAGACATAATCTCAAAAAGGATGGAAAGTAAAAGATAAAGGTAAAGGAAAATGGAAGTCGAAAAGAGAAAGACCTCGAGATGTAAGTGAGAAAGAAAATGTTGCACCTTACAAAAATTTCAATGTAGTTGGACAGGGACATGGATCACAGCCTGGACAGGGACATGGATCACAGCCTGGAGGGCAAAATAATAGAGATGATGGTAAGGGACAGTTGCAGTGTCGAACATGTAGTAAGGATCATCTTAAGAGGGATTGTACGAAAAATTAGGGTGGTCGGCCTCAGATGTATCGTGCATAGGAAGCGTAGAATGTTGGGGGTGTTGGGCAGAGCATTCCTAGAATCTATGCAGTGTTGGATAATAGACAGGAATATCACCGGGCATATATTATCGAGATGGACAGTAATGTTTGTGATCAAGTTGTTTCTATTTTGATTGACCCTAGTCCCAATTATAGTTATGTTAACCCTGACTTGGTGGATAAGTGTGGTTTGATTAAATAAGTGCATGTAGAATCTTGGTTAGTGGAGTTGGCTACAAGTATAAAGAAGAGAGTTCATCATTAGGTAAGAGCTTGTGCATTTGAGTTTAATGGTATGCCTACATCAGTGCATTTATATGTACTTTTGTTGGGATCATACAATATGTTGTTGGGTATGGACTTGTTGTATCTTCACAGGACCAAGGTGGATTGTTATGATAAGGCTATTGAATGCTTGGATGACAAAGGGGAACAAAGAATATTTCAAGGTAAGAAGAAGGTAACATCAGTTAGAATGGTGAAATTTGTGTAGGCTAAGCACAAGCATAGAAAAGTGTGTGTGTTATTTGTAGTGAATATTTATAGCGATAAAAGTAAGGAGGATGATGTATTGAACATGTACCCTATATTGCAGCAGTTTCATGATGTATTTCCAGCAGATATTTCAAAATTTCCACCCCATGGAGAAGTGGAATTTTCTATTGAGTTGGTACCAGGGGTATCATTAACACCAAAGGCATCGTACAGGATGAGAACTCCGGAGTTAGTAGAGTTGAAGTTGCAATTGAAGGAAATTATTAACAAGGGATACATTAGGCCAATTTTATTACTGTGGGATGCACTAGTGTTATTTTTGAAGAAGAAATATGGTACTCTTAGACTATGCATTGATTACAAGCAATTAAAAAGGTAACCATCAATAAAAGGTACTTTTTATCAAGGATTGATGACTCGTTCGATCAACTGAAGGAGCAATAATGTTCTTGAATATTGATTTGAGATAAATATATCATCAGGTACACATCGAAGAAGAGGAAATTTACAAGACTTATTTTTGGACCAGGTATTGGAATTATTAGTTTGTTGTAGTTCTATTTGGTTTGACCAATGCTTCAACTACTTTTATGTGTTTGATGAATAGTGCGTTGCGTCCTTATCTAGAAAATTTTGTTATTGTGTTCATCGATGACATCTTGATATATTCTAAGAATGAGGAAGAGGATGTCGAAAATTTAGCAATAGTTTTGAGATTGCTGAGAGAGAATCAGTTGTATGCTAAGCTCAATAAATGCAGTGTCTTCTAGAAAAAGGTACATTACTTGGTACATGTTGTTTCCAAGGAAGGTATAACTGTGGATCCATAAAAGATGAGGGCTATCATGGAATGGGAAACACTTATAAATGTGGATGAGATAAGATCATTCATGGGATTAAAATGTTGTTAGATGAATTTCATCTTGAACTTCTCACGAATTTCTTATCCCATTACATCATTGCAAAGTAAAGGTAAGAAATTTGAATGGACAGAAGAATGGGCATCAAGTTTTGAGCAATTGAAGCAGTTGTTGACAAATGCTCTACTGTTAAGTATTGTAGATCTGGATAAAGAATTTGTGGTGTGTACATATTCTTGTAATAGAGGGCTTGGTTGATTCCTTATGCAAGAGGGACAAGTAGTATGCTATGAGTCGCGCAAATTGAATGAGCATGAGTAGAATTATCCAAAACATGATCTTGAGTTGGGAGAGATCATCAATGCATTGAAGATGTGGAGACACTATCTTATTGGTAGGAGGTTTTCATTGATGAACGATCACAGTGGATTGAGGTACCTATTTGATCAACTGAATCTAAATGTCAGGCAAGCCGGATGGTTGGCATGATTAGTGATTTTTACTTTGATATTCGATACATCAAGGGTAAGGAGAACAGGGTTGTAGATTCTATTAGCATGAGAGTACAAGTAAATCAAATAACAGCTATGAGATCTTATGGGAAATATCTATAGGATCAGATCTTACAGGAAATAAAACATGATGACAAGTATAGAGTGCTTAGGCACAAGTTACAGTAAGGTACAGGTGATCACGATGTGGACTATCATCTTACAGTAGATGGTTTGGTCATATTTAGGGACAAGATATATGTGGCGAATGATAATGATCTCAATAATACTATCTTGTGATAGTTTCATGCAAAACCGTATTTAGGTCACCCAAGATACCAAAATACATTGACAACAATGAATAATTTTTCTCATCGACCAAATCTGAAGAAGGATGTGCTGGATTTTGTGGCTAGATTCTCAACTTTAGGCAAGTGAAAGAAAAATGTAAGCATCTAGGTCGACTACTACAACCAATTACGATTCCAGAGTGAAATTGCAAGGTCATTTTCATGGATTTAATTCTATATTTTTCAAGGAAATCTAGACAACATGATCCTATTATGGTTGTGGTGGACAGCTTGAAAATAGTAGTGCACTTCATCCCGGTGAAGTCTATATATTGAGCTAGTGATGTGGCACAGGTATTCATCAGAGAGGTGGTGATTTTCATGGTCTACTAAAGAATACTGTGTCAGATAGGGATGCCAAGTTCACTTCTAGGTTTAGCAAGGAGTTATTTGCAGGTTTGAGAACACGGTTGGCCTTCAACGCAACTTGTCATCCATAGATATATGGATAGATAGAGAGGGTCAACATGATCTTGGAGGACATGTTGAGGATGTATGTGATGCATCAAAAATGAAAGTGGGAAGAGTATATACCTATGGTTGGGTTTTCTTACAAAAATGGTTATCATGAATCACTAAGGATGATACCTCTTGAGGCACTCTATGGGCGGAGTTGTAATACTCATATTAGTTGGAGTGATCCAATTAACATGGTATTGATTGGACCAGAAATGTTGGCAGAGATGGAACAAGAAATGCAGGTTATAAAGAAAAATCTAAAAGAAGCACATGATAGGCAGAAAATTTATGAAGATCAGAACATGATGTTTAAGGACTTTCAGGTTGTTGAACAAGTGTATTTTTGCATCAATCCCAAGAATACCTCCGTGAGTATTGGATCATGTGCCAAGATGACACCTCGATTTTGTGGACTTTTCGAGATTCGTTAAAGGATTGGGCCAGTAGCTTATCAAATTGCACTGCCTCCGACAATGAAAGTCCATGATATTTTCCATGTTTCATTTCTTAAGAAGTATATTAAAGATGTTGATCATATGATTGACTAGTCTATATTGCAAGTGGAATGAGAAGGAGAATTCCATTCGAAACCTCAGTTTATTTTGCATAGAAATATTATCATATTATGTAACTGATAAATTGAGGAGATTAAATTGTAATGAAAGCACTTAGGCCTGATGAAGCTACATTGGAGATGATTGATTAGATGCAGGCTATGTGTCCTTCTTTATTCATTGGTTGAATGAATGTTTTTGGCATATGTTTTGGTATATGTACATATGTATATGGATGTAAATACCACTATGAGTTGTGTTATAAAGCTCCAATAAGTGGTATGGCTGTTGTTATCACCAGGCTAGAGAAAAAATATTTCAAACCAGCTTTTAACTAGAAGTTAGCACTTCCAGTCAAAGAGGGATCTCTCAAACAAAACAATGAAATATTCAAGATGAAATTTAATTTTTAGATGGCTATGTTTGTTTATACTTTATGTTATTTTTGCAGGTTAAATAGTGATATGACAACCACCATCGGGCATGGAGTCAGCTAAGAAAATTCAATTACAAACAAACTGTGTTCATGGAAGCTCAGGAAAATTGGCTTAAACATAAATTTTTATAGTAAAACACAACAAATGAAGGAAGTTGCAGCATCTAATATGAATTCCAAGTGATAAAATTTCCATGAAATGGATAACAATATACATAATATGGAGATTAAAAAACACATAAGAAAAAAATAATCTCAGGTTTAAAGACAGTCTGCTGCAAAATCTATATTAGCTCATGAAGAAAGATTACAAAAATGGCTCTTGGAACATTCCTCAACCCCTTCAAAGTGAAAAATCTCCAAATATATAGAGGGAGGTCCTCATTTACAATCCTCTGCCACGTGGGCTAGATTCAATGCACATTAAAGAGTCCTATTTATAATTGATTTACAAAACAATGGAGTATTTTTAGGGATATTTCAGTTTTAAAAGAGTTCGAATACAAAAAGGATTCTTCAATCATTAAATAGCTCAAAAAATTCTATTAATAACCCTTATCAAATGCAACTAACTGCTGATGTGTTGGATGATTGATGTGTTGGCTGGCATGTGCTGGATGATTGATGTGTTGGCTGGCATGTGGAGGTTGACCTGCTCAATTGGACCTCCACCAAGTCAAATTTCAATTTTTTGCAACAAATCTAGCCTGGAAAAATTTTGTAAAATAGGCCTCAAAGATAAGTGCGTATTTTCCAAATCCTGATAGCTGTGAAAAAATGAAGAGACATTTTTTTAGAAGAGCTCGAGTTGAAGAAGAACCTCTTTCATATTTCCAAAATTCATTTCCATTTAGTCATAAAGTGAGCTTGAATTTGATAACTAAAACAATATTTCCAGAATTTCAGTAGCAAAAATTCGGTAGCAAATGCCAGGAAACACCTTTGTGCAAGCTATCTAATATTTCTGACAGTTATGGGGTCTTCACGAGTGTTTATGAGTTAAACACATGCTTTGAGCACTCCCTTATCTCAAAATTTCACTTAAATTGGTAGCAAGTTTGGTAGAAAATTACAAAGAACATCCCTCAAGTACTTTTCTGATTTCACTGCAAGTTTTGAGGTGTTGACTTATGTATTGACGCTAAACTCATGCCATTAGAACTCCTCAATCTAATATTTTTACTTGCATTCTCCTCCACTATAATTTTCCTTAGAAAATGCTCTATTTTTATAACTGAAGTTGTTGCGAAAATGTCTTGAAGTGTCAAATTGCTAATCATGACCAAATGAACCTAAGACATGGATTTTTTTATTTTCACTTTATCTTGAGACCCTACTAAAGTTCATAACCACCTAACAAACTAATTTTATGACAAAAATAAGCTTTGTAGATGTGATTATTTTGAAGAAAAACTTAAAACCCTAACTAACTTAACCAAATTGACTTAAAAAAAAACTAAGTTTTATCATAGATAACCGTGGATCCAATGAGAATATTGAACTCATGTGATACAACAAAGAACCAGCAGCTCGAGTGCTCGAATGCATGACCATTAAGATGATCCCGATTTGAAAACTACATTCAAACCCATTCACCAAATTGAAAAGCAAACTACAAACCAACTATTAACTAACCACTACTGCTGCTTAATCTTTGTAAACTTACACCTATATCTGTTCAATGATCAAACCTAATAAAAAAAATTTCAAAGCATACTGCCGTAGGATCACTACGTAACTTAACTTGTAAAAGCTTTCTTCTTTCAGACCACAGGTTCAAAGACCTAATCTGAATATTCTTTTATTGGCAAAAACAACACATCAAATCATAAATATTTAGTAAACTAAAAATGTAACAGGGTTCATAGATAACAAATTTCATAACTCCCAAGATCACTCAATAATATCTAAAATATAAGCAATATAACGGAGTTCATAGCTCCCAACAGATCAAACACACATACTTTAAAGATAAAGCAATAGTATAAGTGGCCTAACTGGTAAGAATAACAGCAGATTAAGAATAGCAGCCCTAGTTTGGCCTAACTGGTACCAGTGACATGAATCATCTTAATAGCTGCCATTATTAAAGTTGAGAGCATAGGTTAAAATATCATATTTGAATCTGAGTTATGATGATAACCTTGGTTTATTCATTCTTCCCAACACTGCCTTGAGCTTGCACAGGACATTGCACTGCTGAGGTCTTCCATGGCTGCCTGAAGATACAAGCTTCTTCTGTTGGGAAGATGATTCTCCATGGCCAAATTCACCACGGATCCGAAGATAGCTATCAGTGAAAAATCTTCCCATAATGAATTCAACGGATTTCTCCCTCTGGGTTTGACGCTCTAGCAAGATCTCTTTGATAATATATAAGAGAAACTTAGATAAAATGCTATTAAAATATAAAACCTGTTTTATAATCGTCTTATAATAAATCGGTCTCATACAAAATGGGACGTTAAGTTTGACGGTGTCTTCATCATCTGCTGTTTTAATATATTTTGTTAAGTTTGACGGTGTTTTCGACCTCAGACAAAATGGGACGTTAAGTTTGACAGTGTCTTCATCATATGCCGTTTTAATATATTTTGTTAAGTTTGAAGGTGTTTTATTCACTTAGCAATATAGATAGCCACTAATTAACGATCAGCCACTAACATCACTCCTAACAATACAACTATTCTCCACTACTCAACGTTATTATTATCTTCCACTTCATTCTCTCGAATTCAGTTTTGTTTAAAGGTTTTTGTACGTTCTTGAAATTTTAAATGTTATTTAAACTGTAATAGTGGGCATGAATTTTATTAATTTATATGGAGTTATTTAAATGTGATATTTTTTGGAATTTTTAATTGATTTTTGGCTAGAATTTTGGGGAAAATTTTGTGATAAAATCTTGATTAATGTTGTTTAAACTGATTTTCCATTATATATATAGTTTCAACACCTTTAAAAACTCAAAAACTATAAGGCATTTCTATTATGAATAATTCACTTGTGAAACTTGTAATTTCAATAAATCCTAAAAATTATAAACAAATTAAATCTTAAAATAAAACTAAAATTGTGACAACTCATTTACGATTTGTAAATTATAAAATAGTAAATCATATTTATATTAAAATATTTAAATTTATAATAATTTTATATATAGCATAAAGTTACCATGCCTGTTCTCATCGAAGGGAAACCCTAGCGTTGTTGCCTCCCGCTGCGACCTGCTCTGCGCAGCCTGAGACTGGGCTCTGCCCTCTCGGCCGTTTCCGCCTCTGACCCTGGTCCTCCTGACCTCTAGGTCTCTTAATATTTTGTCAGATCTACTTGGATCTATGCCCTTGGAGATTCTTCCTGCAGGATCTGATCAGATCCTCTTCTTCTTCATCCCGGACTTGAGATGCCTCGCTTCTTGTATTTTCTTGGTGCAGATCGGTTTTGCTGATTTGACCTTCTTTGCCATGGAAGCCCAAGGCTTGCCCATCGGTCCCTCGCAAGCTCCATCCCCAGAAGCTGAAGTAGCCTTCTCCTTTCTACTTGCTTCGCTGCCCAAAAAGAAGAAGTCTGAAGTCTCTAAGTTTGTCAAAAGGCTCGACGATGTTCCGGAGGTAAACCTCCCTCCTGAGGGTCCGATCCAGGTCGCTTTGTCCCTGGCAGATCATGCTCTGGTGGGTCAATTCACGGGCCTTTGGCCCTCGCCAAAATCGAAGGAAAACTGGGTCGTCAAGAACTGGGTTCCACTGATCAAGAACAAAGTCACCTCTTATTTTCTGGGCAGAGGCTTCTTCCTGTTTGAGTTCAACACAAAGGAGGACAAAGACCTGATTTTCAGGAATGGGCCCTATTTCATGGGACCTTAGGGCCTCTACCTCAACAAATGGACCCCTGACTTCGATCCGGCCGTGGATGTCCCAACGGCTGTCCCTGTCTGGGTTCGGCTCCCCAATCTTCCAGTGCATTGTTGGAACTGGGAGTCCCTCAAGCACATAGGTAATACTTTGGGAAAATTCATTGATAGAGCAAACAACAACGATCAGTACGATTGCGCCGGAATCTGTGTCGAGGTGGACTTAGAGGTGGGGCTTCCAGAGGCCATCAAATTAAAGGTTGGCAATTGGACGCATGTGCAAGTGCTGGACTATGAGCAACTCCCTTTCAAATGTCGTAAATGTCACATCTATGGCCATTTTGCAAGAGGGTGCCCGAACAAAGGAGAAGCAGAGAAAGGAAAGGAAGATGGCTGGAACCAGGTCAAGAGGCCAAAGACATCTCACAAGAAATCTGGGGTTCATGGCCCCCAGCCCGCCTCCACCTAGAATGTTCCCCCGCCAAAAAGTCAAGAAAATAGGTATGAGGTCTTAAGCTCTGCTGAAGAGACTCCTCAGGAAGAAGATAGGCAAGATAAACCATTAGAAAAAATGACTTCAGCAGAAGTCAGACCTGAAGAAAGCACCACGGCAAGAAACAAGGATAATCAAACAGAAGCCTCCGAGGAGGAACATGACTCGGAGGAGTCTGAGGAGGATGGAGAAATAGGAGATACGCAGACATCGGTCAGAAGATCTGCAAGGGGCCGCAAATCTGCTAGAGAAAAGAGAGATCAGGAAACTTACAAAGATAAGCTTCAGGGTAGTCAGCCCACTCTAGAGAAACTCCTTGGCAAAAATCTGAAGATGATCAAAAATCAAGCGCAGGGCTCCAAGGGAGCCCATCATCATAAAAATAAATGATGAAGATTGTCTCTTGGAACTGCAGAGGAATAGGGAGCAAAGTGAAAGAAGAAGCAACGAGAAGCCTTAGAAGAAGAGAAGCCCCAGACATTCTTCTGATTCAGGAGACCAAAATGGAGGACAAGGAGTTTCTCCAAATCACTAAAAAAATTTGGAAAGGAAGCAGCGGTCATGCAGTTTCAGCACGGGGAGCCTCTGGGGGACTGGGCTCTCTCTGGAACCCTCTCAAGTATAGGCTGGTCACCGAGCTGCACAACACCCACTGGCTGTTTTTGAAGCTCCAGCCTTTGGACTCGAGGGAGGTTGTCAGCCTTTTCAATGTCTATGTTCCAACAAATATAAGGGAGAAAAGGGAGTGTTGGGACTCCATCAGACATCTGTCGGAGTCAGAAAACTTGGAAAACATCATTGTTGCAGGTGATCTAAACCTTACCTTGTGCATGGAGGAAAAGCGAGGAGGCACAATCATAAGGGACCCTGCAAGGGAATGGGTGGAAGACCTCATGCACGACTGGGATCTGCTAGACATCCCCCCAGAAAATGGTAAGTACACCTGGTCTAACAAAAGAATAGGTCTTGGTCATATTGTTGCTAGACTTGATAGATGTTTGGTGCAGAGTTCCTTCCTTTTGTTGGGCTTAGAATTCAGATTGCATATCCTCCCATGCAGTGTTTCAGATCATAAGCCCATTTTGCTTGAGATGTTGGGCCACAAAGATCTTGTCCCCATCCCCTTCAGATTCAACCCTCTTTGGGTCAAGTTACCAGAGTTTTTAAATTTGGTTCAAGACTGCTGGAATACGCCAGTGAAAGGTTCTTCTTTCTTCATTTGGGAAGAAAAACTTAGAAGACTGAAAGTGGTTCCTAAAACTTGGGCCAAATCTCTTCCCTCCCCTACAAAAGAGAGAATGCAAGCCCAAGTCAATCTTGCCCAGCACCATGCCCAAAGTGAAGATGTAGAAATCACTAAAGAAGTATTAGACCAGGAAGCTGAGCTCCAGCAAATCTTCCATAAAGCTTGCCTTTCGGAGGAAGAGCATTGGAGACAGAATTCTAGGAGTTTATGGCTTAAAGCAGGAGACATAAATTCTGCCTTCTTCCACAAACAAGCTCAAGCCAGAAAGAGCTTCAATTCTATCGCAGAAATCAAAGATGGCAACTCGACACACAAAGACTTTGATAGCATAAAGAGAGCAACTTTCAATCACTTTCAAAACCTGTATAGAGAAGAGGGCGTGACGGACCCATACTCTAAATTTTTGGAGGCGGTTCCCCCTAGGATCTCACCTTCAATGAATCAACAACTTGAAGCGAAGATCTCTATACAAGAAATAAAAGAAGCTCTCTCCGACATGGAGCCTGACAAAGCCCCAGGCCCAAATGGCTTCACTGCAAGATTTCTTCAAACCTGCTGGCAGATTGTGGAGAAAGACCTCTACAAAATGATTTTGAAATCTCAAAATTGCCAGAAAATTGGGGGCATCACCAATTCAACTTTTCTTGCCCTCATTCCCAAGGAAAAGGGTGCTAAAGAATTTAATCGGTTCCGCCCCATCTCTCTTTGTAATATTGGATACAAATTAATCATAAAGGTTATTGCCAACAGACTAAAAGGTATCCTTCCAGCCATCATCTCGGAGAACCAAGGCGGATTTATTCAGGGGAGACAGCTTGCTGACAACTTCATCCTTGTGCAAGAGGTGATTCACTCGAGCTAGCTTCGCAATGAGAAAGGTATGGTAATTAAATTATATTTGGCTAATGCATTCGATCGGATCAGACTTAGCTTTCTTTGGGAAGTCATGAAAAATTTTGGCTTTGGAATGGGATTTTTAAAATGGATCCGTGCTTCTATTGCTGACCCTTGGATCGCCCCCCTGGTGAATGGGAGAGCAGCTGGTTTTTTTAAAGCTTCAAGAGGGCTTAGGCAGGGTTGCCCCCTCTCTCCGCTCCTCTTCATCCTTCATGTTTCTGTCTTGAGTTTCTACCTGGATCAGAAACTGGTTGACCAAGAGATCTTGGGGCTCAATATAGCCAGAGGGGTTAAAAATTTTAACCACACCCTGTTTGCGGATGATACTTTCTTGTTAGGGGCTGCCTCTTCCAGATCTGCCTTAATATTCAAGGAGGTCTTGGACAACTACAGTGAAGCTACAGGCAGCAGTTTAAACAAAGGTAATTGCAAATATTTTTGCTGGAATATCTCTGCTTCCACCCTCTCTGCCATTTCAAAAATTCTGGGCTTTACTGCCTTCCTCAACTGGTCCTTCTTTACTTATTTGGGCCTCCCCATCTTCCGCAAATTGGCATACAGCAGAGATTGGATTCCTTTGTTGGACAAATTTAAGGCCAAAATCCAAGCTTGGGGATTCTCATGGTTAAATCTTGCCGCCAAAACTGTCCTCATCAAATCCGTTCTCAGTAGCCTCCCCATTTTTCAATTCTCTGTACTTCTTGCCCCTTCAGGAATCATCAAAAAAATGGAAGCCTTCATTTGCAAGTTCTTCTGGAAAGGGGGCAATCACAATGACAGGAAAATCCCTTTGGTAAGTTGGGAGAAAATCTGCAAGCCCCAGAGCGAAGGAGGCCTTAACTTCAAAGATCTCAGCCTCCAAAACATAGCCATGGGAGCCAAGATCTTCTGGAGAATCATTGGACCACATCCAGTTTGGGCGCAAAGAGCTCTATGGAGGAAATATTTCATGGGAAAGAGGAAGAGATATCTAGATGCCCTACCCACCACAGGCTCGCAGTTGATCAAACTCTGTCACAAAGCAGCCCCTTTAATCAGAGACAGAGCGTATTGGATTCCAGGAAACGACAAAGAAATTAAGATATGGGATGACAACATTATGATGCACCCTCCTTTATCGTCCCATTGCTCTCTGCATGCGCTGCGTTTGTGGTTGGACAACGCAGGTTGCATTACTCTTTGGGACATTTCACAATGGGAAGGCAGAAACTGGTTGCGTTGGAGACTCCCTCCCGTCCCTCCTGAGATGTCTCAAGCACGTGATCTTCTCCTTTCTTTGTTAAACGGTATGGCGTCTCTGCGCGTGGGTAAGAAGGATTCCCGTGGTTGGGGAGCCGCCCCAGGGCTTTACACGGTTGTGCAGGGATATAAATGCCTTCACGATCGTCCTAACGTCCCTCCTAATCCTGTTGTGTGGAACGGGATCTGGAATTTAAAATCCATGCCTAAGGTTGATTCATTTTGTTGGATGTTATGCCATAGAGGTATTTTAACAGTAGATAGATTGAAGAAGAAAGGATTTCATTGTCCCTCTCGATGCCACTTATGCTGTGACAGTGAGGAGAACGCCCAGCATATCATATTGGACTGCAAATTTTCAAGAGAAATCTGGCATGGCCTTTTGAGCTACTGGAAATCTGATTTCATTTTACCCATGTCTATATCCGATCTTTTTGCAAACTGGCGGAATTACTACCCAGAGACACTCCCAAAAAATGAAAATTTCAAAGCTGCATGGCTCTCCTTGCCGAAATTTGTCTGCTGGCAAATCTAGCTTGAGCGTAATAGAAGAGTTTTCAGAGATGAAAGTCTAAATCCACAGTTTATCATCATCAAAACAAAATGTCTTTGGAAAGAAAGTCTGGGGGAACATTTGCCGGATTTGAATCTGAGCCAGCAAGACTTAGAATGGGGTGCCTCGATGGACCTCCAATTCTCTGGCGAAACAAGGCATCACAAGGTCATAAAAGAGTGGAAATTCAGAGGGAAGGAGAATGATCTATCGGATTTTCTCCTCAGGCAATCCAGATCCTCTTTGTTCTTCGATGGAGCAGCGAAAGGCAATCCTGGATTGGCTAGGGCAGGAGGAATTATAAAAAATAAAGAGGGCATAATGTGGCAAAGTTCGCTTGGGGACTAGGGCAGTCTACCAGCATGCAAGCTGAAGCCTTGGCACTTCTGCAAGGTCTTAAGCAAGCAAAGGCTATTGGCCTCTCAGATGTCAATATTATAGGAGATTCTCAATCCATTATCAAAGTCTTAGTGGAGGATTCCTCTCCTGCAGACATTAGACTGGCAAGAGTGATTTCAAGAATCAGAACCCTGGTGAAATCTTTCCGGACTACAACCTTCCTCCACGTTTTGAGGGAAAATAATAAAGCTGCTCATTTGGAAGCCAACAGGGCAGTTCCACTTCCCGTTGGCTGTCTCTTGGCAAACAGAATTGAGAACTGGGATTCCATTCCATAAAGATTGTCATGTTTTTCTGCATTTTACTGAATCAGTTTGTTTGTCTATTTAATATAGGGAAAATAACGGAGATAGACTCGATAGTCTCGAGTAAATCTTGTGGTTTCCCAAGTTTTGGGGCCTTTGATGAGTTAGTGGAAGAAAGTTTAAGGGCTATGCCCGATCAAATGTAACCGGTGAAAGGCATTTTGGCCAAATTCTAATATAAATCCATACCCGTTCTTGTAAAAAAAATAATTTTATATTATTTTTTAAAATAAAATAATTTTATAATATAAAAATTTTAAAATTGTTTTTTTGAAAATGTAAAAGTGAATTTTTTTGTTTTTTTAAATTAAATATATAAATTTGTTTTTTTAACAAAATTTTATACTCAAAATCTTTACGCACACAGTCTCCTATGACAAAGGTTTTTAAAAGAGCCTAGATGGATTTTCCAAGTAAGTCTCTTATTTAGTCCCTCCACAAGACATATATTTGGATTTTTTTTTTTCACAAATACACACAATGAAGGAAAATCTTCACTTGACATAAAATAAAATGGACAACCTCTAAGATGTGAAAGTTTTAGGATTCAAATCTTACAAGTAGTAAGTTGGATTATTTTGATAAGGTTAAAAGGGTAAATGAGATAGGAAACTATTTTGGTGTATTTAAGGATATCTCTACCCTTGTTAAATTACCAATTATTGGAGTTTAACATACTTGAGTTATATAGTGACAATTTGTAAATTTGATTTTAAATTTAGTTTAAATTATTAGAATAAATTACTAATTCTTATAATTGCACTCGGAGGTGTTCTCCAACTCAGTATAGGGGAAATGTAATGTTTAACATTTTAGCTAAGTTAAAATAATATAAAATAAAATAAAAATATACTTTGAAAAAATAAAAGAATAAAAAACTAAAAACTTGATACCAATCAAATTAAACAAAACACAAAAAACATCCAAAATGAGTATACGAACCACCACTTGTTACACGGATAGATGGGTTTCAAAAATTTCAATTTAATTATCAATAATATTCTATATGGAATATGTAATCTCCATGGATGATACAAATTTAATCTCCATGGAATATTCTAGAACCTTTTTAGTAGTAGTCACAAAGCAAAGGTTGAGATTTATCTCAAAAGCATTTATTTCTAGAATATTTTTAGTAGTAGTCGCAAATCAAAGGTTTTGATTTATGTTAAAAGAATTTATGTTGTTTTTTTCCATTTAAATTAAATTAATTAATTAAAAAAATGTCATATGAATATGAGTTATGATCTTTTAAGCATGTGGTATTAGTAAATTTTGGTATTGGCCATGATATTGCAACAAAAACTATACCAAGAATATTCTAGAATATTTAGTGGACATAGCTATATAAATGAAATGGCTAGCCAGTAATTAGTAGTGGTCACAAATCAAAGGTTTGGATTTACCTCAAAGTCATTTATGTTGTTTTTCTAATTTTAATTAAATTAATTAATTAAAAAAATGTCATATGAACATGAGTTATGATCTTTTGGGCATGTGGTATTAGTAGATTTTGGTCAGCCCAAAAAAGAAACAAATCCTAAAAATTAACTAAATTATAACTTTATTTTAAATAATTATTATTTGTGTATACTATCAATAATACTTTAAAATATTACATGGATGTTAAATCACTACCATTCACCTAATAATTATTAATTTCGGCAACTTGAGATCCCTATTCAAAATATACATGTCTATATACATAATGTTTTGTTAATAATTAATAATATAAGTTTGTCCTCATGAGAAACAAAGGAGTAGTTGGCCCAATGGGATGTTATCTCTAGACCACATTTCAAATCCCAATGGGGCACATCTTTGATCCATTTTGATAAGGCTGAAGGAGTAGGCACACATTGTGATGAGGCTCAAAGTGTGATAAGGCTCAGAGGAGTAGTCTTCCCCGCCCTAGTGAAATCTCTGCTCCTACTAAGTCCCCTTGGCGTTGTAGTGGGACCACTAGGTTTGATCTTGGGCCTCACATAAATTATTCCAATGAATTACTCATTCACCATAGTAAAAATAATAATTTACATTTTCTAAAATACTAACATTATAAGATGTATTGCCAAATATAAGTGTTTTTATGTTTATCAACATTTACCATCCATTTATGTATTTTTATGTATTACCAAATATAAGTGTTTGGTCTATTCTAATGGTTTAGGGGATAATTGGGGTAGCCTCTGTCGTTTGTCTGTATACCTCGTCTGGTCTTGGCAGGGGCAAATCTTAAAAAACCGCTGTTTGGTATTCTATAAAATCTTAGGGGATATTAAAAGTAGTTTCTGTTATTGTTATGTCTACCTTGTTTGGTCTCGATAGGGGAAAATATTGCAAACCCTTGGTAGTCATAGTGAAGGTAATTCTCATGGCCTCTAGTCAGGTTTTATAAATCATCTTTGTCATACTTGGAGTTCTACCTATTTACTATGGCTTTTAGCTGGTAAAATAGAGATTCATTTCATATGTGTTCGTCTCTATCTCAGTCAAACAACTTGTATAAATCACTTTGTGAATTATCTCAGTCAACGGATTTATATTTATCACTCTGCGAATCATGTGCCAGAGGCATATTTACTCCTAAAATTACAAATTTTAATCGTTATACCTCTGTCCTCCCATTATACAGGCTCACAGATAGTATATACAGGTTTAACTCAACAAAACATTCATAACAGAACTATGGTTAAGAGGAAATCGAAGAATTGTCTGGCGAAAAATCAAGATAAAGGAAAGCATAATATTTTAAAACCTACAATTGAGACTAGCAAGCGAGGTAGGAAGACAAAGCAAGAGATATTAGAGAATATCTTGCAAGATTACTCTGTAGGTAATCCTTCACAAATCAGAAATGTAATTCAGGGATGGGAAAAAGAAAGTCACAGTAATGAGGAAGATAATGAGGCAGAGGAGGAAATGATGGATTTTGTTACTAATCCAGGTAATACTAGAGGTCGCCTCTCACTGTTTAACCAAACGGTTCATACATACTGGATAATGAAATGTGTCCTAGCCATAGAAATGCAAAGTCTTCATCCAGGTCAAGAGAATGCAACACCAACAGTACTTGAACTTCTTCAAGATATAAACATTCAGCTCCAGCACATCAAGGTGTCACAGTATCAAGCAATAGCTCGAATTGGTCGAATTGAAAGGCAGATTCAACAGATGCAGCAAGTGGACATGCCTGTCTCCACTGTAAAGGATCCAACACTGATATACTCTTCTGATGGGTAGTAGCCCATATTAAGTTTTTATCAATTTTGTGGATAGTGTTTATGTTTTCAGTTGTTACTTAGTTAATGTGTTAAACAATAAAATGGCCATTGCGACAAGTAGAAGAAGGAAACAATATCAATTTTGGATGGATTTCAATGCGTTAAAGTGGCCAACATACATGGTTTCCTTCGGGTAGGTTGAGGCCACTAACTTTGTATATGATGCCACCTTCTTTTTTATGATAAATAGAAAATAGTAAAGACCTGCCAAATTTACAAAAAAAAAAAAAAAAAAAAAAAAAAACATTTACTATCCATTTAATTTATATATATATATATACTAGTAAAATATGAAATCTAATGATTTAGACAACAAAACAATCTTCAAATTCATGATGCAAATAAATTTTGTGGAAATTTGATTACAACATTTAAAAGACTTGATTACAAATTATCTTGTATATTTAATTAATCCAAATTTGATATTATAGTTGTTATTTATATGCTATTATATAATATTTTTTACATATATGGGTTAGTATAGTTGGTTCTCTTTCATATCATGTTTACATTTACATTATTAATTATATTATTAATTATTAAGTAAGTTATATACATTATTTTATATTTATGAGCTTAGATCCATCTTAATTCAAGATTTATAGGTCTAGAGTTAAGATGGACCTGAGCTAATACTTTTGTATTCCATAATGTATTTCCCCAAGCCTTAAAATAGGTTTCATCATAACAATTACGATGGAAAAATACCATGAGAAAAACCATGAGTTATAAAAAAATGGAGCCCAAAAACGATCAATAATAAATTATTAAGTTAATTTTTATTTGATCAAGTCAAAATTTTGATGTTTACATTACATCATCTCTTCTATACTAGCTAGAGCACCACAATTAACAATTTTATTATTATTTATATAAAATCATTTTTTTGAAATTAAATTATATTTAAAAACTTATATAATAAATGTTTGAAACTCATTGCTAAGCTAATACTTTATAACACACTCATCAACGATTAAATTGCACTCATAAACTATAATAAATATTACTTTAATATTTATATTAATTTATTTTATAAAACTTAAAATTTAAAAATTATATAATTTAATTTAGTACACATAATAGAATTTTTTTCCCTTATATAGTTATTATGTTTTTCTTAACATACCAATTAGCCTTCTATTTCCATATTTTTGTTTTAATATTTTCTAAAGACATATTCTAACTTATAAACAAAATGACTCTTTTCATGGTAATCCCATAAGAAAGATTGTGATTTTTTGTTGTTTGAAATACATTTTGAATGCATAAATAGATTCAACACCCTGAAAAAAATGGAGCACTTGAAATTTATAGATTAAACTACTTAAACTCATTTTTTTTTTAAACCATTTCGACCATTAGTTAGACTACATGTAAATTCTAAATAGTGATAACTAGGTAGTTGTATTTTTTTAACCTATGCATACATCGGATCAAAAATTTGTGTGGTGGAATTTTTATATAATTTTTTTCTCACATACAATATCAATATGATCACTACAAATAAAACAATTATTGCATCAAGAGACCTCTCCAACCCAGTATGGAAGAGATGTTGTAATATCATGTTATGTTATCTAAACATTTTGACTTGGTCAAATTCTATAAAAAAATTTAAAATAAAAGAAGATTATATATGTATATATATATGTGTGTGTGTTGGAAACCTTTGAGCACTACTAAGAGGAGGGGTGAATCAGTAGCCAAATTTTGTCTTTTATTTACTTTACTGAATCACGCACAATTAATTCTAAGCAGCAACACATTAAACAATTGCAGATCTATGCATAAATCATAAGTAAAAAATAAACCATATGACCAACATAACCATGAACAAGAACACAAGAAAGCATCAACAAATGGGACACAAGATATCTAGTGGAATACCCTTCACCGGCAAAAAATCACCCTTGTTGCTGCTATGCTACTCTAAATCTTCTATTAAGCAAAATATGCCTTTTAAATAGATATGTTGACTCCCATCAACTAGGATACTTGACCTCATCTTAGAGACTCAATTCTACTAATCAGCTTGAAAGAATTTCTTCTCACATAGATCTATGAACTACCATCTGTTGAAATCCACCACGATCAATTGATCCTTGCCCCACTCCAATTGGACTATCCAACTACCAATGGATTGATAAAATGTTCCATTCACTGAAAATTCGCAATCACTCCTCCAAATCCATGAAGTCATTTCTCCTCTCATATATGTGGACCTCATTTCATATATTTTCACACTAGATCTCAAGACTTTATGCTCAACTTGATTCAACTCTACAATACAACATCTAGCAGTAAGAAATATGTAACAACCTTGTGTTAAAAACTTAATGTAATAAAGTTCATAAAAGGAAAATAATAACCAAGGTCATGGTACACATATTCCAAGTTGAAAGTTGGCCAAAACATCCTAGTGTGGGTGTTCAATTATCTTATTATGGCTAAGGGAAATTGGCAGGAAATGGCAAAGGCTTTGAAAAGGAAATAGACAATAATTGGTATTTTATTTATGAAAATAAAGGAAATTAGGAGAAAAGGAAGGTGAAAGGTCACAGGTTGCATGTGAGTAGGGAAATGAAGGAAAATAATGGAAAATGAAGAAAATAAAGGCCTCATCAATAAAAAGGCTTTTGAGGATCAATTGGTAGCTTTTTTCAGTTCAGTTTTGGAGCTACCTCTCTCTATACTCTCTCTCTTTCACACTCTAGGATACATATAGTTTTCTTGGAGAATTCTAGCATTAGATCAAGAAAAGAAAAGGAAGGGCCAATCAGGCAAAGGGAAGAAAAGATCAAGAAAGGAGGAGAAGAATCAAGTGGCTACAACAGGATTACTTGCAGGTATCGATTTTCATCTATGATTTCCTTGCTAGATTTGGCATGCATGTGTGTATCTAGTTCTATTGTTGTCATTGGCATGGGTTTTTCTAGGTGTGACAATGATTTCAGTCTTTCCTTTCCATTTACAGATAGCCATGGTGTGATGGGTTCACTTTTACTTGGTTAAGGTGGATTTTCAGATGGTTTCGAAACTGAGTGGGGTGGTCTCTAAAGAAAAACACAAGGCCTAGAAATCCCTAGACCAATGAAGGTGGGATTGCAATAAAGACGAATTTTGTGTGCATCAATGGGCCTAGGAATCTTTGACCAGTGAATGGAGGGATATATGGTAAAGCCTAGAGGTGTGACCCCTCAGTTAGGCCTAGGAATCATCAACTGGTGACGACGGGATATACGATAGAGCCTAGAGGGTGGAGTCTCAATTAGGCCTAGGAATCCTCGACCAGTGAATGACAGGATATACGGTAAAGCCTAAAGACTAATTGATATGAAAATTCCTCATGATGTAGGTGGAGAGATCAAGGGGAATTCATGCTTTTATAGGCCAAGTGATCCCTAGACCAGTATTTTTGGGGGATTGCAGTAAAGCCCGATATTGTATGTTTATTGTTTGTCCCTAGGAACCTCTTGGTGGATTGCGCTAAAGCCTAAGGAAACTTGGTTGGTTTTTTTGTGTCCCACATTCATGCTTGGAATATCGCACGGGATTGATTGGATTAAATAATGATTTGGTTTAGCCTAATCTATGGTCGAGTGGTTCATGGAAGTCCCTAACTTAGTTGGCATATGCATTCATTAATAAGAACTCCTTCTCCTTTGGTATTTCATGTGTAAATTTACTTATTCATATGTGGTTTTTATGGTTGTTATATCCTTTCTATTTATGTTGGTTATATGATGGTTATGAGTATGTTTTATGACAGACTTGATGTATGGCTCTCAACATGTTTTGATTAGCAAATGAATGAAAATTAATATATGACCTAATAGATGATAATGTAGTTATTGTGATAAGGCATCAATGCTTCTTTATGAATCTCAGATGAGTATGAGACCCCTATGCTCAGACCTATTGCTATGACCTGTAGATTACATATTTGTGACATGTTTGATGAAATGCATGTCATGGTTAGTAGGTGTAAGATCAATTACTTGTACCAAGTATTGCATTAGTAGCCGTATTCCATTATTATTATTCATTTTTGGAACTTTCATGAAATTATGGACAGAGGCCTAAGACCTAGCCTTGAAAATGTGGCTCAAATTCTGGGGTCGCTGGCTCATAACTACCCAGAAAAGTCCATAGTTGTTGGCATGCCTTGTTGTGGGAGTGACTGGAAGGATTAAATTGCATGCATGCTTGTCATGGGAGTGGTTGAGGGGCCAGATCAACAAAATGACAAGTTGTCTAATGTATTAAGCACCTATAAGGGTTGGTTGACTCCTAAAGGGTTTCTAGCTCCTAAGGAAGGTAAAATTGGTTTTTTCTTGTCGGTTCCACTACTTTAACTGTGCATGGGGAGTTGAATCACATCATAGTAGCATCACGTCACATGTTTACCCCAGTGGGCTGATTAACTTGGGTAAATGTGAGAGGAGAGTGTTACACAGTGGTATCAGAGCATGGTCCACCCTGTGGACAGGATGGGCAGTGTGTTGGTAATGCATACATGTTGGTTGCATAGGTGTTCTTTATTCTTGTGGTATATGTGCTTGTTTTGTATGCATGGTGGTGGTTATGGTTGCAGTTGTGTCATCATGTAAAATTTTATGGTGGTGATGTTGCATGTGTTTATCATGAGTATATGTTAGGTGTGCATTGGTTATGCATGTCAGTGTTTATATGTTGTTATGCATACATTGACATGGTGATAGTTGTCGTGCATGAGGTCATGGTATGTGGTCGGTATGGTCATGCATTGATAACTGGACAATGGTTGAAATGATATGTATATACTGTCATGGTTATGATTATAATATATTTTATCTTACAGATGAGATATCCTCCCCTAACCTATACTGAGGTATTTTGATTATATTATGTCATAGTTTTAGCTGACATGGTATACTTACAAGAAAGAGATCAAATATGATTAGCAAGATGGTAGACTATAGTTCACGAGATTCTCCCTATGGATCAGAAGAGCATCATGGTGATAGGTACTCTCCTAATATAGTAGACACTTTAAGATGTTTGAAGGAAGAAATAAGAGGTTGCAGGAAAGATAATGACATAATCGTTTAGGCATAGGAGAAACAAGCAGAAGTTAAAGTAGTAATCCTTCAGAGTTTGTCAGAATTGTAGAGATACAGACTACTTCATATCAGTCATGGAAATGAGGTTAGGAATAATGTGGCATATGTAAGTAGATTTCATGGTGGGCACAGGTCCGATATAGATGACATGATCGGAGATGGAAAGTTCATTAATACACCAGATAAGAGAGGTGATGGACACATGTTCTATTCTAGTTATGGTTCTGACATGTATCATTACCATTTTCGTTATCATCCTTATATGAGGAATAACAAGGGATATTTTCCAAATGAGTTCAAGAAATATAAGCCACCTACATTTTATGGAGATTTGAAGAAACCGGAAGACATAGAGGCATGGTTACCTGGATGAAGAAATTATTTGACTTACAAGATTACACAGATAAAATGAAGGTCAGAATAGTTATCTTCATCCTCAAAGGGAAAGAATACATTTGGTGGGAATATGTGAAGCGGGCTAGAGACATGAGGAGAGAAGAGTTGATTTGGCATGAATTCAAGAGACTTTCAGGAAGAAATACTTCTTAGGGAGGTACTATGACAACAAGGCCAAGCAGTTTTTATGAGCTAAAGATGGGATTGATGATATATCAGGAGTACATGATTAAGTTCCTGGAGTTATTGAGGTATGTACCGTATATTACGGATAAGAAGGCCAAAGTTTAGAGATTTGTTAGTGGATTTCCATTAGAATTTAGATATCGGATTGAGTATGATGAACCTCATTCACTTGAGGAAGTAATTGGTTATTTGAAGCATCGTTATGAGAAATAAAAGTGTAAGACATAATCTCAAAAAGGATGGAAATTAAAAGATAAAGGTAAAGGTAAATGGAAGCCGAAAAGATCAAGACCTCGGGATGTAAGTGAGAAAGAAAATTTTGCACCATACAAGAAGTTCAATGTAGTTGGACAGGGACATGGATCATAGCCTGGAGGGCAGAAGAATAGAGGTGATGGTAAGGGTCATTTGCAGTGTTGGACATGTGGTAAGGATCATCTTAAGAGGGATTGTCCACAAAATTAGGGTGGTCTGCCTTAGATGTATAGTGCATAGGAAGCATAGAAGTCTGGGGGTGTTTGGTAGAGCATTCCTCAGATATATGCAGTGTTGGATAACAGACAGGAATATCAGCAAGCGTATATTATCGAGATGTAGAGTAAGCATTTTGATCAAGTTGTTTCTACTTTTATTGACCCTGGTCCTAATTATAGTTATGTTAACCCTGACATTCTGGATAAGTGTGGTTTGAATAAATAAATGCATGCAGAATCTTGGTTAGTGGAGTTGGCTACAAGTATGAAGAAGAAATTTCATCATTATGTAAGAGCTTTTGCATTTGAGTTGAATGGTATGCCTAAATTAGTGCATTTGAATGTAGTTTTGTTAGGATCATACAATATGTTGGTGGGTATGGACTTGTTGTATCTTCACAGGACCAAGGTGGATTATTATGATAAGGCTATTGAATGTTTGGATGAAAATGGGGAACAAAGAATATTTCAAGGTAAGAAGAGGGAAACAGAAGTTAGAATGGTGAAAGTTATGCAAGCAAAGTTCTATCACAGAAAAGTGTGTGTGTTATTTGTAGTGAATATTTCTAGCGATAAAGGTAAGGAGGATGATGTATTGAACATGTACGTGATCTTGCAGCAGTTTCATGATATATTTCCAACATATATTTCAAAATTTCCACCCCATGGATAAGTGGAATTTTCTATTGAATTGGTACCAGGGGTAGCATTAACATCAAATGCATCATACAGGATGAGAACTCCAGAGTTAGTAGAGTTGAAGTTGCAATTAAAGGAAATCATTAGCAAGGGATACATTAGGCCAATTGTATTACTGTGGGATGCACCAGTGTTGTTTTTGAATAAGTGGGATGGTACTCTCGGGCTATGCATTGATTACAAGCAGTTAAACAAGGTAACCATCAATAACAGGTATTTGTTATCGAGGATTGATGACTCATTCGATCGGCTGAAGGAGCAACAATGTTCTTGAAGATTGATTTGAGATATATATCATCAGGTACACATCAAAGAAGAGGACATTTACAAGACTTATTTATGGACCAGGTATGGGAATTATTGTTTTTTGTAGTTCTATTTGGTTTGACCAATGCTTCAACTACTTTTATGTGCTTGATGAATAGTTTGTTTTGTCCTTATCTAGAAATGTTTGTTATTTTGTTCATCGATGACATCTTGATATATTCTAAGAATGAGGAAGAGGATGTCAAAAATTTAGCAATAGTGTTGAGATTACTGAGAGAGAAGAAGTTGTATGCTAAGCTCAGTAAATTCAGTGTCTTCCAGAAAAAGGTAAATTACTTGGTACATGTTGTTTCCAAGGAAGGTATAACTATGGATCCAGAAAAGATAACGACTATTTGGAGTGGGAAACACCTATAAATGTGGATGAGGTAAGATCTTTCATTGGATTAAAAGGTTGTTACATGAATTTCATCAAGAAATTCTAACAGATTGGTTATCCCATTACATCATTGTAAAGTAAAGGTAAGAAATTTGAATGGACAGAAGAATGGGCATCAATTTTTGAGCAATTGAAGCACTTGTTGACGAATGATCTAGTGTTAAGTATTGCAAATCTGGACAAAGAGTTTTTGGTGTGTACATATTCTTGTAATAGAGGGCTTGGTTGATTCCTTATGTAGGAGGGACAAGTAGTATGTTATGGGTCACAAAAATTGAATTAGCATGAGTAGAATTCTTTGACACATGATCCTGACTTGGGAGCGATCATCCGTGCATTGAAGATGTGGAGACACTATCGTCTTTGTAGGAGGTTTTCATTGATGAACGACCACAGTGGATTGAGGTATCTATTTGACCAACTGAATCCAAATGTTAGGCAAGCCAGACGGTTGGCCACGATTAGTGATTTTTACTTTGAGATTTGTTACATCAAGGGTAAGGAGAACAGGGTTGTAGATGCTCTTAGTAGGAGAGTACAAGTGAACCAAATAATGACTATGAGATCTTATGGGAAATATCTACAAGATCAGATCTTACAGGAAAGAAAACATGATGACAAGTATAGAGTGCTTAGGAACAAGTTACAGTAGGGTACAGGTGATCAGGATGTGGACTATCATCTTACAGTAGATGGTTTGGTAAGATTTAGGGACTAGATATATGTGTCGAATGATAATGATATCAATAAGACTATCTTGTGAGAGTTTCATGCAAAAATGTATTGAGATGACCAAGGATACCAGAAGACATTGAAAACAATGAATAATTTTTATCATTGACCGAATATGAAGAAGGATGTGGTGGATTTTGTGGCTAGATGCTCAACTTTAAGCAAGTGAAAGAAAAATGTCAGAATCTAGGTCGACTACTACAACCAATTCTGATTCCAGAGTGGAATTGGGAGGTCATTTCCATGGATTTCATTCTATGTTTTTCGAGGAAATATAGACAACATGATCCTATTATGGTTGTGGTGGACAACTTAAAAATGGTAGTGCACTTCATCTCGATGAAGTCTATATACTAAGCTAGTGATGTGGCACAGGTATTCATCAGAGATGTGGTGAGGTTCCATGGTGTACTTAAAAAGACTGTGTGAGACATTGATGCCAATTTCACTTCTAGGTTTTGCAAAGAGCCATTTTCAGGTTTGGGTATAGGGTTTCCCTTCAACACAACTTGTCATCCATAGATATATGGACGGGCAGAGAGGGTCAACATGATTTTGGAGGACATGTTGAGGATGTATGTGATGCATCAGTAGAGAAAGTGGGAAGAGTATCTACATATGGTTGGGTTTGCTTACAAAAATGGGTATCATGAGTCACTAAGGACGAGACCTCTTGAGGCACTCTATGGGCAAAATTGTAATACTCATATTAGTTGGCGTGATCAAGTTAAAATGATATTTATTAGACTAGACATGTTGGCAAAGGTGGAATAGGAAATGCAGGTTATCAAGCAAAATATAAAGTTATGAAGATCATAACATGATGTTTAAGGAGTTTCAGGTTGGTGAACAAGTGTATTTGTGCATCAATCCCAAGAAGACCTCCTTGAGTATTGGATCATGTGCCAAGATCACACCTCGATTTTGTGGACTTTTCGATATTCTTTAAATGATTGGGCCAGTAGCTTATCAACTTGCACTGCCTCCGACAATGAAATTCCATGATGTTTTCCATGTTTCATTTATTAAGAAGTATATTAAATATGTTGATCATGTGATTGATTAGTCTATATTTCAGGTGGAACGAGAAGGAGAATTCCAGTCGAAACCTCAATTTATTTTGCCTAGAAAGATTATCATAAATTATGTAACCTAGTAATTGAGGAGATTAAAGTGCAATGAAAGCACTTTGGGCCCGATGAAGCTACATGGGAGATGGTTGATCAGATGCGGGCTGTGTCCTTCTTTATTCATTGGTTGAATGAATGTTTTTGGCATATGTTTTGGTATATGTACATATGTATATGGATGTAAATTCCACCACAACTTGTGTTATAAAACTCCAATAAGTGTTGTTATCACCAGGCTGGAGCAAGTTGGGTTGTGTCAACCATAAACCTATCATAACTATTTCAAATCGGTTTTTAACTAGAAATTAGCCCTTCCAGTCAGAGAAGGCTCTCCCAAACAAAACAATGAAATATTCAAGATGAAATTTAATTTGTAGATGGCTAAGTTTGTTTATACTTTATGTGATTTTTGCAGGTGAAATAATTATATGACAGACACCATTGGGCATGGAGTCAGCTAAGGAAATTCAATTACAAACAAACCGTGTTCATGGAAGCTAAGGCAAATTGGCTTAAACATAAATTTTTACAGTAAAACACAGCAAATGAAGGAAGTTGCAACATATAATATGAATTCCAAGTGATCAAATTGCCATGAAATTGATAACAATATACACAATAAGGAGATAAAAAAACATATAAGCCAAAAAGACCTTACTAAAGTTCATAGTGACCCAACAAACTAATTTTATGACTAAAATAACCTTTGTAGATGTGATTATTTTGAAGAAAAACTTAAAACCCTAACTAACTTAACCAAATTGACTCAAAGAAAAACCTAAGTTTCATCATGGATAACAGTGGCTCCAATGGAGATATTGATCCCATGTGGTGCAACAAAAAACCAACAGCTCTAGTGCCTGAGGGCTGATCCCAATTTGAAAACTACATTCAAAACCATTCACCAAACTGAAAAGCAAACTAGAAAGCAACTATTAAGTAACTAACCCATTCACCAAACTGAAAAGCAAACTAGAAACCAACTATTAACTAACTACTACTGCTGCTTAATCTTTGTAAACTTACACCTATATCTGTTCAAAGATCAAACCTAATATTTTTTTTCAAAGCATACTGCCAAGGATCACTACGTAACATTACTTGTAAAAGCTTTCTTCTTTCAAAGCACAGGTTCAAAGACCTAATCTGAATATTCTTTTATGGGCAATAACCACACATCAAATCATAAATATTTAGTAAAATAAAAATGTAACAGGGTTCATAGATAACAAATCTCTGTTAACGGATTTCATAGATAACGGATTTCTTCCTCTGTGTTTGACACACTAGCAAGATCTCTGTGATAATATATAATGAAGAGGAGAGAAACTTAGATAAAATACTATTAAAATATAATTGCACTGCTGAGGTCTTCCATGGCTGCCTGAAGATTCAAGCTTCTTCTGTTGGGAAGTTGATTCTCCATGGCTGCCTGAAGATACAAGCTTCTTCTGTTGGGAAGATGATTCTCCATGGCCATATTCACCACGGATCCGAAGATAGCTATTAGTGAAAAATCTTCCCATAATGAAATCAACGGATTTCTTCCTCTGTGTTTGACACACTAGCAAGATCTCTGTGATAATATATAATGAAGAGGAGAGAAACTTAGATAAAATACTATCAAAATTATATGTATATTTTTTAAACTTTTAAAATAAAATAATCTTATTATATCAAAAATTTGAAAAATCTTATTGTATCCATTTTTTTTAAATTGAAAATAAGAAAATTGGAAGTTTTTTTTTAATTAAATATATAAATTTAACTCTTTAACAAAAATTTATGCTCAAAATTTTTCACACCCGCACTGTTGTATTCTCTCCTATGACGAAAGTTTTTAAAATAGCAAGTCTGTCTCTTGGTTAGTCCCTCCTCAAGACATATATTTGATTTTTTTTGTTCCACAAATACACATAATCAAGGTCAATCTTACATAAAAGAAAATGGGCAACCCTAGAGATACATTGATTTTTGTTAAATTACATGTAGTTACTGATATATTTGGTTTACAATTTCAACATATTTATATAGTGAAAATTTGTAAATTTGATTTTAAGTTTAGCTTAAATCATTATAATAAATTACTAATTCTTATAATGGCAGCTAGAGGTGTTTTCTGAATAAGAAATATGTAATATTTAACATTTTGACTTTGTCAAATAATATAAAATAAAAAAATAAAAAATAAAAAATAAAAAAATATATGGACGGTACACGTTCTATGTTGTTGTCGCCATCTTGTGGCTGCCTATGGTTGTCTATCTCGCTGTATTTTTTTACATGCTGGAGATGTATTGGAATATGTACTGTTTTATATTAATATATAACAGCGTTTTTTTCTTCTAAAAATAAAATAAAAAACATACTTTTAAAAAATAGAAGAATATAAAGCTAAAAACTTAAATACCAATTAAATTTTACAAAACACAGAAAATATCTTAAATGAAGATAACAACCACCACTTATTATAATAGGTGGGTTTCAAGAATTTCAATTTAATTATCAATAATATTCTATATGGAATATTTAATCTCTATGGATGATACAAATTTAATTTTTGTGGAATATTCTAGAATATTTCTAGTAGTAGTCACAAATCAAAGATTGAGATTTATTTCAAAAGTATTTATGTTGTTTTTTCCATTTTAATTAAATGAATTAATTAAAAAAATATCATATGCATATGAGTTATGATATTTTAAGCATTTGGTATTAGTAAATTTTGGTATTGGCCCATGATATTGTAACAAACTTTATAAATTAAATGGCTAGCCCGTAATTAGTAGTAGTCACAAATCAAAGGTGGGAATTTATCTCAAAAGCATTTATGTTGTTTTTTCCATTTTAATTAAATTAATTAATTAAAAAATGTCATATGAACATGAGTTATGATCTTTTGGGCATGTGGTATTAGTAAATTTTGGTATTGGCATTTCTATCTGCTTAACTAATATAGCTATATAAATGAAATGGCTAGACATCAAAATGTTTATTTCATGATACATTTTACATTTACAGATTAAAGAAAAAAAAAAAACTAAAAATGAACTAAATTATAATTTTATTTTAAATAATTATGATTTGTGCATACTATCTAGAATACTTTAGAATATTATGTGGAGGTTAAATCCCTACCATTTACCTAATAATTATTAATTTTAGCAACTTGAGATATATGATGAAGTGTTTTGATACTTATTATGGATTGATTTATACAATTGTGCTAGTTGATATTTAAATTAAAATTTAGAAAGCCCTATTCAAAATAAACATGTCTATATACATAATTGCTTTTTAATAATTAATAATAATAATTTGTCCTCATCTGAAACAAAGGAGTAGTTGGAACAATGTGAGGAGTAGTTGGAACAATGTGATGTTATCTCTCGACCCCATTTCAAATCCCAATGGGCACTCAACTCCTTCTAATTCCTTGTTGTTGTAGTGGAAACCACTAGGTTTGATCTTGGGCCTCACCCAAATTATTCCAATGAATTAATGAATCACCATAGTAAAAAAAAAAAAAAAAAAAAATTAAAATATTAACTTTGTAAAATGTATTTCCAAATAAATGTTTTGATGTTTATCAACATTTACCATCCATTTAATTTATATAGATATATTAGCAAAATATGAAATTGAATGATTTAGACAACAAAATAATCTTCAAATTCATGATGCAAATAAATTTTGTGGAAATTGATTACAACTTTTAAAAGACTTGATTACAAATTATATTGTATATTTAATTAATCCAAATTTGATATTAGAGTTGTTATTTATATGCTATTATATAATATTTTTACATATATGGGTTAGTATATTTGGTCTCTTTCATATCATGTTTACATTTACATTATTAATTATTAAGTAAGTTATATAAATTATTTTATATAATTATTAGCTCATAGAGGGATGAGGTCTAGAGTTAAGATGGACCTGACCTAATACTTTCTCATTCCATAATGTATTTAGCCAAGCCTTTAATTAGGCTTCATCATAACAATTAGGATGGAAAATTACCATGGGCAAGACCACGAGTTAATTTTTATTTTCAAAATTTTATGTTTACATTACATCATCTCTTCTATACTAGCTAGAGCACATAACACTAGAAAAAAATATTATTATTATTATTATTTATATAAAATTATATTTTTGAATTTAAATTATATTTAAAAACTTATATAATAAATGTTTGAATCTGGTTGTTAACATAATACTTCACAACACTCACTAATCACTAATTAAAATGCCTTGGTAGACTATAAAAACTATTGTTTTAATATTTATATTATTTTATTTTATAAAACTTAAAATTTTAAAAGCTATATAATTTAATTTAGTGTGCATTACATAAATTTTTTCCTTATATAGTTATTACGTTTTCCCTAACATACCACTAGACACCTATTTCCAAATTCTTATTGTATTATTTTCTAGAGACACAGTCTAACTTATAAACGAAATGACTTTTTTTAGGGTACCAAGATTATGATTTTTTGTTGTTTGAAATACATTTTTAAATGCATAAATTCATTCAACACCCTCAAAAACCCTCGAGCACTTGAATTCTATAGATTAAATCACTTAAACTCAAGTTTTAAAAAATCTCTCTGATTTTGGTTAATAATAACCAAAAAAATGCACTGAAAAAAACCATTTCACTATAACTAAAACACATTTCTCACATTTCGCACACTTCTTCTCATTTTACAAAGATCTTGGTTTGGGTTCAAAAAAATTTCTTCAAAGTTTGAGTTTAAGAGCATTTCTTGGTTGATTTTACAATTTTGGGTTTAAAGAATTTTTTTGGAAGACATTTCTTAGAGGCAGCGTGATTCTGGCAAAAATTGTAAAAAATTTCTTGGACGTACATTCAAAAGACATTTCTTGGAGGTATGTACGTGTTTTGAGTTGAAGTAAATATTTTGAGCTTCGTTTCATTTTTATAAGACATTTTTCTCTCGAATTTTTTAAAGTGTTTTGGATTGGAATATGTATTTTTTGCAAAAAAATTACACTGAATTTTTTTAAATTAAATCTTTTGTGATATTTTTTGTAATTGAGTTATTGTCTAATTTTTTGAAGGAAATTTTCTGAACATCATACCCTATTATCATGGGAAATCAAAGAACTTGTGCGAGAAAATATGATCGAAAAAGAGACCCTGAGGCACGTAGAGAAGAGACTAGACAATCTCGCAAAAGAAAGTTAGAAGCCCTCTAAAATATTGAAGAGGAAAATCAACCTCAAGCAGAAATTGAAGCAGGTATGTAAATGTAAATATTATGATCTATTGATATATATTTAAAATTTTCCTAATGTAAAATGTGAAGCTTAATTTTTATTCGATGAACTAGTTTGAAAAATATTTTGTTTAATGTAAACATATAGAGATATTCCTCAAAATCTTGAAGAAGAAAATCAACCTCAAGCAGAAATTGAAGTAGGTATGTAAATGTAAATATTATGATCTATTGATATATTTTTAAAATTTTCCCAATGTAAAATGTGAAGCTTAAATTTTATTTGATGAACTAGTTTGAAAAATATTTTGTTTAATGTAAACAGAGAAAGATATTCCTCAAAATATTGAAGAAGAAAATCAACCTCAAGCAGAAATTGAAGCAAGATTGTAAATGTAAATATTATGATCTATTGATATATTTAAAATTTTCCTAATGTAAAATGTGAAGCTTAATTTTTATTTGATGAACTAGTTTGAAAAATATTTTGTTTAATGTAAACAGAAAGAGATACTCCTCAAAATATTGAAGAAGAAAATCAACCTCAAGCAGAAATTGAAGCGGGTATGTAAATGTAAATATTATGATCTATTGATATATTTAAAATTTTCCTAATATTTATCGACATATTTATTAATTTAGTGATTTATTGAATATGTACTATTTTTTCGAATATGTACAGATGAAATCACTATCGATAATGAGATGTTAGAAAATGTTGACACTCACACATATGGAGATAAAAAACCTGACCATGTTATACGATATCGTGTCAACCACATTTTTGAAAAGTATTTCTTAAATTAGCGAGTGACAGTGCAAGCTCAAATGTTGAAAGGTCTCCTATCATCAAGGAAATTAAAATAAGCGACGACACTATTGGGTATTCGAAAATCAACCAAAGATAAAAAAAAAAAATGAAGGAAGAGGTGATAAAAAATATGAGTAGTGCTATAAAGTCAATTAAGAGATCTAGAGATAAAGATGTTTCAAATGTACGTAGAGGAATACAGATGGCAATGGTTTCACCAAGTACTCAAGAGAATCGTTTTATAACATCTATGGCACAAGCACTGGGAACCTCGCGAAAAAATCTGCACAAACATCGAAAATTTCGACTGTAAATAGATGTAAATGATGAACTCGCTTGTTGGAGAGCTATTTGTAGGCAACCATACAAAGATAGACTTGGAGAAGATGTTAAAAAAATAATATATGAATATTGGAAGAACAATTCGCGTGTTTCACCCACTACAAGACATGTGATGCGAAGAAGAATAGCACGAAATCAATACGAAGAACATGAAAAACATCTCTTGGAAACCACTCAAATAGAGTTATTCAACAAGTTCAAAGAAGAGAATCGTCAAATTCAAGTTTCACTCAGTGCTTTTGTTCAACAAACACCATGGTATGTAAAACCTATCACCGTACGCGACACTTGTTGTTGCCGTTATCATGTGGAATTTGAGTTATATTATGACACATTCCTTGATTTCGGTAGAACATTATGGAAGGATTCACCTCCTCTTTCCACTATCCGTGAATTCATATCTCAAATTCTATGTGAAAGAGAAAGCGATGAACTATTTTACAAAAAGAAATGTGTTGGTGGTAAAAAATGCGATGATTGTGGAAATTTGACTAAATTTCAAACAAATATCGTATTGATATAAATGATCAATCATTTTCCAACATGAAAGTGAAATGGAAGAGATATGAATATATCGATACATCGATTCAAGGTGCAAATAGTGTTAAAAGAATTGAATTACTAGAAGACGAAATTTTTCTAATAGACTTTTTGAGAAAGTTTGAGGCAAAAATTTACAAATACACTAAGCATTTCCATAGAGCTTGATGGCAAGACTTGCAATTCAAAAAATCTCGTGAAGTTTTTCCACCAGGTACCATTTTGTCAGTGATTGATTTTGCAGAAAACTACACATTTGTTCCACAAAAAGAAATTCAAAGTGAATACTATCATTCTGACCAAGTCTCCATGCTCGTCCATATTCTATATAGACATGCTGAACAAAATGTCGATCATATAGAAATCACGAGTGAAAATCGACATATCATTAAAGAATATCACTTTTATATCAGTGACGATCGTACACATGATACATTTTTTGTACAACATTGTTTTGGAAGAATTTATGATTCATTGAAAAATCGTGGAATAACATTCAATGAACATTGGATATGGTCAGACGGATGCGCAGGTCAATTCAAATCTGCACGATCATTCTTTTGGTTATGTTGTCTTCATAAGAAAACCTGCATTAAACATTGTTGGAATTTCTTTGAGACTGGCCATGGAAAAGGAGAACATGACAGTGCAGGAGCATGCATAAAAAGAGTACTTCGAAGATATCAAATGAACCACTCTGCACGCCGACTTGTGAACGTTGAAGAAGTTGTTCAATGGTGCATCGCTGCTCTAAGCCATGAGAAAAACCCATCAAGAGAAGTGCGAAGGTACATTCAATTTAATTTATATTCGAAATCTAATTTTAAACATTGTACATTTATCATGCAATGATTATTTTTAATTGTATTTTGATATCATATTTACAAATTCTTTTTCTAATTTTCAATATAAAGGTTTTTCTGGCATATTGGAATCGAAGACGTAGATAGATCAATTGGAAATGACGTTGAAACAATAAAAGGGACTCGAAAATTGCATTCAATTCAAACAAAGTTGTCCAAAAATGTGTTTGCATTGGATAAAAGAAAATATTCTTGTTTTTGTGATGTTTGCATAGACAACACAAAATCCAATGACGTTTGTGAAAACAAAATGTATGTGAATGATTGGAAACATACAGAGCTAAATACAAAGGGAAAAATGTCTGTTGCAATATTTGAAGAAATGTAATCAGAGGAAACTACAATATCATCCGATGGGGATCGAGTTTCTGATCTTGTTAGAGAATGTAACAATTGAATTACTTTCTAATGATTTAAAGATCTATAAATAAATTTAAATATGCATAATTAAATGTTAAATTTATTTTATTGTGCAGGAGATGTTTTTGCTGTAATTGCACCTATTGACAACGATGAAAATGTGAAGTATTATTTGATGCGTTGCACTGAACGAAAAATGAAATTATTACAAGACTATAATGACCACGGATTTCAGTATGACAGAGGGTCTATTATACTGAAAGGTTATTTTTTCAAACAAACTCGTCAAAGTGGAGACTTTGTTTACTTTGAAGACTATGAACCCGATTCCATAAGTTGTCAATATAGTCACTTG
Organism: Pinus albicaulis; assembly: GCA_034641835.2. NCBI lineage: Eukaryota > Viridiplantae > Streptophyta > Pinopsida > Pinales > Pinaceae > Pinus > Pinus albicaulis. Next base: position 113,786,644 of record CM076580.1, on the reverse strand, counting down.
GTGTGTGCAGCACGCATAAAGTTGATAGAAGTTCAATCAAAGAAAAAATCAAAAATTAAGAAATGGAAAATGTCAAAATCCGATCATGAACTGATTATTGAGGATGGAATTCCATTAGAATTTTTTTGAGTGAAGTGTCAGGACAACAATTTATTATCTTTTAAACCTTTCAGTACTCAACTAAAAATTGAACTGCTTATGTTATTTGTGGTTTGCAAATGTTACAAATTGTTTGGGTACAAGCACGTGCTCTAGTATCAACTGAAAGTAGTTTTTCTATACATGTGCATTGATGAAAAATGTTATATGTATTGGATATATATATATATATATATATATAGAGAGAGAGAGAGAGAGAGAGAATGAAATTAATTGTTCTTTTATATTAATTGTTCTTGTATATGTTTTCTGACCGTATGGTACAAATTATTTCACTTTATTTTGTAAGGTCAGATTCGGTCCCCATATGGCCTAGCCTCCAAGGGACGAGATAACAAGTGGTTGTCCCCACTTGCCCGAATCTCAGCTTTTAAGTACAATTTTACTGTTTATGACAGGCATCTTACATGATGTCCTAGCCAAGGATAGATTCTCTTTGTTTCAAGTTTCTGGTAAAAGTTGTCATCGAATGACCTACTAGGATATTATAAATACTAGCTTTGTAAGATCATTTGGCATTCGGAAAAATTCAAAAATCTTAGACTGTCAATCAATTTAAAGTATCATTCACCCTAGGGAGTGTAAAATATTCAATGTAGGTTGGTGACGATGCTCACTCCTAGCTTGAAGCAACTCCAATGACCAATTCTTTAATGAATTCCAATGCACTAGACCAAAGTTGGTGACCTACTTGGTTTTTCACCCAAGAAATTCCAAGGTACTCTTCTTACCTTTGGCCCCCAAAGCTACAATGGAGTTATAGGAAGGTGAAGAAATTTTTTTTGACTGATAGGAATTTGGTCACATCCCTAATCTCCCCTTATCAAAAAGTTCCCATCTACTACATTATCCAGCGTGTACTCAAGATCACTATTTATTAATTAGAATATCACAATATCATAAGTTCTCACAAAAATACATGGAATGCCATTACGACACTCATCTAACAATGGGGAGCTCAAAACCTAGAAAGCTCCTCGTCCCCTTAATAATAATGTGTTTAATTTAGTCTTTTAGGTGAGGATTAGGTGTGAATCTTGCTTTCACATACAAAAATAATTAATTGTTTAATTCCATAAATTTGATTATTCACCAAAATACATGTCATATCCACTATTTGTCTCTCCTACAAATTCCCATTATTTTATTAAAATATGATTTTATCTCACCCAACTATCACATGTGTTGGAAATATGATGCAGAGTGTTGTCCTTGATGGCAACCCACTGAATGAAGATGAAGACATGCGACTGTTGACATGTGTTGTCCTTGATGGCAATCCACCTGATGAAGGTATTCTTGACTTGATGGACTTGGTAAATGATGTAAATCTGATATGCAATGATGTTTGTTATCAATGTGATGCTAAGTGTTGTCCTTGAATGGCAACCCACTTGATGAAGATGGTGGCAACTTACTTGATGAAGTTGCGCTTGATAGAATATGTTCTTGATGAAGTAAATCTGATGTATCTACAGTATGTACAGAAGGCAATGAAGCAAGGAATTTAGCATGTGCTAAATCTTGATGAAAAGAGTATGTCTCTAGGCATACGCGGATTTGCCTAGGGGAAGTCGCGTATGCATGCGGGAAACAACGTGACAAGTCGCATATGGGCAAAAGCGCTCAAAAAGTGCAAAACCAGGGGTAACCACCATGGTATTGACCCATTGTATTGGGTAATGATTCGTCTAAATGACCCTGTCCAAGAATACCATCGGAAGTAATGTAGTTTTGGGCTCATGGTATTGTTTTGGCTCATGGTATTGAAAAAGGGGCTCATGGTATTGAAAAAGGGTAAACCTATATAAAGAGAAGAAATTCATTGTACAAATCATGAGTGTGGGTGCAAGATGTCCGAGCTTGAATGAATACTTCTCTGTGAAGTATATCTGTATGGAAAGGGTAAAGGTTTGATGATAGATCTGAATCTATGATGCACCTATGAAGAAATGATGAAGCGGGATATCTAGATCTGAAATGTATTTGTATCTACTAGATCTGTTAATGGAGTGATTAGATCTGTGATGAGGCGAACATCTGTCTGAAGTAAAGGGTTGAATCTGAACTGAATATCTGATCTGAAGAAGTATGTAGCTCTGTAATGGTTGAAGATCCATACGCTAGTTAGCCGCAGAGGAAGCGCGTATATACGCGGCTTCTCTGAAGAAAAAGCGCGTATGCGCAGTGAAGTTTGTACATATGTATATGCTGGTTGATGTGGACGGAAGCGCGTATATACGTGACATCAGTGAAAGGAAAGCGCGTATGCAAACTAGGGTTTGCTGAAGTCTGTGGTAAGAAATGTCTGATCTGTTCTGCTGGTTTACTGATATCTGTCAGTGAGTTATATGTATCTGTTTCATGGTTGACTGTGCTTAAAAGTATGGAAAGGGTCCGGTTTGAAAATATGATGAAATGTGGCCTGCAAGTGGTGTCCTAAAGGAAGCTTTGGATCCAAAGCAGAAAATCAAGAATCTTGGTCCATGCAGGTGTCGAGGCTGTAGCCTTCGGGGCCGTGGGGTCGAGCTCCTTCCAGTGAGGTCGGTAAACGAGACTGTGGGGTCGCAGCTCTCTTCCGTGTGAGGCCGGTAACCCAGACCGTGGGGCGTTCCCTTCCGTGGAGAGGTCGGTAAACGCAGCTGTGGCCGGGAGTTCTCCTCTTCCCGGAGAGGCCGGGTAAATCCAGCCGTGTGGGTGCCTCGCGTGCTGCAGAGTCCCGGCACCTCGCACATATGTTGTAAGATGTTTTCTCAATAATAAAATATTGAAGGCTGAGCAACGGCAGCGGTGGTTTTCTCCCGACTTGGGTTTCCACCTAAAAATCCTGGTGTTCATGTGTGATGTTTCGTGTGATGGTTTACTCTCGTTTCATCGCACACAGCCATCGTTTATTAAACATCCGATGAATGAAACAATGGAATGATTTAAGTGAAGAACTACTGACATAATTAGACATCTCTGCATACGCGAGTTTCATAAAGGGTATCCGCGCATACACGCGAGTCCATCGGTGGAAAGTAGCGCAGGGTTTTAGAAGTAAGAAAAAAAAGTTTCTTGAATATGCAAGAACACGATTCACCTTTCCCCCCCCCCCCCCCCTCTCAGTATTTTTCCCAACAATTGGTATCAGAGGAGGTCCTTCTGCAGAAGCTTGATCGCTTGAAGGAGATCCGTCGCAATGCTTGGTGCAAAGGTATGGACAATCGTGAAAGAATATGAACAAGAATCTAGAAAAGAAAAGGGTACTTTTGTGGATTCTCTAGAAGACAATAATCTTCTTGAAGAAAACACTCAACTCAAAGTAAGCCAAGAAGAAAAGAACATAATCATAGAGACTCTTGAAAATCGGCTTGAAGCAAGAGAAAAACGCATTGAGGAATTGGAGTGTGAAGTAGTAAGTCTAAGGAAAGATAATGAGAAAGAGAAATCTCTCAATCTTAGATTTGCTAAAGGTTCAGAAACCTTGGATGAGATTATCAAGGTACAACGGTCTCCTCTTATAAAAACAGGTCTTGGATATACTGGGGAATCTTCCCAGACATCAGCACCAAATTTTCTAAAAGCAGCCACAGCTGGTTCTCTACATTCAGCCACTCAGCAGGGGAACAAAGGATCCTTACAGGTAAAGTATGATCATCTCAATTCAAGAAACACTAACAGGGAGATCTTTCAAAATGGCTACAACCAACAGGTAAACTCTAATAGAAGATTTCATGATCACAGAAATTTCTACTTCAATGGACAATGTTTCTCATGTCACAATTTTGGTCATAAAGCTGTTCAATGTGTTGCATATAAAACCATCATGACGAGAGAAGCAAGAAAGATAAGGATGAATGTTGAACCAAAGAAGAACACCTATAACAACTTTTCTCCTCTTCAAAACGAAGTTGAATGTACTTATTGCAATAACTTTGGTCATGAAGAATCTGAATGCAGGAGCAAGGTCCAACCAAAAGAGCATGTTCCCTCAAGCTCTAAAGTATGGAAAGAGAAAGAAATACCGGTTGAAAATTGTGGGATAGCATTATTTGCAGAAGGTGAAGAGAATCAATGGTACATTGATAGTGGGTGCTCAAGACACATGACAGGTGACAAAAGCAAACTTCGTACATATAATGCTCTAGAAAAGGAAAAGAAAGTTACGTTTGGAAATGATACTCTTGCTGTAATTAAAGGAAAAGGGTCAGTATTTCTAAAAGAAAAGGTGAAGGCTAAAGATGTCATGTATGTGGATGGATTAAGGCATAACCTGTTAAGTGTAATTCAAATGTGTGATCAAGGAACAGAATTGGTCTTTAGTTCAAAAGAATGTGTGGTTCGTGATCTTGATACAGGTAAAATCATTATAAAAGGAAAAAGAAATCCAAGCAACCTGTATGTTCTAAACGGCATAGATCAATGCTACTTGAGCAAGTCTTCAGAAAATTGGCTATGGCATAGAAGGCTGGGGCATCTGAGTTTCTCTCAAATCAACAAAGCAAGCAGACTTCAAGCTGTTCGTGATCTTCCAAATATTAATCCTCCAGAAAGTGTCATATGCAAATCTTGTCAATTTGGTAAGCAGACCAGAGTACGATTTAATGCCAAGGAAGGATCATCAAGCAAGCCTCTTGAACTCATTCATACTGACATATGTGGACCTGTGAGGAAAAAGACACCATGTGGGGAAGAATACTATATCTTATTTATTGATGATTACTCTAGAATGTGTTGGGTCAGGCTCATTAAACATAAAGATGAAGCATTTGAAAATTTTCAGAAATTCAAAGCACTAGTTGAAAATGAATTGGATCTAAAAATCAAGTGCCTTAGATCTGATCAAGGAGGTGAATATACATCAAATGAATTCCTTGAATTTTGTGAACAACATGGCATAAAAATGCAATTCTCTGTAGCTGGCACTCCACAACAAAATGGCGTAGCAGAAAGAATGAATAGAAAAATTCAACAAATGGCTAGAGCTATGATTGATGATTCTGGAACACCTCACACTTTCTGGGGAGAAGCAACGCTTACAGCAGCAAACATTCTCAACAAAGCACATGTTCGGGTAAACAGTGATAAAACTCCATATGAACTCTGGTATGGTAAATCTCCCTCCGTAAAGCATTTTAGAGTTTTTGGAAGCAAATGATTTATAAAAAATAATGATGAAAAGCTTGGCAAGTTTGAACCTAGATCAGATAAAGGAATTTTTCTTGGTTACTCATCTCCAAGCAAAGCATACAAATGTTATAATGAAAGGCTTCAAAATATTGTTGAATGTATTGATGTTGTTATCGATGAGTCTCCTGCAGCTCCTAAAGAGGAAAAACAAACAACAAAAGAAGATGATGATGACTTATGGCCTTCTACTTCAAATATAAATGATATAGACAGTGAATCCAATGAAGAACCTGAAACTGATCTATCTGAAAAAGCTCCTTCTAGATATGTTCAAAAGAATCATCCTGAATCTCAAATTTTGGGAGACAAGGAATCAGGTGTACGAACAAGGAGAACTTTTGTGGGAGCTTCTAGTCATCTGGCACTTCTATCCACAATTGAACCACTCAATGTCAATGAAGCTAGCAAAGATGAATGTTGGAGGCAAGCCATGGATGAAGAGCTTGTTCAAATTGAAAAGAATGACACTTGGGATTTGGTACCAAGACCACATGATAAAAATGTCATTGGAACTAAATGGATCTTCAAGAACAAGTTAAATGAGAATGGGGATGTTGTAAGGAACAAAGCTAGACTAGTTTGCAAGGGGTATACTCAAAAAGAAGGTATAGACTTTGAAGAAACTTTTTCTCCTGTAGCTCGACTTGAAGCCATAAGAATGTTTCTTGCTTTTTCAAGTTATCAACAAATCAAAGTTTATCAAATGGATGTTAAATCTGCTTTTCTTAATGGTGATCTAGAAGAAGAAGTATATATAGAACAACTGGAAGGATTCATTTTGGGAAATGATGAAAAACTTGTTTGTAAACTCAAAAAGGCTCTATATGGTCTCAAACAAGCTCCAAGGGCATGGTATTATCGTCTTGACAAATATCTTCATCAACAAGGATTTTCAAAGGGGTCTGCAGACAACAACTTATACACAAAAGTTGAAAATGATAAACTATTGATTGTAGTGGTATATGTTGATGATATCATTTTTGGGAGTAACGAAGAATCTATGAGTCAAAAATTTGCTTCTGTCATGCAGCAAGAATTTGAAATGTCTTTACTTGGGGAACTAACATTCTTTCTTGGCTTGCAAGTGCATCAAACTGCAGATGGTATATTCCTATCACAAGCAAAGTATCTTAAGCAAATTCTGAAGAAGTATGGCATGGAAGAATGCAAACCTGTAAGTACACCAATGATAACCGGATGCAATCTCAGTTCTCATGATGATTCTCCCACGGTGAATCAACCAGAATACAGATCGATGATAGGAAGTCTACTTTATCTCACTGGGACTAGACCAGACATTATGCATGCAGTTGGGATTGTTGGACGATTCCAAGCTAATCCAAAAGAGTCTCACCTTTAGGCTGTTAAAAGAATATTCAAATACCTACAAGGAACTCAAGACTTTGGTCTATGGTATCCAAAGAATGCTGATCTTACTCTTCATGGTTACACTGATGCAGATTGGGCTGGAAGTGTTGATGATCGGAAAAGCACTAGTGGTGGTGCATTCTATATGGGACCCTGGTTAGTATCTTGGTTCAGCAAGAAGCAAAATTCTATTGCCTTATCTACAACAGAAGTAGAATATGTGGCGGGTGCATCTTGTTGCACTCAACTTCTTTGGATGATGCAAACCTTACAAGATTTTCAAATCAAATGTACACCTCCCATCCCCATTATGTGTGATAATACAAGTGCCATCATTATTTCAAAGAATCCAGTTATGCATTCAAAGACCAAGCACATTCCCATCAAGTATCACTTCTTACGTGAACAAGTGCTTGAGCAAAAAGTGAAGTTGGAGTATGTTCCCTCCAAAGAACAAGTTGTTGATATCTTTACTAAACCTCTGCCCAGGGAAGGCATTCGAGTATCTAAGACAGAAGCTGGGAGTGTTCTCTGCCAGTCAAAAGAACAAATCTGCATAAATTTAGAAGATGGTATTGGATACGCGGTACGCGAGTTCATGCACGTAAACCTGCGTATGTCTATTGCCGACATTTTTCTCGTTTGGAGTCGCCCCTCTGTGCGCCCCGCAAGGTCGTTTTGGCATCTCTCGATACCGTTTGGTCTCGGTGTGTTCCGTGGGCCTCTCATAATTTATTTCTCATGTTTTTGATAAAGATGCTCGATGATTGTCGGGTAAAAGTGTTCAGATGCACAAACTAAGGGGGAGCTCGAAATGGTTGAAAGGATGCCTGGATGCACAGATTTAGGGGGAGAATTAGCTTTGCTGAGTATAATGCATTGTTGGCATTATGGTGGTTCTGATATATGATCTCTCTTGAGGTCTTTCTGGTGTTGGTATTAAAGTCATATTTGTAATTTGATGAAAAGGTCTTGTTAAGACCCATGATGCAAAATTGTAATATTCAGTCATGTGAGGACTTGTCAAATTTGTAAACCCACTTGGTTGGGTAGCTGAGTCAAATTTTGTAAACCCACTTGGTTGGGTAGCCGAGTCAAATTTGTAAACCCACTTGGTTGGGTAGTTGAGTCTCATATGTAAATCCACTTGGTTGGATCTTTGATGTAAGTATGAGTCTTTGGTGATAGGAAGTTCATAGAGTCATGTACTTCATTGAAAAATATGTTTGAAGATTCAGCATGAACTCATGGGGAGCTTGGTCACTTCAGTATACATCAGATCTGCAGAACGCTTCTTCCACATGAGGAGAAAAGGGGGAGAGTATGTTGGTCTTGATCCGCCCTTTGCTCTTGATGTCAAAGGGGGAGAGTGACATGGTGTTTGAATGAAGAAAAAGAATGGTGTCAAAAATGGGGAATGTGACATGGTGTCATTGTATTCTTAATGTACCTATCTATTGTGGTAATCAAACACCATCGTGGTTGCCATCAAGTCCAAAGGGGGAGATTGTTGGCAATATGATGCAGAGTGTTGTCCTTGATGGCAACCCACTGAATGAAGATGAAGACATGATAATGTTGACATGCGTTGTCCTTGATGGCAAACCACCTGATGAAGTTATTCTTGACCTGATGGACTTGGTAAATGATGTAAATCTGATATGCAATGATGTTTGTTAGCAATATGATGCTGAGTGTTGTCCTTGAATGGCAACCCACTTGATGAAGATGATGACAACTTACTTGATGAAGTTGTGCTTGATAGAATATGTTCTTGATGAAGTAAATCTGATGTATCTACAGTATGTACAGAAGGCAATGAAGAAAGGAATTCAGCATGTGCTAAATCTTGATGAAAAGAGTATGTCTCTAGGCATACGCGGATTTGCCTAGGGGAAGTCGCGTATGCACGCGGGAATCAACGTGCCAAGTCGCGTATGGGCAAAAGCACTCTTAAAGTGCAAAACCAGGGGTAACCACCATGGTATTGACCCATTGTATTGGGTAATGATTCGTCTAAATGACCCCGTCCAGGAATACCATCGGAAGCAATGTAGTTTTGGGCTCATGGTATTGTTTTGGCTCATGGTATTGAAAAAGGGGCTCATGGTATTGAAAAAGGGAGAACCTATATAAAGAGAAGAAATTCATTGTACAAATCATGAGTGTGGGAGCAAGATGTCTGAGCTTGAATGAATACTTCTCTGTGAAGTATATATGTATGGAAAGGGTAAAGGTTTGATGATAGATCTGAATCTATGATGCACCTATGAAGAAATAATGAAGCGGGATATCTAGATTTGAAATTTACTTGTATTTGCTAGATCTATTTATGGAGTGATTAGATCTGTGATGAGGCGAACATCTGTCTGAAGTAAAGGGTTGAATCTGAACTGAATGTCTGATCTGAAGAAGTACGCAGCTCTGAAATGGTTGAAGATCCATACGCTAGTTTTCCACCGAGGAAGCGCGTATATATGCGGGTTTACTGAAGAGAAAGTGTGTATGGGAAGAGAAATTAATTTTGTGATTTGTATGGAAGTATACGCTGGTTGATGTGAACGGAAGCGCGCATATACGTGACATCAATGAAAGGAAAGCGCATATGCAAAATAGGGTTTGCTGAAGACTGTGGTAAGAAATGTATGATCTATTCTGCTGGTTTACTGATATCTGTCAGTGAGTTATATGTGTCTACATTTCATGGTAGACGTGGCAAAGTATGGAAAGGGTCCAGTCTAAAAATATGATGAAACGTGGCATGCAAGTGTTGTTCTATTGAAGTTGTTGGATCCAGTGTGAAAATTGATGAAACGTGGTCCAAGGTGGTGCTGAAGGTTGTAGCCTTCAGTCAGGGGGTCGTAGCTCCCTTCCAGGTGAGGCTGGTAAACGAGATCGGGGAGTCGTAGCTCCCTTCCAGGTGAGGCTGGTAAACGAGATCGGGGGGTCGTAGCTCCCTTCCAGGAGAGGCTGGTAAACGAGTCAGGGGGTTGGAGCTCCCTTCCAGGAGAGGCTGGTAAACGAGCGCAGGTGGGTGCCTGCGTGCTGGTAGGAGTCCGCACCAGCACATATGTTGTAAGATGTTTTCCCAATAATAAAATATTGAAGGCTGAGCAATGACAGCGGTGGTTTTCTCCCGACTTGGGTTTCCACCTAAAAATCCTCGTGTTCATGTGTGATACTTTGTGTGATGGTTTACTCTGTTCTTACTGTTCATGTTTACTATTTATTAAACATATGATGAATGAATGATGGAATGATTTAAGTGAAGAACTAATGACATAATTAGATATCTGTGTATACGCGAGTTTCATAAAGGGTATCCGCGTATATACGCGAGTCTGTTTCAGGAAAGTAGCGTATGGGTTTTAAGTAAGAAAAAGTAAAAGTTTTGAATATGCGGTAAATGTTTGATTCACCCCCCCCCCCCACTCTCGGTATTTTTTCCACACACAACAACATTACTAAATCTACTCCTAATTGTTCCCTATGCCCTAAATCTACTCCTAATTGTTCCCTATGTTGCTTTTCCCTTACTTATTTTTAGAAAGTTATTTTCCTAGATCCATCATAACTATGGATCTATCAAGCGCCGAGAGGGATCAAATATCTAGAGGTGCAAACCTCTTTTTTGAGTGAAAAACTTGAGGAAAGGTTTGCACCTCGAGATATTTGATCCCTCTCGGCGCTTGATAGATCCGTAGTTAAGATGGATCTAGGTTGGTTTCAGTTGTGTGCAACCAAGGAAAAACTATCGATAATATGAGGAACATATGATTAATTTTATCAATAATATGTAAATACATCTAATATTAATATAACCATTTTAAATATGCTAAATATGTTTGAGATTTATCAAGTCATTTTAATTTTAAATTTTCTTAGTTACCTCAATTTGTTGAGATGATAAATATTGTAGAATAACTTTAATAATGGAAAATGTTCAAATAAATTTTTTGAATGCAAAGTGACAATGTAATAATATTGAATGATAGAATGTGAATAATTAGAATGTAATAAATTACAAATATCATTTATTGTGATCAATCTTAAACTATTTTCTTCTTCTATTCTTATTGTCACCCTTATTAGTTTTGTCATCTTTCCGTATCGATTATATTAAAAAGAAAGTAAAAATCATAAATCATAAACCATTTAAATATTTAGCTCGAACTCTTGTAGTAAACACCATACCTTGTCTCTCTTGCTCTCCAATATTATTAAGTTTAATTATTATAACACAAAAATCGTTCTACATTGTCAATAATTTTTTGCGCTTACACTGAAATCAATGAACACTATTAATCCAATGACTTTACAAGTAATGTACCATCATACATGCAATTATATCAAATCAGAAATCAACATATACAATTAAATCAATGGGGATTGTCTTGTTACAAGTAACATTTCAATTTACCACATGTGAAAATGTAGGTTGAAACCATCCAAAACTTTAAGTTGTAGATTGAAACCATCCAAAACTTTAAGTTTTAAAACCATTTTGATTATATATTGTGCAACATTAAAACATTAAACATTTAAAGTTCATTAAATATCACATGCAAAATGTAGATTGAAACCATCCAAAACTTGAGTTTTAAAAACTTCACATGCCATGCCAATTATAATTCAACTATCCAACAAAAACATTTAACATTAAATATCATATGCCAAATGTAGTTCAGATGACAACATTACTTCATATTCACATGCCAAAAGTACTAAAACCATCCAAAAATTAAATAAAACAAATTATATAATACCAATGTAATAAAATATGTCCAAAAATTGTAATTCTCACAAGTATCAAAATGTATCAAGTTTAACAAATTTTAAAACCATCTAAATTTTGAAATCAAATCTACTGTAAATCATGTCCATCAAATGGAGGATCTAGCGTCTTCCCTACTAGGGTCTCAGTCCACGCCCTATCCTGTGAATAGGAAACCTACATACACAATGCACATGTACTTGAACATTAAAATTTGAAGTTTTAAAAATGAATGAGAATATATATATCTAGAACTTCATGTGAAAAACAAAATATAACAAAAAAATCATGCAATACCTCGTAAGGTTCCCTCTCCATTTGATGAATAGGTTCTCCCATAAGAACATATGCAGTGGTAAACTGTACAATATACATGTACAGTTAAATATATATATATATATATATATATATATATATATTAAAAACTTTCAAATGAAAATGCACGTGTACATATATAAACTTATTTTCAATAATATTAAAAAAAGGAACTAAAGACAACTTGTTCAAATGTTGTGGATGTTCCTATCTCCGTCGCTAGAGTCCCCGGATTAAAGAAATCTTCTATAGGAACCTAAATTCAAAAAAATTTAAATAACTCAAAATATAGATCTCTCTCTCTCTCTCTCTCTATATATATATATATCTCAATTTTTAATGGAACTTTTTGAGGTAGAATATATATATATATATATATAACTTTTAAACATAAATTTTAAACTTGTGAAAAATTGTCCATACTTGTGGCTCATCTCCCAATGAAGTAGAAGGTACATCTCCTAAGGAAGAAGAAGGTACCGCCATCCCAAAAACATCAGACGGAATCGGTACCTGTTAAAACATTTTATCAAATTATATATATATACATTCATGTACATGTGTGGCAACAATTATTTATTTTAGAGTCACTTAAAAAACACTATTTTAGAGTCACTTAAAAAACACTAACATGTGCCAACATATCATGATGGTCAGACCCATCTGCATCGTTTGAACCGGAGGTCCCGAACGTAATATTAACATTTTCATCACGCATCATGCCTGAGAACCGCAAATGGTGTTTTAACATATAATCATACATTTTTGTTAGATTAATGTACACATACAAATAAATGTATACATGTACATACACATGTATTTATTACAAATTGTACACATGTATATGTAAAAATAGTTTCAAAACCTAAGGTCACTAACACATACCGTTCTGGTGCCCTCTTCCTCATGAAAAATTAGGTCTTGCAGACCATTGCGACAATTTGTTGCATATGTTCGGAGATCTTCAACATTCATGTTGTAAATCTCCTCATCTGTATGATAAACAAAATTGGCACGTGCATTTTCACATGCTCTTTGTCGATTTAAACAAAGATCGACTCCACTCAATCCACTATGAACATTGTTGATCATAACATCCCTTGCTTCTCGACTTATTTGAGAAGTCGCATCCATCTCTAATCGCAGAGTTTCGACTCGAAACGGTCGACTCACCAATGGCGGCTCAGGGCGAGGCAACTCCACATATCACTTAGCGCCCTTACGTTGATATAATCGACCTCTCCCCGGGCCAAAAAATTATGAAGGAAGGTCATTGTAGTTGGGTTTCATACCCAAAAAAAAATCTACATAAAACATTTGTGCAAAATAAACAGGAACCTCATCGTTCCATGGAAGCCTTCCAAAGGCCGCAAGATGTCGATCATACAAATAACCAGCTTTGTCTGGGTGCTTGAAATACTGCACCTTCAACATTTTTCTTTTTGGCCCTTCCTTATAATTAAACATTGACTTGGCCTCTGCTCTTGTAACTTTTTGTTTTATGTCCTGCCATTTATCGGGACCCATCACTGTTTCTTTTCTCTTTCTCATCAGTTCTACAAATGAATCAGTCGTTGGCCCCAAATTTCTGTACACATTTATCGTTTCACCCAATGAATGTGTAACTATTTCAAGGCTTTGTCTACTCTCAGCAGGTAGAGACAAAGCCATGAGATCTCTTTGCAATTTTGCATGAAGGCTTTCACATCTTTGTAAGGTGCATTCCGCCATGTTGGTTTCCCATGGTATATCAGTAATCTCAGCCGGATAAGTTGTGCTGGGTTGACAGCCTTCTTCTTGAATGTAGCGAGCTGCCCTGTGTCTATTTTGACCACTAGCTCGAACATTTTCAGCCTCTCCATCAATATATATAAATTTTCGTATATTAGAAAAAACACGTGTAAAAAAAGTTGTACAAATTTAATGAAAAAATATTGAAATTGATGGCAACCTTGATGTTGTTGGTTAACATCTTCTCCAACATGACCCTCCTGAGAACCAAACCCAGAATGACGCTGCTGAGAACCAGACCCACAGTGACCCTGTTGAGAACCAGCAGCCATTGATTGGCCTTCGGGGGAATAAATATCACCCCCTTCCCGCAACCTGCTACCACTCATACCTCGATCGGTTGAACCTTGGCCACGCTCCATGGATGGAGTAGAAACCCTTCTCCTCTTACCTCCTAAAAATTAAAATATGAAACTTATTAACAACTAATTTAACTCACAAAGTTAATAAAAAAGTCAATTCCATATGTACACACATGTATGGAGATTTAAGATTATATTTAAATACCGTGAACATCCCCCGATCCCTGAACCTCCATATTGGATTCGGCTAATCTTCGTTGTTCATCCTCCATGATATATATCTATTGGTCGACATTTACACAAAATAGATTTCAAAAAATCAATTTGTAATTTAGTGTACACAAATTATGTAGAACACAACTTTCAAAGCAATAATTAATCATGTGTGAAACTAAATTTAATCGAAAAAGATATTATAAAAATGATAAGTTCACCAAATTGCGCTTTACATGGTGGGAGCACACTTGGTATAAAATTTACTACTTATACACTTTAGTTTGTAGAAGAAATGACACATGTACATAGTTTACCTTAAAGTTGTTGTGTTTTACGGATATTAAAATGAAGAACTTCTATTTAGATCCATTCCAGAGATTGACTGTAGGGGCATTTACTAGATATGTCACCTTTCATAAAAGATGAGATCCAGAGGCTACCTGGCCCTTTACAGACTATGCCTATAGAACTTGTAGAAGTAAACACTAGAGGCATTAACAATATCAAAGAACGTTTTCATGCTCAGACATGGGAATGTGTCTCTTTCCCTACGCAAAAAAAATAGTTCAAGGTAGTTAATCTTCATAGACATGTCATCAAGCAAGTCAATGTGATCATCCCCAACTTACTTTTTATGAAATTAGGCTTGGAATCCTCTACAACCTGGTGGATGGAGTTGAATGGGAACTAGGTTGAAAGGCCTTTACAAAATACATGCTAATGAATAACACTTACTAGGTTATGCCAACAAATAAAGTGGGAGAAATTTTTTCTCCTCGAGGTTGTCCAATTGGGTGTGTAATACCAACTTCACCCATTTCCTCACAGGTTTCTCTCTTAGGTTACAAATGTCTTCCACCTTATTAGTTATATATTTTTCAATTTCCCGTGGATTCCTTGATTTTTTTCTCCTACCATCTCCCTCTCTCACTCCCCAAATTATTGTCATCAAACATGCCCCATTGAGGATCTGGAGCAATGTTTGCACCATACTTAGAACTGTCATTGCTGCTAATTGAAATTGGAGTCATGTATACTAGATTGATTGCTTAAGTGGCTCTTACTTGGACAATATCCTGAGATGAGTTTGACATGATGGTCATATGAGGTTGGAAGCTACTTGGTGTAATTTTCCTTAAATTTTCAAAAAAACAGAGCAAAAATGTCATTTTCGATCATTTTTTATTAGCTTCTGCATACAGCAAATGTTATCACAATTGCAACACAATCATGTTCCATGAGCATGAATTATGAATGTCATAAGCCAAATGGCAAGGAAATTTGCATTCATTTAGGCAAAATAAGGCTATGACATTAAGATCCATGCTAGAAAAAATTATGCAAATAAAGTTGCTAAGTCTTGATACTTACCATGTGTTTCAAAGCCATAACGAAGGTTGGCTTTGAGAGTGTCCTCTCAAAGCCCTGTCTTGAGATAAAATTTAATTCAATGTCTCCTAGATTTGCAAGGTGGAATCGATAGAACTATTTGATTTCTTTACCATAAATGGATATCTCCTTTCATCTATACCTTTCTCTACCATCTTATTTCCAAGTGAAATGGGAATTTTCACATTTTGAATGCCATTACCATGTAATTTGGTAGCCTGCTAGCTAGACCTATCACAAGTAATGTTTTCATACCAAACTATTTCTCTTGCTCAACTCAGTGACCATGACTCTCTTCTCACACTCCTTACCATATAAGATCTTCAATTGTACATGTCACGCAAATTTGGGGGTTCTAGGTCTACACCTATTAGGTAAAGTTACATATTTTATGTCATTGTGGTCCTTAAATTTGGAGGTGTTCCACCTGAAAAAGTAGGCATTAAATATGGATGAAAAGGATTTGTTTTAACTTTGATAGAATTTCCTCGTGGAATTACTGAATTTCTCGACGACATCATGCTAGCTTTGCTTAGAGAAGAAGGTTTTGGAGGAGAAATTGAATTCTTTCAACTTATTTTTGGCATTGAAGTTTGAAATAGTAGTTTTGATGACTCTATTGATGACCTTGCTGAGGAATTTCATGCACACAATATTGACTTTGAAGATGGTTTAGAAGATGTTGAAGAAGTTGTAGATTTTGGTGTTGTCACTGAATGTTTCTTTGTTGTTGGACTTGATCAAGACATGTAATTTAACTTTACGAGCAGATTGAAGACCTTGAAGAGGTTTTATATTTTGTTGTTCTCACTGAAGGTTTTTGTCTAGTTTTGTTTCTTACACCATCATTTCCATAGGACATTTTTGGTGAATAGATTCTTGACCTTGATGAGAGGATATGATACCTTGAAGAGGCTACATCTTTTGGTGACGTCACTAATTGTTTCTCTATTATTATGTTTGTTAAACATCTCGCTTAGGGCGAGGCAACTCCACATATATTGTACAGTTTATGGGACAGAAATCAATATGTAGAAATATTCACTTGGTTTTTATAATTGGATAGAAGAATGACTTAAAATGACCTTGTACATGTCTTCTCATTTTAGAGCTCAAATTTTTAGGAAGGATTTAAGTATCCACCTTTCAAGAATCACTAGAAGAGGTTGATAAAGAATATAGAAAGGAAATTTGTACATGAGCTCTATTATTTGACTTGAGAGTCAGTTGTTTGAAGAGGCATGTTTTGTCAACTTGTGTTTGGTTGATGGTTTTGTACACCAATATGTAAGAGTACATGGAGATATTCCCATGATGTGAATTTTTTTTTCTTTGAAGGAGAAAAATGATATGTCAGCGAGTTATGTTTCTTGCATGATGTGTTTTCAGTTTGATGACTTTGTTTGTGACAAGACGTCACAAGATTTTGGGAAGGTCCACTCTTGAGCGAGAGCCTCATGATTACAACCTAATCATGAGAATCAAATGGGAGTGCATCCTTATTTTGAAAACAAATAGGATTCTAAGCTACCTAGGACTCAAACCATCATTTTTAAATTAAATGCATATGTCTGTATTATTAAAGCTATATTTATTTATGAATGATAAAAAAACATTGTTTCAACATTGATAAACAATTATGGTAATCCAACAATTCTCACTTAGATGTGAAGGTGATGGTCACACCAAAAAATTGAGTAGAATTAAAGATGCAACATGTGGTGCTTCTCAAGGGATAATTGTATACAATGGAATGGAATGGTGCTTAATATGGGGAAGGGCATGAAATATATGTTTATGCTTCACCGCATAAAGACCCTACAATTGTATACAATGTAATATAATTGTCATTGGGTGGAACATACAAGGAGCTATATCATTTATTTGATACCTAACCTTGATTCATTTCTATTTGACTAGAAAATGACAATAACCCACGAACATATTTGTGCAAAGATTTAGAAGGACCAATAGTCAATCAATATTAGGAAGGAGTGGATGCATAGGCAAGGAATGACCAATGACTAATACATAAACTCACAAACAGACACACACATAGATAGAGAGACGAATATTCTGATGGTCAAATTAAATTAGGATTTTATATATGTGGATGAATACGAATATGAGCATAGATGGAGATAGTCTAATTAATAAAGTGTTTCTAATCCATTTTCACGCCATTTTAAGAACTTCCATTGAAACGGAAACATGTACAAACATATCCATGTGGTTTCTTGTCTTCTTTAAGTTCACACCCTTTCCACCCATGTTATCTATTTTTAACTTCAGAATAAACCAAGTGTATGTATCCATGGGGTCTACACTTAATAAACCTATTTCATAGCACTTGTGTTCATGTGATATTAAAGAATACATTATTTTTTACTAGAGAAATCAATAATTGGGCCAATCTCATACTCATGTGATGTGAGGTTGTTTTCCATCGCTACTATTATAACCCCTAGTTGAACCTTTCCACCCCTAGCATGTGGAAATTAGTACACTTAGGAGATTTGAACCTAGAAAGTCATGGTACATAACACTTCATTTCCATGATGATCTCTAATTTAGCTTCCCTAGGGGGATGATATTAGACAACACCTTTATTAACACTGAATATTAATGAAAACCTCCCAAAATCCTTTTGTTTAACCTCCCTACCAAACATATTGTACATATTAAATGAGGAATTTCGCTCTCCCAATCATTTCTAAATCACCCATATCACCAAGAAAACATGTTTTAAAAGAACATACTTTGGTATGGGAAATACCTTAGGTTTCAAATATTACAAGATCATATAATATTATAAGATTGGATAATTATATTATTTGTCATATTATATTTTGATGCTTATAGAGTGAAAAACTGAAAGAATCAACTTGTAGGGTCATTTTAATGGTGGGTGGAGAATTGGGGTCTAAAACCTTTTGGAGTCATTTTGAGGTATTAAATGACATTTATGGGGGTCAAACGATTATCCCTTGTGCCAAAATCTTGACCATTATTCTACACTTAAAGACATATCCAATGGTGCAAGAAAAACATCAAATGAAGTTCATTCAAAATTTATGCCTTTAGTAAGTTGACCTATCATGTTGACCAAGTCATGGTACGAGAGAATGACATTTTAGCCCCATTACTCATGCATGGCAAGCTAACTACATGTGGAATTTTAACAAGACTCTAAAAGGTCTAAAATCACAAACCTCGTTAATGGTTGACAAAGTCATATCTTACACCTAATTGGCTATCACGCTATGTTAAATACTTGGCCACTAGGAGGAATAAGAGTTCCATTTTGTGTTATTGTACTTTGTTCCATAGTTGAAAATACAACTAGGAGTGTGAAGTTAGAGAGAAAAATGTATGAAGTTAAGTTTTTATAGCAACCTTACACGCTAAAAGTCTTAGCTAACTCTAGAGAGATTACCTCTTTCTTTGTACTCACATATTTTCCATACCAGAAAAGAGAGAGTAGAGCATGTTTACATTTTAGTGTTGTTTTTCTCCCATAAGGATTTCATAGGGAAACAGGAGTCTAGAGCATCATTACTTTTTAGGGTTGCTTGTCTCCCATAAGGATTCATGGGAAAATAATTGTATTGATTGTCTAGAGATATATGTATGTGCGTGTTTCATTATGTTCTCTATTTCTTACGTTGTGTTTCATTATGTTTTATATTTCTTACATTTCTGCCCTCCTATTTTCTTTCCACTCAAGGTTTATAAAATAACATGAGAAGCAACATGAGACTTGGAATAATCATTTTCATTATCTATATGGAAGGCAAGAAGGATTATATACCCTTAAGCTTAAACTTATGTAGTTTGTCAATTTTTATCTTATATTTTTTGGTAAGGGTAAATGTTTTTTATCTATAGTACAAGTCATGAGTTCCCCAATTTTACCTTATGTAAAGCATGATTCTAGGATTACTCCAATTTGTACTTGGTTTTTTATTGTGATGATGCCCTGTCTCAATCACTTGGCCATCTCTCTATGGGTAGTTAAATCTTTATAACAATACTTAAGTAATATTTATCTATTTGTATTATGTGAAATGTAAAAAATGGTATACTATTTTTCATAAAATTGGGTTGAGTAAATATCATATATTTCGATGAAAGTTGATTATATGACACGTTTTCTTTAAAAGAATCTAACAATTTTGTTAAGGTATGAAGTTGCAATTTTGTGTGGCTCTCTATCAAAATTATATGTCACATTTTATATACTAAAGTTCTAAATATTTTTTTTTTAAAGTTTGGATATTGTTATTCTTTTATATAATTTAACATTAGATATAAGTTTAAATTGAAAGCTACTTAGATGAAATATAGCTTAGATATGACATTTGCAAATTATTATCTATTTATTAAACTAAAGGACATAATTATTACACATGTTTAATTTACATTCAAATGCTTCTTTGATTTATCTCCTATAGCTTAATGTAATGCTAGATATATAATTTAAAAATTAAGTTGAAGGCCCATGAGATAAATGACTTCTATGTGACATTTTATTGAATCATCTATTTGTTGTGTTATATGAACATAATTGGTACGGATATCTAATTTGCATTACCAATATGTCATGCTTCTTTAATTTATATTTTATAGATGACCAGAGCGCATCCCTTTTTAATCTATCCCTTTTGACTTTGGATATGTGGGCAATATTCATCCACATATTTTTCTATCATAAAGCAGTGAGTAAAATTGTAAATTCCATTTGTGTCAATGTTAAGGTTAAGCACATGGATTAAAGTTTTATATATTAGATGAGGAGGCCATGTATTACATATGGTCTTGAATGAGCTTTTGGACTCTTTAGATATATATCTAAAGAGTCCAAATGCTCATTCAAGACCATATGTAATACATAGCCTCCTGAAGCTACAACGGAAGATGGAGGTTGATCGCGTTGATTCGTCTAGTTAGCTAGGGTTTGAGATTACCAGAGTCTGGTCTCGCTCCATGCCAGGGCAGCTTGCTCTCTTCTTCTAAGTTTCTGATTTCCTGCGTCATCCCTTCTGAGCGCCTCAAATGTCCGCCTCTTTGGGAGGGGTGGGTAATACCCCCCCTCCTCCGAACTCTGCCTCCACTGCCATGTCTGACTCGCAGGTTAACGTAACGCCTGGATCGCAAATGGTTTCTGACAAGGTTATCACTACAAACAATAGTTCTGATGCCAAGACTAGTTCAGAGCCTCTTGGAAACGCTAGTACTGAACAAACTGATACGGAGGCACAGCAGAAAGCCTCCTCAGCCACCTGTATACCTAAAGCTGCAGATAGGGTCAAAATCAATCTCCCCAGTCACCGTATCAATGGACACATTCAGTTTATGAAGGATCATGCCCTCATTGGGAATTTCATCGGTCTCTGGCCGACTGAAAAAGCTCTGTAGGGGTGGATAAAATCCAAATGGAAACCCAAGGGTCAAGTCACCTTGCAGCTTGGACCCAAAGGTTTTTTCACGACCATCTTTCACTGCCTTGAAGACAAGACGTGCATCTTTGAAGAGGGTCCCTATTTCTTTAACTCTGCTAGCCTCTATTTGTGTGACTGGATTGAAATATTCCATCCAGACAAGGAGGATTTCAGTTGGGCTCCGGTATGGATAAGAATGTATTCCCTGCCTCTGGAATACTGAGACGAAGAAACGCTAAGGGATATTGGAAATGGACTAGGAGAATTCATAAAGGTTGTTGAGGAAACAAAACTTCTGCGATACACTTCTTATGCCTGAATCTGTGTCTACATGCACCTTGCTAAGCCTCTCACGGACTCGGTAAGTTTATTCCACGATGACTTTGAATGGATTCAGACTATTGATTATGAGCACGTCCCCTTTAGTTGCCGTAAATGTCATGAGCATGGTCACCTTTTCCGGGACTGCCCATTGAACCAGAAACCTGCTTCCTCTTCCCCTAATGTTGGTAAAGATTTAGAAGGCTTTTCGAAAGTTTCCTCCAAGAAGAGGCACTCCAAGAAAACTCCTATCATCTCTACCGCCCCCAATATTCCTAGTACCAGCACCAGTTTTGAGGTTCTTTCTTCTAAGGACCATTTAGATGCTCAACAGGGGCAGCCCCTCTCTTCTAGCCCCACTCCGAACGCCCCTGACTCAAATCTCATTTCTTCCTCAGCTTTTGATATTACCAAAGCCTCTTTAGTCTCCTCTTCGGTTGAGATCCAAACTATTCCTCCCACTTCTACCTCTGCACTAATGGATATTGACTGCTCCCAGCTTTCTGTCCCACCTTCTGGGACGGAAGACTTGAATCTGAATCTCCCATATATTATGGAAGACAAGCCTGACAATGTCGACATCGGGGAGATCGACATTCTAGCTCTGGAGGAAGCCTGCCATCAGAAAGAATTCAGTAAAATTAAACCTCATCAAATTGAAAAGCTAGCAGTGGTCCTCACTCGAGCTCAGCAAAGAAACTCCCTAGGTATCCAGGCTGGAGGATCTTGGGATAGCAGGAAAATTATGAAGGAATCAAAAAAACGTGGAAGAAAGACTACTTTGCAGAGAACCATCTCAGCAGGAGAAATACTGGCGGAATCAGGCAGATTCCCTCAGTTGACAAAGTTTTACCCGTCCCTCCCGACTAGTTCCTCATGAAGCTAGTTTCGTGGAATGTGAGAGGGTTAAACAACCCCTCAAAGCACATGATGATTAAAAATATGATCCAGAAATACATCCCTTCTATGGTCTTCCTACAGGAGACGAAATGTAATAGCAACACTATTGAGCGCATTATGACTAAAGCCTGGCCTAACTGTAGATCAGTTTATGTGGATGTGTCTGGCGCTTCGGGTGGGTTAGCAATTCTTTGGGATCCCCAACGCCTTTCCTTGTATGACTTCCACGCCTCCCATTTCTGTATTCAATCGACATTCCATTTGTTAGGCACCAGCATTCATGGACACCTAACCAATGTGTATTTTTCGCAAGAAATTCAAAAGAAACTAGATCTGCTCAACACCCTGACAGATCTAAATTCTTCAAGGTGTTTCCCGCTCTGGTTTTGCGGAGGGGATTTCAACATGACCACAACGTTAGAAGAACGCCCTGGAGGTAGGCAGAGACTTGAAGGAGACTCTTCAGGCTTTAAAGACTTCATTTCAGATAATCATCTTGTGGATATGCAGACTTCTAATGGCACATTCACCTGGAACAACAAACGTAGTGGGCCGCTGCACATTGCATCCCGGTTGGATCGTTTCCTCATGTCAGACAACGCTATTCATCTTGGGGGGGATTTTCATTCTTCCATACTTCCCCTCGCAGGCTCGGATCATTGGCCCATCCTCTTGCAGTGGTCTCGTCCGGGAGCGCATTGCAACAGACCATTCAGATTCGAATAATTTTGGTTTTCCCATGCTGGTTTCAAAGAATTTGTCACCAAGGAATGGCGCTCCTTCGCTCCAGCAGATGGCTCAAAAATGTTCCAATTCCAACAAAAACTCAGGAATCTTAAATTCTCTCTCAAACACTGGAATAAAACTCACTTTGGCAATATATTCGACAACAAAAGGGAGCACGAGCTTCAAATGAACCTATTGCAGCAGAAAATCATAACAGAAGGCAGAACAGAGGACTATGATAAACAAGAAAGGGAGCTCATAACAAAAATTGACAAAAGCAGGCTACAGGAAGAGACTTTCTGGCGACAAAAATCTCGCATCAGATGGCTTCAAGATGGAGAGAAAAATACCAAGTTTTTCCACAGGTCCACTATTCAGCGAAGGATGCAAAACCATATTGCCTTTATGAATAGTGATACTGGGACGTGCGTCAAAACGCATGAGGATATTGACAAAGAACTTCGAGGGTACTTCAAAAACCTCTTGCAAGAACCAGATGGCAATCGTGAGCATGCTATTTTCTCTATCACCCAACATATTCCTAAAATCATTACCGAGGATCACAATGCAATGCTTCTTCAGCTGGTAACTTTACAGGAGGTGGAGAAAGCCATTACACAGCTTAAGGAGGGGAAAGCATTTGGCCCGGACGGCTTCACAGCCAACTTTTTCATGGTTTTTGGGAGATTATCAAATTGGAAGTTTGGGCTTTAGTGGAGGAATCTCGATCCATGCATTGGATCCTTCCCTCACTGAACACAACCTTCATAGCTCTCATTCCCAAAGGGGAGAACTCAAGCACCCCGGATAAATACAGACCCATAGCGCCTTGCAATGTTATTTACAAGTTGATTTCCAAAGTTATTGCTAACAGACTTAAGCCTCTCCTTCCTCTTCTTATCTTGCCAGAGCAGACTGGTTATGTGGAGGGTCGTCAAATTTTGGATGGTATTATCCTTTCTCATGAAGTTATCCACTCCCTCAAAACCCTCAAGAAACCAGGCATGCTTCTTAAACTTGATCTCTCAAAAGCCTTTGATAAATTAAGCTGGCAGTATATCAAACATGTCTTATTAGCCTTTGGTTTCACTGCTGCTTGGACTAGATGGCTAATGAGCCTTCTCTCCTCTTCCAGTTTTTCTATCCTTGTCAATGACTCTCCATCTTTACCGTTCCGGTCTTCTAGGGGTATTCGGCAAGGGGACCCCTTATCACCTTTCCTTTTTGTACTCATGGCGGAGGGTCTTGGTCGTCTTATTAGTCACGCTGTTTCCTCCGGCTCTATTAAAGGTATTTCTCTCCATGACAGTCCCCCCATTACTCATCAACAATTTGTTGATGATAATTTGCTTTTCGGCCATCCTTCTGTTCAGGAAGCAAGAACCCTCAATTCTTTACTTAACACTTTCTCGGAGGCCTCTGGTACTTCCATCAACGCTGCCAAATCCCACATTTTCTTCTTTAAAACCCCTCCCATCACTCAGCATAATATTGCCCGAATTTTTTGCTTCAAGATTGATGTTGTTCCCTCCAAATATCTGGGAGCTCCTCTGATAGACTCTGCTATAAAGCATACCTTCTGGAGAGCCCTGCTAGATAAGCTGGAAGCTCGCCTATCCTCCTGGACCTTTTTCTCTCTCAACTTGCCCAGCAGAGTCATCCTAATTAAATTTGTTCTGCAAGCCATGCCTCTATACCTCTTTTCCATTCTGGCGGCTCCTAAATGGGTGTTGAAGAAAATTCGCAACATACAAAGGAATTTCCTCTGGGGCTCCTCGAGTCTTGACAGAAAATGGGCTCTTGTCAAGTGGACTGAAGTCTGTACTCCCAAAAATACTGGAGGTTTTGGCTTAAGGGATCCGTTACACAGCAATCTTACCATGGGGGCTCGTATTTGGTGGAACTGGGTTTCCAAACAACACATCCCTTGGGCCCGTCTTTGGCAGGTTAAATATGCTTTGGGCAAGTCTCGAGCTGATCTCATCCGTCTCAATTCTGATGTGCCTGGCTCTTTGATATGGAATGCTGCAAAGCTTCATGGGGCCTTCATTCAAACTCACAGTTTCTGGGAAGTTCCTTCAGGAGATCAAGCTAGATTTTGGGAAGATTCTTGGCAGTAGTCGCCGAAGCTCTCATCGCTCTTCCATAAACCCCTCTGGCAAAATCAGCTTTGAACTAATGTCCCCTCTCTTGTCAACAATTTCTGGCAACCCATTCCCTTGCATGGCTATCAGGTTTGGAAGCCAGCAACTTGCTGGCAAGATGATTGGCTTGGAGAAACCTCTGAAGATATTGAACAAGAGCTCAGTCTTAGAAGAATTAAAGTTTCCAATCAAGCTGACAAATTAAGATGGGGTTATACTACTCAGGGAAACTTTTCTACACAAGAAGCTTACAGATTGCTCTTTTGCCCGCAGCATGATCAACTGGATCGTATTTGGGCTCAAGTCTGGCAGCCTCACTCTTGGCCTAAAATCTCTACTTTCCTCTGGCTTCTCAGCAAAGGAAAAATTCTTACATGGGACAATCTCTTAAAAAGAGGCTTTATCGGTCCTTCAAGATGCCCCAATTGTTAGTCTCAAATTGAAACTTTGCAGCATCTCCTTGATTCTTGCTCTTTAGTTTCTTATCTTTTGGATCAATTCTCTCTATGTTTTGGAAAAATAGGGTGAATATAAGGGGATATCAACAATACAATCAGAAGATGGCCTTCGTTGCCATTTCAATGTAATCTGCTCAACAACATTTGGAATTTTTTCCCGGGTTTCATCTATTGGGCCTCCTGGAAGGAGCGTAATCACAGAATCTTCAAGGAAAGAGCCACACTGAATGCAATCATTTGGTCCAATCTTAAGCGCAATCTGCAGGAAACTCTGGCCTTAACTCCTTGGCATGATACGGATATGCCGACCTCCCCAACTGAATGTCTCATTTGGAAGCGATGGGACCTTGATATCAGTCACGCCAGTCTGCATTCCCAGAACACTTTGAAGCATGTTGCCTCTCCCATCTCTTGGTTGCCTCCTCCGCCACGTTATTTCAAAATGAATTTTGATGGAGCGGCTAAGGGCAATCCGGGTCCTGCCGGATTTGGAGGCATTTTTCGGAATCATGAAGGAACTATGGCTCACATATATTTCGGCTCTATGGGACGCGATTCCAATAACGCTGCTGAACTTGAAGGCTTATGGCAGGGGTTGAATATTGCAGAGAGACAGAATTTCTTCCCGCTGGAAGTTGAGGGAGACTCTCAGATCCTGATTGTAGCGACTAAACGTCTCCACTCAGGTGCCTCTGCTTCCAACGTTACTTCCAGTTGGCGACTTCAAAATAGACTGGAACTCATTGAAAATTGGCTCAAGACGCCTAAAGCATTAACTTTCAAGCATATTCGACGCACAGCCAACACTGTAGCTGATCGATTGGCCAATCAAGGAGCTCTACAGTCTTCTCCTTTCTACGAAGGTTTGCTTCAGAATTCCAATGATGAACAACTTATACAGGACTGCACATCCTTGGTGCAAAAGGATACCCAAAATCCGAATGCGGGTGATCTACACGTTTAAGGGGGGACTTGGACGATTGGCGGGCGAGTGGAGTTCAACTGCCGTCACTCTACTTGGCACCCATAGCGACATCATCAGCATTAAATTCGACTGGTCCGGAACAATTGAGAAGCACATTCCTCCAGGTTTATCCTCCATCTATTTCGAAACGATTCGCAGCACTAACTGTTCTCCAGAAGCAGATTTGGTGAATTTCGCGGCGGTGGGGGTTTGGTGGCGTGATGGGGGTGCGAGGGCGGAGCCACCTCTCCTGGTGGTTATGGGGGGTTCATGTCTGCCCGTACAGATCATTTGGGTGACCCCCGTAGTTCACCACAACCGTTGATGGTCGGTCAATGCATGTTTGGCAAGTCAACTACGGGGGGTGCTCATCCGTTAATCGTCGTGCGGTTCCCCCCCCCCCGGTACTCCGTCGATCTCAGCCAACTTGCGCGCCTTTTACCCTGCGATGTGCGATGCAGCCGCCTGTCAATTCCTCTGCACAGTCGGAAATTACTTTCCAACGTTCGCTGCCTCCTTCACGATCGCCCACCTTACAGCTTGTTTTCAGCTATGGGATCCATATTCTGATGTTTATATTTCCCCTGCGAGGGAATTTTTTTGTGAATTATGTTTTGGCATTGGTTTCCCTTCTTCAGGGCAGTGCTCCTCAGGAGTTTATGTTCAAATTCCACTGCATAGGGCAATGTTCAGGCTCGAGCTTGCTGTAAATATTTTTTCTTTTATCTATTAATAGAATAGTCTTACTTAGAAAGAAAAAAAAATACATAGCCTCCTCATCTAACTTAACCAGGGATTTGCAATACTACATTTGAGTTGGCTAGCTCCATTTCAAGATATTATAATTTGTTAGATTATTATTTCTATAGATTTTGATTATGGTAGTAAAATGTTACAAAAAACCAAAAACTGTACAAATAATATTATTCTAGATATATGTAAAAAGGACATGGTAGAGAAGATCAAACAATATTAAAATTTTCATAAATATTTTAGATAAAAATACATTTTCTAATTTTGATTGTAAATTCTAAGTCTTAAAGCAATAATTTTTCTAATAATTTTTTTTAATTATAAAAAAAAAAACAAAACAAAAACAAAAACAAAAAAAGAAAAAAAAACATTTTCAATCAAAATCACATACAACACATAATAAAAATAATTTAAAAACAATTTAAAATTTCATACACTATATGACATTACTATGACAAACAACATAAAAATATACAAGCAAAAAATACATACAATGCATCCATTACATTGGAGTCTTCAAAACATACAATGCATACATTAAATTTGACAGAATTATTCACAACACAATTGGTGTCATTTGTTCATAAAAAATTGTTGAATATGAATGTGCAAATAAGGAGGTTGAAATAAGGAGGTTTCACATTGGCTTTGCAGAATTGAGAATTTAAAAATTGTTTTTGCAGGTATTACTTATCAACATATATATCATGAAAAGAATACTGTTGTACATGAATTGTCAAAGCAGGGGCTGAAGGCTGTTTTTGGAAAGAAATATGAAACCAATGCAAAGGCAAAGAATATACTAAATACATACTCTCAGTTGTGCAACGAGAGAAGCAGATACATATCAATGTCATGGTCTTGGAATTAGTGATCTTCCTTTGTGCTTACTAAGCAAAGGAGCTAGATGTGAATTTGGGATTTTTCTCTGATTTCTAAGTGGATGTTGAAACATGTGCTTAGCATGAAATACTAATGATAGTTTAGCAAGAACAAATTTTGAGCATTGTGAACCGCTTGGGGAAGAAATTCTACTTGCCTCTCAGCCTGAAGGCAAGAGAGATTTTGTTGATACTAAGCCAATCCTCGGTATAGACTCATTTAAGAGCATGTTTTTAATTGAAAAAGAAATGGTTGACCTACTTGGGCGTACATTGAAAAGAACTATCTGCAACTAATGAAGAGATTTTGTAAATTTTGTAAAGTGCAGAGTTTAAGGGGCAGAAAAATATAGTATATATTACATCCAAGAATGCCACAATTATACAATAAGTGTAACTCTTTGTTCGAACTGACGTGAATTATGTGATGTCATGGTCTTGGCAGTAATTTTAGGAAGGCATTTAAACTTTGTTCTAAATAATCATTAGAACTCTACTCTCAGAAAAATAAAGATAGGCGTATCCTATGAAAATAAGCAAACGTTATTCAGGATGGAAATATCACTGAATATTTTCATCCTTCCTTATTTGATTAAGAGGCTACAAGATCCTTTTGTTGGCCTGACAAGTAATTGCCAACCGAACGCACACTCATGATGTGTTTTTTCCACAACAGTTTGGGTGAAGAGGGATGTGATTACATCTCTGTTTTTTACTTGGGGATGCAGACTCGATGGTTTGTTTGCAGTGGGCTGGAACTTCTTAGCAGATATGACAGCTAAAAGTTTTGGGTTGTTTTCTCTTGGTGTGCGCTTTCACAACATTTTTTTGTGATGGTGGCTGCGCAACTTCGGATTTACTGCTTGGTATTCTCGCCTGATGGAGTGCTACAGCGGGCTGGACATGACACACAGTTGTCAAAAGACTCTTACCTGGGCGGTGCTACTTTACAGTTTTTTTACAGTTTATCATGTTGTGTATTTTTCATTTGTTGGTGCATCCATATGGTTCTTAGACTATCTCGGCTAAGATTGGCTCCGTGAACCATAGATATATCTCTTATGGGTAGTATTTTCTTCTGAATGGTTTCTTGCTGGATCACTAAATGGAGATAGCAGCAGTCTTCTGCAATGTTATTATGAACAGCATGTTTTTATCCAAGAACAGGGTAAAAGACAGAATCTGGTTATGCACAGGTTTATCTCTCTCTATGTAAACTGCTTTTTGCATACAAACTCTTGCAAACGTAAAAGAATAATAGAAAAAAGTGATTAACAAATATTTTTGTTTTTTTTTAGGTTTATTCAAGTGTCTTATATGCAGAAGAACAAGAAATAAATCAGTAAAATACAATGCAAAAATGAATAGATTAAAAAAGAGCATTACACAAAATACTGAAAGACAAATTGCTCTAATTCCCTTTTCATTCCTACTAAAAATTTCTGTGCAAAACGAGAATATTTTTGTTCAATAACCATACCCGATATCCGACGAAACGAGCAGCAAACAGTCTCGGCCGGGAGGTGCGACGCGCGAACAGAGCAGCACACAGTCGCAAACAACGCGGGAACAATCAAATGGGTAAATAGTCCTACATCGCGGGCGATTTATTTATAAACAATAGTTCGGCCGAACTTTTTTAAAAGTAAAAGTTCGGCCGAACTCTTGTTGTCGGTTTTCCCATCTCCGACAAAAATTCTGTTTGCCCACGCCGTCAGTGTGCCGTCAATCTAAACGGAATCAGGAGTTTGGTCGAACTTGATAACGAAGTTCAGCTGAACTATTAAATAATTCGGCCGAACTTTATAAAATGTTCGGCCGAACTATTGCCGGTAAAAATTTTCGGCCCACGATTCTCACAAAAGTGTAACCCAGCTTCACGTTTCCGCCCTACACTACATTTTTTCTGAATAGTGTTTTGTAACTATAAACGAAACAATCTTTACATTAATCTCCACCCACATGTTAAGTAGGTAGTTTTATTTTTTAAACCTATGGATACATCGAATCAAAAATTTGTGTGGTGGACTTTTATATAAATGTTTTCTCACATACAATATCAATATGATCACTACAAACAAAATATTGTTGCATCAAGGGATACTCTCCAATAGAGTATGGAAGGCATGTTGCAATATCATGTTATGTTATCTAAACATATTGACTTGGTCAAATTATATAAAAAAATAAAAAAAAGATTCTATATATATATATATATATATATATATATCAATGTGTGTGTGCGTTGGAAACCTTTGAGCACTACTGAGAGGAGGGGGTGAATCAGTACTATGTCTTATTACCAAATTTTGTCTTTAATTTACTTTACTGAATCACACACACATAATTAGAAATAACTCATTAAACAATTGCAGATCTATGCATAAATCATAAGCATCAAAGAAACCATATGAGAAAAATAACCATGAACAAGAACAAAAGAAAGCATCAACACATGAGACAGAAGATATCTGGTGGAAAACCCTTCATCAATCAAAAAACTACCCTTATTGTTGTGTGCTTCTCTGAATCTTCTATTAAGAAAAATATGTATTTTACATAGATTTGTTGACTCCCATCAGCTAGGATAGTGGACCTCAGATACTACTGGCCAACACCCATCAGCCTGGAGACTCGATTCTACTAATCAACTTGGAATACTGTGTTCCCACACGGATCTATGGACTACCATCTGTTGAAATCCAGCACAATCAATCAATCCTCACCCAACTCCTATTGGATTATCCAACTACCATTAGATTTAGATAATTTTCCTTTCACTGAAACTTCGCAATCACTGCGACACATCCATGAAGTCATTGATCCTTTCCTCTATGTGGACCTCATTTCACATATTTTCACACTAGATCTCGAGACTTTCTGCTTAACTTGATTTAGCTCTGCAATACTACCTCTAGCAGCAAGACATTTGTAGCATCCCCAAGTTTAAAATTTCAGGTAATAAAGTTCATAAAAGAAAAATAATAACCAAAGTCAAGGGACACATATTCCAACTTGAATGTTGGGCAAAACATCCTAGTGTAGGTTTCCATTTGGCTTATTATGACTAAGGGAAATTGGCAAAGGCAATGGAAAAGGCTTTGAAAAGGAAAGAGATATTAAGTGGCATTTTATTTATGAAATAAAGGAAATTAGGAGAAAAGGAAAGTGAAAGGTCACATGTTGCATGTGAGGAGGAAAATAATGGAAAATGAAGAAAATAGAGGCCTCATTAACAAAAAATCTTTTGAGGATCAGTTGGTATCTTTTGTCAGTTCAGTTTTGGAGTTCTCTCTCTCTAATATCTCTTTCACACTCTTGGACACTTAGAGTTTTCTTAGAGCATTCTATCAAGAAAACAAAAGGAAAGGCCAAGAAGTAAAAGGGAAGCAAATATCAAGCACAAAAGAGCATAATCAAGTGGCTACAGTGGGATTACTTGTAGGTATCAATTTTCATGTATGATTTCATTACTAGATTTGGCATGCATGTTACATGCATGTGTGTATCTTATTCTCTTGCTATCATTGGCATGGGTTTTTCCAGGTGTGAAAGTGATTTTTAGCCTTGCCTTGCCATTTTACTTGGTCAAGCTGGATTGACGAATGGTTTCGAAGATGAGTGGGGTGGTCTCTGAAGAAGAAAACAAGGTCTAGGAATCCCTGGACTGGTGAAGGTGGGATTTCGCTAAAATCGAATTGTGTGTACCTTGATGGGCCTTAGAATATTCGACCGGTGAATGTCATGATATACGATAAATCCTAGAGGTGAATGCCCTCAATTAGGCCTAGGAATCCTCGACCAGCGAATGGAGGGATATATGGTAAATTCTAGAGGGTGGAGTCTCGATTAGGCCTAGGAATCCTCAACCGGTGAATGGAAGGATATGCGGTAAAGCCTAGAGACTAGGAGATTGGAAAGTTCCTCATGGTGTAGGTGGAGAGATCTGAAGGAATCCATGCTTGTATAGGCCTAGTGATCCCTAGACTGATATATGGGGGGGATTGCGATAAATCATGGTATTGTATGTTTATTGTTTGTGCCTAGGAATAAAGCCTAAGGAAACCTAGTTGGTTTTGTTGTGTCCCACATTCATACTTGGAATATGGCATGGGGGTGATTGGGTGAAAGAAATATTTGGTTCAACCCAATCTATGGTCGGGTGGTTCATGGAAGTCCCTAACTTGATCAACATATACATTCATTCATAAGATCTCCTTCTCCTTTTATATTTCATGTGTAAATTTACTTGTTCATATGTGGTTTTTATGGTTGTTATATCCTTGCTATTTCTGTTGGTTGTATGTTGGTTATGAGTATGTTTTATGAAAAACTTTATGAATGCCTCTCATCATGATTTCATTATAAAATGAATGAGAAATGAATATATGACCTAACAGATGATAATCTATCTATTCTGATGATGCATCAACACTTCTTTATGAATCTCAGATAAGTATGAGACCCCTATGCTCAAATATGTTGTTATGATCTATAGATTACATATTTGTGACATGTTTGATGAAATGACTTTCACGGTTAGTACGGGCCATATCAAGTAATTGTACCAATTATTACATTAGTAGCCTTATTCCATTATTATTATTCATTTTTGGGACTTTCATGAAATTCTTGGCAGAGGTCTGAGACCTAGCCCTGAAAAATAGGGTCAGATTTCGAGGTCGTCGGCTCAGAATTTCCTGAAAAATTCTATAGTCGTTGGAATTACTTGGTGTGGGAGTGCCTGAAAGGAATCAATCGCATGCATATCTTGTCATGGGAGTGGCTAAGGGTCCAGATCAGAAAAATGACAATTTATCTTAGGGGTAAAGCACCTGGAATGGTTGGTTTCCTCATGAAGGGTATGTAGCTCCTAAGGAAGGTCATATTGGTTTTGTTTTGTCAGTTCCACTTCCTTAACTAGATATGGGGAGTTGAATCACATCATAGTAGCCTCTCGTCACATGTTTACCCTAGTGGACCTGTTAACTTGGGTAAATGTGGGAGGAGGGTGTTATAGAAGGATGGGTGGTGTGTTGGTCATGCATACATGTCGGTTGCATAGGTGTTCTTTATTCTTGTGGTATATGTGCTTGTTTTTTATTCATGGTGGTGGTCATGGTTGTAGTTGTGTCACCATGTAAAATTTGTTGGTGTTTATGTTGGATGTGTTTATCATGAGTATATGTCGGTTGTGCATTGGTTATGCATGTCAGTGTTTATATGTTATTATGCATACATTGACATGGTGATAATTGTCGTGCATGAGGTCATGGTATGTGGTCGGTATGGTTATGAACTTATAACTAGAAAATGGTTGAAATTATGTTTATATATTGTTATGATTATTATTATAATCTGGTTGATCTTGCAAATGAGATATCCTCCCCTGAGCTATATTGAGTTATGTTTATTATGATATGTTTTGGTTTTAGCTGACATGGTATACTTGCAGGAAAGGGGTCAAAGATGACTAACAAGATGGTAGACTAGAGTTCACAAGATTCTCCCTATGGATCATATGAGAAGCATGGAGATAGGTACTCTCTTGATATAGTAGATACTTTAAGAAGTTTGAAGGAATAAATAAGAAGTTTCAAGGCAAATAATGATAGAATCATTCAGGAACATGAGAAACAAGCAGAATTTATTGGAGTATTCCTTCACAGTTTGTCAGAATTGCAGATACGGGGATCGCTTCAGATCAATCATGGACAAGAGGATAGGACTAATGGGGGATATGGAAATAGATCTCATGATGGAAACATGACGGATAGAGATGAAACGATCAAATAGGTTCATGGATACACTAGACATGAGATGTGATGGACACATGTTCTATTCTAGTTCTAGTTCTGACAGGTATCATGATCATTGTTGTTATCGTCCTTATAGGAGGAATGACAGAGGATATTTTCTAAATGAGTTCAAGAAAGCTAAGCCACCTACATTTTTTGGATATTTGAAGCAACTGAAATATGCAGAGGCATGGCTACTTGGGATGAATAAATTATTTGAGTTAAATTATTACACAGAGAACATGAAGGCGAAAATAGTTATCTTCATCCTCAAAGGGAAAGTAGACATTTGGTGGGAAGATGTGAAGTTGGTTAGAAACATTAGGAAAAAAGGGTTGATTTGGCATGAATTCAAGAGACTTTTCAGGAAGAAATACTTGTGGGAGAGGTACTATGACAACAGGGCCAAGGAGTTTTATGAGCTAAAGATGGGATTGGTGACAGATGAGGAGTACACGATTAAGTTCCTATATTTATTGAGGTATGTACCGTATATTAAGGATGAGAAGGCCAACATTCAGATATTTTTCAGTGGATTTCCATTAGACTTTAGAGATCAGATTGAGTATGATGAGCCTCGGTCACTTGAGGAAGTCATTGGTAAATTGAAGCATCGTTATTAGAAATCAAAGCGTAATATAGAGTCTCAAAAAGGATGGAAAGGAAAAGACAAAGCTAAATGTAAATGGAAGTTGAAAAGAACATGACCACAGGATGTAGGTGACAAATAAAATGTTGCACATTACAAAAATTTCAGTGTAGTTGGACAAGGACATGGATCATAGCCTGGAGGGAAGAAGAATAGAGGTGATGATAAGGGACAGTTATAGTGTTGGAAATGTGGTAATGAGCATCTTAAGAGGGATTCTATGCAAAATAGGGTGGTAGGCCTCATATCTACATTGCACAGGAAGTGCAGACTGTTGGGAGTGTTGGACAGAGCATTCCTCAGATCTATGCAATGTTGGATAATAGGCAGACAGATCACCAAGAATTTATTATAGAGATGGATAGGAAACTTTGTGATCAAGTTTCTTATATTTTGATTGACCCTGGACCTGATTATAGTTATGTTAGCGCTGAATTATAAGTGCATGCAAAATCTTCATTAGTGCAGTTGGCTATACATACGAAGAAGAGAGTTCATTTTTTGGTAAGAGCTTGTGCATTTGAGTTGAATGGTAGGCCTACATCAATGTACTTTTTTGGGGATAATATAGTATGTAGTTAGGTATGGACTTGTTTTATATTCACTGGACCAATGTGGATTGTTATGATAAGGCTATTGAATGCTTGGATGAAAATGGGGAACAAAGAACTTTGCAAGGTAATAAGAAGTCAATATCAATTAGAATGGTGACAACTATGCAGGCAAAGCTTAATAGAAGAAAAGGGTGTGTGTTATTTGTAGTGCATATTTATAGTGATAAAGGTAAGGAGGATTAGGATGTGGAGTTATTGAATAGGTACCCGATCTTGTAGTAGTTTCAGGATGTATCTGTAGTAGATATTTCAGAATTGATGCCCCGCAGAGAAGTGGAAACTTATATTGAGTTGGTACCAAGGGAAACATCAACATCAAAGGCATCGTACAGAATGGGCACTGTAAATTTAGTAGAGTTAAATTTGCAATCGAGGGAAATTCTTAAAAAGAGATACACTAGGTGAATTGTATCACCGTGGGATGCACCATTGTTTTTTGTGAAGAAGAGGGATGGTACTCCCAGGCTATGCATTGATTACAAGCAGTTGAACAAGCTAACCATCAAGAACAAGTATCCATTTATGATTATTGATGACTTTTTCGATCACCTAAAGGAGCAGTAGTGTTATTGAAGATTTATTTGAGATAAATATGTCATCATGTACGCATCAAAGAAGAGGACATTTACAAGGCTACTTTCCGGACCATGTATGGGCATAATTAGTTTGTTGTAGTTCCACTTTGTTTGACCAATGCTTTAGCTACTTTTATGTGTTTGATGAATTGTATGTTGCGACCTTATCTAGACAAGTTTGTTACTGTGCTCATTGATGAAATCTTGATATATTCTAAGAATGAGGAAGAGCATGTCGAACATTTAGCAACAATGTTGAGATTACTGAGACAGCATAAGTTGCTTCCTAAGATCAGTAAATGCAGTTTCTTCTAGACAAAGGTACATTACTTCAGACATGTTGTTTCCAAGGAAGGTGTAGCGGTGGATCCAGAAAAGATAAGGGCTATCATGCAATGTGCAACACCTAGGAATGTGGATGAGGTAAGATCATTCATGGGATTAACAGGTTATTCATGAGTTTCATCAGTAAATTATCACATATTTCACATCATTACAAATGAAATGTAAAAAATTTGAACGGATGGAAGAATGTGTAGCAATTTTTGAGCAATTGAAGCAATTGTTGACAAATTCTCTAGAGTTAAATATTGGAAATCTGGAAAAAGAGTTTGTGTTGCAGACAGATTATTTCAAGTGAGGGCTTGGTGGATTCCTTATACAAGAGGGACATGTAGTATGTTATGATTCACAGAAATTGAATGAGCATGAGCATAAATATCTGACACATTATTTTGAGTTGGCAGTGAGCATCCATGCATTGAAGATGCAGAGACACTATCTTCTTGGAAGGAGGTTTTTATTGATGAGAGATCACATTGGATTGAGGTATATATTTGAACAACCGAATTTTAATTCCAAGGAATCTAGATGGTTGGCCATGATTAGTGATTTTGAATTTGAGATCTGGTACATCAAGGGTAAGGAGAACAGGGTTGTGGATGCTCTTAGCAGGAGAGTATAGGCGAATCACAAAGAAACTATGATATTTTATGGCATAGATCTACAAGATTGGATCTTACAGGCAAGACAACATGATGAAAGGTATAGAGAGCTTAGGCACAAGTTACAGTAGGGTACAAGTGATCAGGATGTGGACTATTGTCTTATAGTAGATGGTTTGGTCAAATTTATGGACAATATATATGTGTGGAATGAATATGAGCTCAAGATGCCTATCTTGCGATGGTTTCATGAAAACATGTATTCATGTCACCCAAGATACCAGAAGACATTGATAGAAGTGAAGAAGTTTTATCATTGGTTGAATCTGAAGAAGGATGTGGCAGATTTTGTGGCTAGATGCTTGGAATTTCAGCAAGTGAAAGCAAAATTCAAACATCTTGGTGGACTACTACAACTAATTTTGATTCTAGAGTGGAAATGGGAGGTGATTTCCATGGATTTCATTACAGTTTTGTTGAAGAAATCTCGAAAACATGATTCTATTATGGTTGTGGTGGACAGTAGCGCACTTCATCCCAGTGAACTCTACATATTCATCCAATGATGCAATACAGGTATTCATGAGAGATGCAGTGAGGTTGCATCATGTACTGAAGTATATTGTGCTAGAAAGGGATGTCAAGTTCACTTCTAGGTTCTTGAAGGAGTTATTGATAGGTTTAGGTAAAGAGAAGCCCTTCAACACAATTTATCATCCGCAGATATATGGACAAACAAAGAGGGTCAACAGGATTTTGGAGTACATGTTGAGGATGTATGTGGTGAATCAACAATGAAAGTGGGTAGAGTATCTACTTATGGTTGAGTTTTCTTAAAACAATCGGTAGCAGGAATCACTAATGATGATTATACTTGAGGCACTCTATGGGTAGAGTTGTAATACTCTTATCGATTGGAGTGATCCAATTAACAAGGTATTAATTGGACCGTACATGTTGGAAGAGATGGAACATGAAATGTAGGTTATCAAGAAAAATATAAAAGCAGCACGGGATAGGTAGAAAATTTATGCAAATGAGAACAGGATGTTTAAGGAGTTTCAGGTTGGAGAACAGGTGTATTTTTTCATCAAGCCCAAGAAGAGACCCTTGAGGATTGGATCATGTGCCAATTTGGCACCTTGGTTTTCTGGAATTTTTTAGATTCTTGAAAGGATTGAGACAATAGCTTATCGACATGCACTGCCTATGACATTGAAAGCCCATGAAGTTTTCCATGTTTCATTATTGAAGAATTATGTTAAATATGTGGATCATATGATTGAATTGTCTATATTGCAGGTGGAACCAAAAGGAAAATTATAGTCATAACCTCAGTTTACTTTGTAGAGAAATATTCTCATGCTCCGGAACCGAGCAATTAAGCAAGTTAAAGTGAAATGGAAGCACTTTGGGCCCAATGAAGCTATATGGGAGGTGGTTGATCAGATGCGGGCTATGTATCCTTCTATATTCATTGGTTAAGTGAATGTTTCTAGCATATGTTTTGGTGTGATTTTTTGGTATATGTACATATGTATATGGATGTAAATATCACAACAAGTTTTGTTATAAAGCTCCAATAAGAGGTATGGGTGTCATGTCGCTATGGTTTTCATGTTGTTATGTTTTTCATGTTGGTTTTCTTCTCATCATGATGATCCTTATAAATACTCCATTGAGCTAAGTTATAAAGCTCAAGGGATGGTGTTCCCCTAAGGGGGAGGGGTATATAATAGCCCCGGGTTAAAAACTTCATGTAATAAACTTAATAAAAGAAAAATAATAACTAAGGTCACGGAACATGTATTCCAAGATGAATGTTGGGAAAAACATCCTAGTGTGGGTGTTCATTTGGTTTATTATGGCTAAGGAAAATTGGTAAAGGCAATGGAAAATGCTTTGAAAAGGTAAGAGACATTAATTGGCATTTTATTTATGAAAATAAATGAAATTGGGAGAAAAGGAAGGTGGAATTTCACAGGTTGCATGTGAGGAGGAAAATGAAGGAAAATAATGGAAAATGAAGAAAATAATGGCCTCATTAATAAAAAGGCTTCTGAGGACCATTTTGTAGATTTTGTTAGTTCAGCTTTAGAGCTCTCTCTCTCTCTCTCTACTCTCTCTCTCACTCTTGTAAATTTAGAGTTTTCTTGGATAATTCTAGCATTGGATCAAGAAAAGAAAAGGAAGGATAAAGAAGTAAAAGAGAAGCAAAGATCAAGAAAGGAAGAGAAGAATCAATCGGCTACAACGGGATTACTTGTAGGTATCAATTTGCATGTGTGATTCCCTTGTTAGATTGGGCATGCATGGTACATGCATGTGTCTATCTGGTTCTCTTACTATCATTGGCATGGGTTTTTATAGGTGTGACAATGAGTTTCAGCCTTTCCTTGCCATTTCTAGATAGCCATGGTGTGATGGGTTATCTTTTACTTGGTTAATCTGGATTTTCAAATGGTTTTGAAACTAAGTGGGGTGACAGCTAAAGAAGAACAGAAGGCCTAATAATCCCTGGACCGGTGAAGGTGGTATTGCGGTAAAGTCATATTTTTTGTACCTCGGTGGGCTTAGGAATCCTCAACCAATGAATGGTGTGATATACGTTAAATCTTAGAGGTGTGTTCCCTCGATTATGCCTAGCAATCATGAACCGATGAATGGCGCGATATATGGTAAAGCCTAAAGGGTCGAGTCTCGATTAGGCTTAGGAATCCTCGACTGGTGAATGTTGGGATATATGGTAAAGCCTATAGACTAGGAGAGAAAAAAATTCCTCATGGTGTAGGTGGAGAGATT
Organism: Pinus albicaulis; assembly: GCA_034641835.2. NCBI lineage: Eukaryota > Viridiplantae > Streptophyta > Pinopsida > Pinales > Pinaceae > Pinus > Pinus albicaulis. Next base: position 113,747,188 of record CM076580.1, on the reverse strand, counting down.
TGGAGGCATCGATGCTTGTATAGGCTTAGTGATCCTTGGACCGGTATATGGTGGGATTGCAGTAAAGCCTAGTATTGTATGTTTATTGTTTGGGCCTAGGAATCCCTTGGTGGATTGTGGTAAAGCCTGAGGAAACTTGGTTTTTTTTTGTTGCGATTCCCACATTCATGCTTGGAATATGGCACAGTGGTAATTCGCTAAAAGAAATATTTGGTTCAGCCCAATCAATAGTCGGGTGGTTCATGGAAGTCCCTGACTTGGTTGGCATATGCACTCATTAATAAGCGCTCCTTCTCTTTTGGTATTTCATCTCTAAATGTACTTGTTCATATGTGGCTTTTATGGTCGTTATATCCTTTCTATTTATGTTGGTTATATGTTGGTTATGAGTATGTTTTATGACATACTTGATGTATGGATATTATCATGTTTTGATTAATAAATGAATGAATGATGAATATATGACCTAATATATGATAATGCGGCTATTGTGATAAGGCATCGATGATTTTTTTCAAATTTCAGATAAGTATGATACCCCTATGCTCATATATTTTGTTATGACCTATAGAATACATATTTGTGACATGTTTGATGAAATGCTTGTCATGGTTAGTAGCGCTCATATCAAGTACTTGTACCAATTATTACATTAATATCCTTGTTCAATTTTTATTATTTATTTATGGAAGTTTCATGAAGTTCTAGGCAGAGATATAAGACCTAGCCTTGAAAAAGTGGCTCATATTATGGGGTCGTTGGCACAAAAATCCCTGGAAAGGTCCATAATCATTGGCATGCCTTGCTATGGGAGTGACTAGAAGGCCTCAATTTCATGCATGGCTTGTCATGGGAGTGCCTGAGGGTCCATATCATCAAAATGACAAGTTTTCTCATTGGTTAAGCACCTAGAAGGGTTAGTTGCCTCCTCAAGGGTCTGTAACTCCCCAAGAAGGTCATATTGATTTGGTTTTGTCGGTTCCACTTCCTTAGCTATACATGGGGATTTTCATCACATCATAGTATCCTATCATCACATGTTTAACCTAGTGTACTGGTTAGCTTGGGTAAATGTGGGAGGAGGTTGTTACAACATCATCAAATCAATCAAAATAATACCGCAAATATGTGATCTTAACTCTAGCAAAATAGTGGCTCAAATCTATGCCTCAAATATGAATACCATCAAAGCCTCACATTAATTTAGTGTTGCATAATACAATTAACATCATAAGACATTATGGATATGTGCCAAAAGCATTAGCATCTCCTTCAAAAACAAATGCGAGAGTCACAAAAAAAACACTATAGAGAAACATACAAAATCTCTCCAAACAATCTCTACTCCAAAAACTTAAAATATGATATGTTCTGCAACATGCTTCAAATACTCTGATTATGCAACCATTAACACTCATATACTAAAGCATATTTTCTCTCTAATAGGTTTGAAAAATTATCACTCTTTTCAACATTCTCTTATGCACATACACTCAACATCAACAAACACATTCTTCCCAAGTGATGAATATAAAACATGTAGGACGAAATTGAGCTTAGGGCTAGGATCAAAGGTGCACAAATTGGACCAAACCAGTCCACTAAGACCACTAATTGTGCACTAAATGAGTTCACATCATTGGAGGACATTTTCAAACCATTCCCGACCTTTACAACTAATTCTAGAAGCCTATGGGAATTTCTATGCTAATTTCCTTCGGGTTTGCGCAAGGAATGCATAGAAATTCTCTTGAAAAACATCAATCGCATACATAACACGAGAAAAAATCAACTGGAATCTTTAGTCACATGCATAAACTTGTCTTCTAGCATCCAATGACCTTCAACCACATGCACGGGCTTGGATCCATGTGACTGGGGCAAAGGATAAAGAAAAGCATCAAGCCTTCATCTCAGAATCTTTGCCACCTATTGGAACCCCTTCTCCAATATTCATACAATCCTCCAAACCTATTCCATATATTCTGACACATCTACAAGTGGATCAAATAGGCCTCGCAAGTTTCACTGCAAAATTTACCTAGAATGCCAACAAACAAGGTTTGAAATGGTTCTAACAAGTCATATATTCTCCAACAATCATATCCACAAGCTACAACACCTTTCAAAAACCTAAAATTCTTTGTAGAACATCTCCGTCATCAAACATGAGGCCATCGCACCACAACAAGTCACCTCCATGAGCACAAGGATGATGACCTAGATGAAGACCTAGTTTCCAACTCAACTAGTGTGTCAAATATCATCTCTACCACATGAAGACATGCATCATCCACCAGTAGCAACATCATCAACCAAAGTAATGCCATCATCTGACCCTCATCTTTGTGACATCATATAGTTGACATCAATGTAAACATAATCATCCCAATGTTAACTCAACTAGCTACAACCATGTCACAATGAAGGATATCCAAACATCATCTAGTCTACATAGGGTTGAAATCATAAGGTTGACATTAATTCCAACGAGTTAGTTTCCATCATGAACCTATTCCAAAATCATCTAGATGGAGCCATGCACACCATAATTCCAAGAATCCCCCCCTTTGGCATTGATGAAAACCATACAAAAACACGAGACCAATCTCCTTTATCACTCCCCATTTGACATCAATGGGAAAGGGACTACTCCACCTGAATAGGTAGCAAGAAATGAAGCACAAACAATGAAGCAATTGATCTCTACATCAATGGCTAAAGAATTATACACATCAAAAAGCATCCATGTCTAGCATGTTAGTCGCAAAAAGAAACATATATACCCATCATCAACTAAGGAAACATGCCATCAAACAACCTCTAGCAACAAGAAATAATATGGCAACATAAGGAAACCGTACAATCATCAACATGCACATAATATGCACATCAAGGCATCAACCAACATATACATAGAAACAACCACCAAACATTTATGAACATAATATGAGTCCAAGCACCAATAATCAAATAATAGTATGAGGCACACCATGAACACCTCCAAGCTGATCATAATGCCAACAATGATGGTTGAATTAAATAGACTCTCCCCCTGAACATGTGCCATCCCCAAATAGTAGTGCTCGCTTATGCTGCAAACAATGCTTCCTTTTGACAAATAGAAGCACCATATGGACCGAGACTCCACATGACCATGAATCAAGTGACATATATATTGATGAATACATGGTTGTAGAAGCGACATAAAAAAATCATACATACTCTCATATGACCATAACATGACCTCGTGCTTCATGATTATATGACCCAATGATAGTACATAAGTACATGGCTTCATGAAAATTTTACATAGATTTTCAATGAATTAGATAGATGATATGATCATCTCCTATGGATCAATCACTCAAATATATAATACATCATGATTATTACATCATCATTAGCCCATACATATGGCTGTAAACTAGACTCATGATACTCCTCCATAACAAGTCTATCACCATGATGACTCATCATACTAAAGACTGGACTCTCAACCAATACATAAGATGATGAAACAATAACAAGTACATGGTTTTAATAATCAACATATAAAAACCCATACATCGTTGGTCCTATTCTCAAATCTCCTTGGTACATGGAGGTAACAAAGCTTCCAATCTATGCATGGTTGTACAAATTTTCAACCAACTTGTCAATGGAAACCAAAAACATATACGTGGCTGAAAATTGTATGCATTTTCACTCATGAAAACACACATAAATATGTTGCAAATAATTGAGTGAAAAAAATGAAGAATATTCCAAATAATATAGGCAAACATCGTACCATGCATAGATCCCCCTGAGCTCAATATACCTCCAAGAGACAAGTTGATCCTGTGGAATTGAATGTGCATGAGACTCAAAAGAACTCATTAAGTGTTGCTGCAATAATCGCGTACTCATGAAGTGATCGAATTCTTCCCCTGAGGATGTGCACCTCTCATGAATTCTATAGATCCCTATGAATATGCATGAAATAATCATGGATTGTATAAGAGAATTCTCTTCACTACTTGAATATTTGCTACTCCTTATTCCTCCAAACATTCTTTGGATGCTTCTTCTCTTCCTTGAATTGCTTATTTTCTTCCTTCACTTGCTTCTTTCCTTCTTTCACGGTCCCCTTTTCTTTTGTTGCTTTTGGCTTGAATAATGGGGCAACAAACAATCCCTTGCCATATGGCCAAAGTTATGGCATATATAACACTCCACATGGCCAATATATGTAGCAAGAGGATTATATCTCCTATTGCACACGCCCACCACATGCCAAATCTATACATTGAACGGAATGTGCTTCTCCTCCATTGTTTATACCTTTAATCTATTTCCTTATGGCCCAACATGTGACATGAGTAAAAATAACTATAAAAATCAAAATCATACCTATTGGCCAATCTCTTTGACTACTCAAAGTGTTGCAAGCTCCAATGATTTGATCTATACATTGTGATCCTACAATTGGATACAACATGTCCATACTTGTGATAGTTGTAACATTCTACATTATGCACAAAAGGAAGAAACAGACTTTGATTCCTTTGAAACCTTACAAATCTTCCACGATCATCAATAGGAGAAAAAGGTTTCTGAATATAGGAGATCATTGATATTTTCTTCTCTGCTGCTAGTTTTGCCGCTTGATCAAGTGTTGGTTCTGCTTCTTATTTCCGTGGTTCTCACTCTTGCTGTTAGTATCATTTTCTACAGGCTTTTGGATCTGCTTCTTATTTCCTTGGTTCTCACTTTTGTTGCTGGTATTATTTGCTACAGTTTTCTTGGGTTATTGTTCGGTAATTTTTCCTGCATGAAAACTAGATTCACCCTTTTGAAATCTAAGACCAGATTTATCCAACGGTGATATCTAGATATTAATTAAACTATCCAAGGCTATAGTGATATTCTCCATATTTCGTTGCTTTCTCAAGGATACCACTTCAACTTCTAATTTCTCACACTCATCTTCCTTCTCCTTATACTACTTCCTCATACCTTCTTCATCTCTTTCTGATTCAAACAACTTAATCTTTAAGCTAACAATATCTTCCTTGAGCTTGGCCTCCTTATCACCACAGATCTGCAATAGTTTTTCTTAATCCTTGCATGCAATTATTAGTCTAGAAATATCATCTCTAAGAACCTTAATATTATCCTCATCTTCACTAGGCAATGCAGCATGACTAAAATATGAATCCTCAAAATGATAACTCAAAAGAAAATTATCAACATCTATACCGTTGGATTCATTTTGCTGCAATACCTTTGGTTCTTGATCTTTTCATTTTTTCACATTATTATCCAAACCACTTGCACTAAGAAGATGAGACTCTTGTGGCTAAGCTTCTTCTTTTTGAAGGCCCTTTTTCTTGTTCTTCTTATTCTTCTTACTGTTTCTCTTTTTCTCGTCCTATTTATTGTTTTTGGTACCATATCCAAATATGGACTCTAGCTAGTCTGACATATCCTTGGCATATTTCAAACCTACTAGCCTCTTCATATCATCATCAGGATTTTTTTTGTATATTATAACTCTAGCTTGTGCAACCTGCTGTAAAACTTCATCTGCAATTGGATCCTTGCCACAAACGTCACATACTAATCTCGAAATATTAGATCCACTAGAAAATAATTTAGATTTAACATTTGTGTGCCATACCTTGTAGTTTCAACAGTGAGGACAACCATTTTGAAAAAAAAAAATCCAGGTTTTCGCAAACAAACCCAGATCTACTCTCCAACGATAAAGTTGCAACTAAGATCCCCACTTTGATACCAATTGTTGGAAACATTTTAGAACTACTAAGAGGGGGGGGGGCGGTGAATCCGCATTCCTTTCTTATTACCAAATTTTTCATTTTATTTACTTTACTGAATCACACACAATTAATTAACAACTCATTAAACAATTGCAGATATATGCATAAATCATAAGCAACAAATAAACCATATGAGAAACATAACCATGAAAAATAACACAAGAAAGTATCAACACATGAGACACAAGATATATGGTGGAAAACCCTTCATCAGTAAAAAAACCACCCTTGTTGTTGCCTTGTTTCTCTAAATCTTCTATTAAGAAAAATATGTTTTTTACATAGATTTGCTAACTCCCATTGGCTAGGAGACTTGACCTCAAATAATACTAGCCAACACCCATCATCTTGGAGAATCGATTCTACTAATCATCTTGGAGGACTATCTTCTGTCACGGATCTATGTACTGCCATCCTTTGAAAGCCACCATGATCAGTCGATCCTTACCAAACTCTGATTGGACTATCCAACTACCATTGGATTGAGAAATTATTCCTTTCATTGAAACTTCGCAATCAGTGCTCCACATCCATGGAGTCATTGATCCTCTCCTCTATGTGGACCTCATTTCATATATTTTCACACTGGATCCCAAGTTTTTTGTCTCAACATGATTCAACTATGTAATACAACCTCTAGCGGCAACACATCATCATATCAATCAAAATAATACCACAATATGTGCTCTCAAATCTAGCAAGATAGTGGCTCAAATCTATGAATCAAATATGAATACCATCAAACCCTCACATCAATGTAATGCTTCACAATACAATTAACATCATAAGACACTATGGTTATGTTCCAAATGCATCATAATCTCCTTTAAAAAATGTGAGAGTCACTAACAAAAACACTATCTAGCAACATACAAAATCTTTCCAAACAATCTCTACTTGAGCAACTTCAAATCTGATATATTCTGTAACATGCTTCATATATGCTCACTATGCAGCCATTAACACTTATACACTGAAGCATCTATGCTCTCTAATATTTATGAAACATATTCACTCTTTGTAGGCTTCTCTTACACACATACATTGAACATCAACAAACACACAGCTCCCAAGTGATGAATATAAAACATGTAGGGAGAAATTGAGCTTGGCGATAGGATCAATGATGCAAAAATTAGACTAAATCAATCCACTAAGCACATTATTTATGAAGTAAATGATTTCACATCATTGGAGGACCTTTTCAAACCATTCATAACCCTTACAATTAATTCTGGAAACCTTTGAGTATTTCTTTGTTAGTTTCCTTCCGATTTGTGTGAGGAATGCGGAGAAATTCTCATGAAAAACCTCAGTCGCACGCATAACTAGGAAAACTCAATTGGAAGCTTTAGTCGCATGCATAAATCTATATTCCAATATTCAAGGGCCTACAACTACATGCATGGGCTTGGCTCCTTGGGAATGGGGAAAAGGATGAAGAAAAACTTCAAGCCTTCTATTCAGAATCTCTACCACCTATTATATCTTCGTCTCCAACATTTGTACAAGCCTCCAAACCTATGGATTAGCATATGAAACATTTATAAGTGGATTAAAAATGTATCCCAAGTGTCACTGCCAAATTTACCTAGAATGCCGACAAATAAGGTTGGCAAGAGTGCCAACAAGTCCTCCACTCTCCAACAATCATCTCCACAATATGAAACGACTCTGATAGATGTGCAATACTCTGTCGCACATATCCATAATAAAGAATAAGTCCATCACACTACAACAAGTCATCTCCATGAGCACAAGCATGAGGGCATAAATGAAAACCTAGTTTCCAACTTAACTCGTGTTTCAAACATCATCTTTATCACATGTAGATTTGCATCATCATCTTGTAGTAGCATCATCAACCAAACCAATTTCATCATCTGACCATCATGCTTGTGACATCATATAGTTTACATCAATGCAAGCACAATTATCCCAATGTCAACTCAACTAGATGCAACCATGCTACAATGAAGGACATCCAAACATTAGTTAGTCTACATAGGGTTGGCATCATAAGGTTGACATCAGCTGATGTTGGCATAGGTTCATGATGGCAACTAGGTTATATATATATATATATATATATATATATATATATATTGGTAAAATTACATAAAAATAAAAATAAAATAATTCCATCTTAAATCAAAATATATCAAGCTCTAAGACTCGTCAAATCTCTCGACGCGCAAACCTTTCTCCAAGTTTTTCATTCAAAAAAGAGGTTTGCATGTTGAGGGATTTGATCGCTCTCCATGCTTGATAGGTCCGGAGTTAATATGGATCTAAGCTAGTCATATTAATATCTCCACTTAACGTGTCAACTCTATAGTTATCAATATGTCAACTTAACATGCCAACTAGGTAGTCCTTAATATCTCCACTTAACATGTGAATTCGGTAACCCAATTTTTTGGTTATTTTTGTGTTAGTCGAACATCCTTGATGTCATTAATAATTTCAATATAAAATAATGATAGATATATTTTGAATTTACAATTTTCTAAATTGTTATATTTTTTTTTATTGTGCGACTCTCTAGCCGAGTGTGATAAAGATGTTTTAATGTCATGTTAAACATTTTGACTCAATCAAATAATAATAATAATAAGGTTAATAAACATATTTATACTTAATTATAATTAATAAATAAACTAGCTTAGATTCATGTTACAAATCTCTTGAGATGCAAATCACTTTTAGGGTGAAAAGAGATTTGCTCCTCTGGACACTTGACAGATCTAAAGTTAAAGTTAATATAGATCTAGTTTAAATTATATTTTTAAATATAGAAATGAATTTAAAATTTTTATTTTTTTTAAGTGTTTAGATTCTACAAATACATTACTCAAATTTATAATTATAACAAATATTTATTTAATTTAAATAAAAAAAATTTAAAAAATATATTAAAAAACACATTTTGATTTTTTTTTTAATGTTATAAATTTTGTTTTTTAAATTGTATTTTAAAATATATAAATAGATTTAACACTTTAAAATACTTTAAAAGTTTGTATATGATACAAATTATCTACTTTAAATTTATAATTTAAACAAAACTTAATTAATTTAGATAAAATTCATTTAAAATATATATATTAAAAATAAAACATAAAACTCCGTGATAGGGTGAAAAATGAGATATCTAGTGATTTACAGGGGCCTCATCATCATCCCACATGTGATTCTTGGTGAGATGAAACATGCACAACATGCTTCTTTTGGCATTGAAGCATAGAGGCTTCTAGAGACACAGAGGGTTAATTATGATAGAGCGAGCGGTGGCGAGCATTATCAACTAAGGAGGGGTATGGGAGTGTTGGTGGTAGAATTTTACATTTATTTTTTACTGCAGGGTAGCGCACCGGTGATGACATTCTGTGTGAGACAAACAATCACAAAATATAGAGGAATTTCAGTTTGTGTTAGTGTTGTTGTTTTTTCAAATGAGAATCGAATGATTGTCTTTGAGTGGGTATGTGATATGGGACTGAAAGGGAGGCCTCGTGATGATGATGGTGGTGCAGTCACTTCGTAGAATTTGCAGTGGACGAATGAAAAAGGAGATATTTTCAATTTTCAATTCCATTTTCGCTCCTGCACTGCACGGTAAGTACTAGTTATTGTGAATTAAATCAAGGGCCTATTATCTTGTCCTATTGGATTTCACCTTTGGTTGGTAGGTTATGGAAATTTTTTTGGGTCCTAGCTAGGAAGCTCGTCGGTAGGATGAGGTTAGGGGCTCTGGTGGTGGGATTTCAAGTTAATCTCCAAGGTGTCTATAGCGGTGATTTGCACGATGATAGTGTTTGGAAGGTGATGCCTCATTCCAGGGTCTCGGCCGTGGAGTGTTTCTATGGGGAGGTTATTTTGTCATTGGTAGAGTCTATGACTCTTAGTGTGTGCATTTGGTTCCCTGGAAGCTTAGAGGGGGATGTGAAGAGGTGGTGACATCCAAGAGGGCTTGGGAGGTGTATTCGGTGGATGACTTATTGGGTGGCTAAGGCAATTGGAACTAGTGGGGTGCCATGCTCAGGCAGCAGGGTGATGCTCACTATGGGGGTGGAGAGAAAGGAGTTGCTCATCATGACCTAGGGGAAGAGGTGGACCAACCAACAGGTTTTTCTCTTGGTCATGTCAAGTTGATTTCTCCCTTTGATACATTGGACGAGCACCTTCAACAAATTATAGTTCTTTTGGAGCAATTGGCTTGGGACAGGAGCGAGGAAGGAACACAACGATAGGGTTTATGAAAAATCTCCAACATAACCAATGGTGGATTATGGGCAAGATGATTTTCTTGAGGAGAGGTAAAAAAATGAATCCATGATAGATTAGCAATATTGGAAGGTAGAATGGAGCATTACGGAAGTGTTAGGAAAATTATTGAGGGGTGGGGGGGGTGGGGGGGTGAATCAGTATTTTAAAACTCACTTAAACCTTTCAATTTATTATTCATATTTATGTACGCTATCGTTATAAAGTAAACATGTGTATTCACGTGACTATGATGAAGACAAGTAGTCTATATCTAGTTAACTAAATTTACAGTTAATTCATCATCTGTTTAAATTGAACCAGTGTATCAGACTTCACTAGACATTAATTAAACAATAACCCTGTGCCATAAGAATAAAATAAACCATCACACATAAGCAACACAACAACACACATGAACACCAATATTTTTAGGTGGAAACCCAATGTGGGAGAAAACCACTATTGTTGTCTTCTTTCTCTTCTTATTTTATTATAAAGAAAAAATTCTTACAATATTGTACTAGCACAGACTCATGACAGTATGCAGACTCCCACCTACGGAAAGCTCCAACCTTCTCTCTTTCTCCAGCACTGACTGGAAGGGAGCTCCAACCCCCTGATATCGTTTACTCGCACGCATAGGAAGGGAGCTCCTACCCCCTGATCAAATTTACCAATTATTATTGGAAGGAAGCTTTGACTTCCTCACTAAAGACTCCAACCCTCAGCACCTATGTGGATCGTGTTTCATAATATTTCATACTGGATCCACCTGATTCAAAACATGAAACCTATAGGCCACTTTTCATCATATTTTCAAACTAGACCCACTACCATCATTTAAGCCCAATATGATTTACCAAAACTGAAACCAATCACTATATCAAGTTACTTAATCACTGAACCAATTGAGACCCAAATAAATCAACTCATTCTCAAACAAACAAAGTAGCTAGATCAACTCATATAAGTGTAAATTCATTCATCAGAATATCAAACCACATATTGTCCGCCACAGAAACCAAATCATGACATTGCAAACCCTGATTAATCACATTTTAATCTTTTTCTTTCTAAAGAATATCCACGTATATACGCGCTTTCCCTTCAAACTTGTGTACATATCTCAAAATACCGAACCCTGAATCTGAATCACTGCAGTATAGAAACAATCACTGAAATGCTTACTAAAATCATCACAAATCTTTGAACCACAAACATATCATCACATAGCACCATCATTACTATTCAAAATTTTATTCCACAATCATTTCAACCCAACCAGTACTATCAAACACAAATTGGATAAAAATGTGACCAGAGGCTACTATGAACTTATTCAACCTCCTAGGTGACCTCAAGGAAGTGGAATCGATAGAAACCTATCACACAGAACTTCTACATCAGCAACAAGACTCCTAGGAACCATCCAAACCACTCGGTAACTAGCCCCTGGGTCCCACTGAGTTTTTTGACCACTAAACCCCTAGACGCTCCCACAGTATAGGCATGGGTGTGTCTAGAGGCTCTAGAAACTCCCATAGAATAGGCATGTACATGTCTAGGGAGTTTTTCCCACAGACCTGTGCAATTTTCCCCGAGATTTGAGCCACTTTTTCAAGCCCATATCCCAGGTCACTTCCAAAAACTCAATGACAAGTTCAAAAATGAATTATAATAGCGGAACAATGACACATTTGCAAAAACATTGACAAGGACTTGACTGGACCCATACTAGCCATGACATACATTTCGTCAAACATGTCATAAATATGTAATCTATAGGTTTAAATAATATATATGATCATAAGGGTCTCATACTTATATGAGAATCACTAATAAGTATTTTTCCGTTACATCATTAGCTGCATTATCATATATTAGGACATAAATACATTGTACATTCAGTTACTAATCAAAACATGAGGAGAGACATACATCATCACTGTCATAATTCATGCTTATAACCATCATAATAAAAACAAAAATATCATGGATACATCATCCATAGGATCCACATATAAACTAGTGTATGTACACATAAGATGTCACAGAGAGAAGCTCTTATTAATGAATGTAAAAGCAAACCCAGGATGGGACTGCCACGTTCCACCCGAACATAGATTGGTTGAGCCAAATCTCTCTTCAACAAATCACCCCTGTTCCATATTCCAAACATGAATGTGGGACTCAAACCGAAAGAAAAAACCAGGGAAACTCGTGGCTAAACCACCTCACCCTCATCATTAGAATCTGGGCTTTACCGTAGTCCATCCTGGATCACTAGGCCAAAACAATAAACATGTAATAATAGGATTTACCATGATCTCCACCAAATCACTAGGACAAAACAAGCATGGATGCCACCACATTTATCCACCTACACCGTGAGGAATTTTCCTATCTCCTAGTCTCTCAGGATTTACTGCAATCCACAGTGGATCACTAGGCCCTAAACTGAGGCCCACTCTCTAGGCTTTACCATATATCCCAACCCAGGATTTATAGGCCTGATGGAGAGAACCCACCCCTATGATTTACGAAAATCCACACTGGATCACTAGGCCCTAACCGAGGAAACATAATATCCGGATTTAATGCAACCCATACTCTGGTGCAGCAGTTACTAGGCCATGTATTTTATCATTCAGAGTTCCACCTCACTCAAATTTCAATCCATCCAAAAATCCAACTCAACCAAAACATGAGAATGCCATCATATGATGGCTATCCGAAAATGGCAAGGCTACAAACACTTTCACACTTGGTAAAACCCATGCCATGACAGAAAAGAACCACTTGCAATACCATGCATGAAAAGTATAGCAAGGAAATCACACATGCAAATCGATACCTTAAAATAATATTTCTGTAGCTACTTGATCCTATTCTTCATTGCTTGATCCTTCCTTCCTCTTTCCTTATTTGCCTTTCTTAATCCAATGCCAAAGTGCTCCAAGAAAACTCTAAGTGTCCAGGAGTGAGAGAAAGCTCCAAAATTGAACTAAAAAAAGGTATCAACTGATCCCTGGAAGCATTTTTATCAATTAGGGATCTATTTTCTTCATTTTCCGTTATTTTCCCTCATTTTTCTCCTCACATGAAACCTGTGACCTTTCACCTTACTTTTCTCCTAATTTCTATTATTTTCATAAATAAATGTGCCAAAAATGTATTTATTCCTTTCAAAATCCTTTGCCATTTCCTTTTCCAATTTCCTTAGCCATAATAACCAAAATGAACACCCACACTTGGATTTTTTTCCCAACATTCAGCTTGGAATACGTGACCCATCAACCGTGGTTATTATTTTTACTTTATTAACTTTTATTACATGGAATTTTCACCAGGGCTATTACAGAACCCTCCCCCTTGGGGGACACTATCCTCAATATTCAACCACACCTATACCTCAGTAAAACCACTGAAAAGAAAACATACTGCTCATGGAGCTTTATAACATAGCTCGATGCAATATTTATAATGATCACCCTGCTAAAAAGAAAACCAACATGACAACATAACAACATGACAACTATAATGACATGAGACCGATACTGCTTATTGGATATTTATAACATAACTCATGGCAGTATTTACATCCATATACATATTTACATATATCAAAACATCACACCAAAACATATGCCAAAACATATACCAAATATCATACCAAATTTTATTTTCCTCAACCGGCAAACAATGAAGGTTACAGAGCTCGCATCTGATCTGCCATCTCCCATGTAGCTTCATCGAGCCCAAAGTGGTTCCATTGCACTTTAACTTCTCGATTTCTCAATTCTAGAGCATGATCGCCTTTCTATGTAATATGCATTAAGGCTCTGGCTAGAATTCTCCATCTAGCTTCATTTGCAATACAAACCAGTCATTCACATGATCAACATTTTTAACATACTTCTCAAGCAATGATATATAAAAAACAACATAAAATTTCACTGTGGAAGGTAGTGCAAGTCAATAGGCTACTTGTATGATCCTCTCAATAATCCTGAAAGTTCCAGAAAACCATGGTGCCAACTTGGCACATGATCTAATCCACAAGGAGCTCTTATTGGGCTTGATGCGCAAGTACACCCTTTCCCCAACTTGAACCTCCTTAAACAACCTATTTTGATCTGCATAGCTCCTCTACCTATCTTATGTTGCTTTCAGATTCTTCTTGATTACCTACATTTCTTGTTCCATTTTCGCCAACATGTCCGACCCAATCAATACCATGTTAACTGGATCACTCCAACTAATGGGAGTATTGCAGCTCTTCCCATACATTGCCTCAAATGGACTCATATTGAAGGATTCCTGATACCTGTTGTTGTAGGAAAACCGTAGTGGAAGATACTCTTCCCACTTTCATTGTTGATGCATCACATAAATCCTCAACATGTCCTCTAAGATCCTTTTGACCCTCTCAATATGTCCATCTGTCTGCGAATGATAAGATGCGTTGAAGGCTAATCTGATGCTCAGTCCTGCAAACAAATCCTTCCAAAACTTGGAAGTGAAATTTACATCCCTGTCTGACACAATCTTCTTTGGAACACCATGAAATATGACTACATCTCTTCTGAAAACCTGTGCCACATCACTAGCTTAATATGTGGTCTTCACTGGAATGAAATGTGCAACCTTTATCAACCTGTCCACAACAGCGATGATGTAATCATGTTGTCAAGATGTCCTGGGAAAACCATGAAAATGACCTCCCATTTCCACTCTAGAATCACAATCGGTTGTAGTTTTCCACCTGGATGCCTACACTTTTCCTTAACCTTTGGACAATCCAAACGTCTAGCCACAAAATATGCTATGTGTCTCTTCAAATTCAGCAAATAGTAAAACTTCTTCATTGTTGTGAATGTCTTCTAAGCCTGGGTGACCTAAATATGGTTTCGCGTGAAACTCTCTCAATATCACCTTCTTGAGCTCACTACTGTCTGGCACATATATTCTATCTCTAAACCTAACCAATCCATTTGTCATGAGACGATAGTCCACATACTATACACTTGCACTTGTACTTGTACCTATACCACTACTTGTACCTATACCTGTACTACTACCTATACTTGTAGTCTGCTTCAATTTGTGCCTAAGATCCATATACTTGAAATCTTGTTGACATTCTTGCAAGATCCTATCCTGTAAATGTGTCCCATTAGAGCTCATAGTTGCAATCTGATTTACATGTATCCACCTATTAAGAGCATCTGTGATCTTGTTCTCTTTACCCTTGATATACCTGATATCAAAGTAAAAATCAGTGATCGTAGCCAACCATCTAGCTTGCCTGGAATTCAGATTCGGTTGGTCGAAAAAATACCTCAATCCACTGTGATCACTCATTAGTACAGACCTCCTGCCAAGAAGACAGTGCCTCCACATCTTCAATGCATGGATGATTGCTGCTAGCTCAAGATCATGCGTTGGATAGTTTTTTCTCTTTTTAATTTAATTTCCATGACTCGTAGCATACTACCTATCCTTCCTGCATAAGAAATCCTCCAAGTCCTCTCTCGCAAGTATTTGTACATACTACAAACTCTTTGTCCAGATTTGAGATATTTAACACTAGAGCATGCATCAATAACTTCTTAAGCTGTTCAAAACTGGCCTCACATTCCTTTGTTGATTTGAATGGAGGATGTTAGTAATGCTCAACTAATTCCTCTTTAAGAATTTGAAACAAATATCTTATGTGTTCTTAAGTGTTCAAGTTCTCTTGCAAATCATTAAGTCTCATGAGTGTTTTTCATGTTAATTTTATGAACAATTTAACATAAAATAAAGGCTGAACAATAGAAAATAAAAGTACAGTACATCACCATAAAACACATCAACACACAAATTTGATGAAGGAGTTCAACCCTCCTGGGCTACATCTACTTGGTCCAACTTCCATGGCCTGGGCCTCTATATTATGCTCAAATTTGCAAATGACGTGTTCAAAATGCTTTTTTTTTTCTCCTGAAACCTGCAACAATGAGTCCAGAATGCCCAAAAATGGTCATCTAGTCTCTTCCTACACCTGATTTGGTTGAAAACTCCAAAAGTTATGACCTTTCCATATTCTCCACAATTTCAGGCCTAAATTTAGCTAACTGGAGCTAAATCTAGTTAGCTGGAGTTAAACTGGCAGTTTCCGCCAACATTAGAATTTTTCCAACTTAATCTTCATTAAATTAATTAAGGGTGGTTATCACTAATTAAGCACGTTTAGTGCTTAAACCATGCTTAGGAAGTTAAATTGGATTACTGATATTAAATATGGATTAGGGGTTAATTAATTGTGCTTATGGCTAATCTCCACGCTTAACACTTTGGCTCTGCCGGTGGTCATATACGTTGGTCACACGCTGCATTTGGGGTTGGCCCCCTCTCCCCCCAATGACATACATTTAAACTTTAAATACATGTGCAATGCATTATATGTTAAGACCTTTGGTGTGGCGTGGTGGTAGGTTGTGCACGTGTTGCATGGGAGGTCACGGGGTTGAACCCCCATGCCTTCGCACGAGCTTAACAAATTTTTTATCCACCATGGGGGGGACATGTGGCAGCCCTAAGCTGCACCACGTGTCCTCACCCCATTGGTCCAAATTTAAATCATTAAAAACATGCCAACTCACCTAACAATTCAACCAATCGAACTTTGCCACTTGGCAGGCTGTCATTCATCAGACGACTTTGACCAAAAATTGACCATGTTCAGTCAACATGCCACGTCAGCAGTACAGACTGTTGACTGGGCTCACTGTCACCATTTTTTTGCATGTTTGTGCAAATGGCCAGAACTCATTTTCGGGACCATACGGAGTCCATTTTTCACGAAATTCAGTGCACTAGATTCAGAACAACAAGCACTACATGGTCGTTCAGGTTTCACACCATTCTAAGAACTTTGATTTTTGAACATAAAATTGAGCCCCTAATCATTCCTCCCCACTGGAAGCCTTTTGGACTCCAAAATCTCTTTCATTATTGAACATGTGGATGACGGTATAGTTCCCTCACCCTTCCAATCTCAATCCACTGGACTTAGCCTAATTTCAACAATCTGAGCTTTTCATAAAAACTAATATTTTTCCTTAATTCTAGAGACCTTGTCTTATTGTTGTAGAGATTGTCACACTGAAATTTCCCAGAATTTGCAGAAAAACAATATGTCCTTAACGAAACAAACTTGTTTCCACCTCGGTCGTCAATCAAAGGAAACTTGAAAATTGTCTCACCTCGAACGCTATCGACATGGCAATTTTTAGCTTGTCTAGCCTTGTACTTGCGTCGACTTTTGACCAAGTGCTTTCACCATTGTCATGTACCATTTTGAAACCAAAAAAAAGTACTTCTGGAACCTATGCCTTCTTTGTCAAATTGTTTTGGCATTTTTTCTTTGACCTTTGCATTCTCTTGCATCGGCATCTTGTTTCCATCACCATCCAACACTGATGTGGACCGCTGCAAATATTTCACACCTTGTTTACCTCATTTCAAAGGCAACATGTTAGAGTCCTGAAACACCTTATTAAAAACATTAGCAACTTCAATGAAATCAACTCGTACATTTGATGCATATTTTTGAAAGGTCTCATTCAAAACTTCATTATTCTTGAACATTAACAAAGCCAAATTTTGACATGCATTCACTATTCTCTTCATTTCTCCTGCATGTATAAGGGACAAACTTATCTTCTTCAAATGCGCTCTAACTATGTACTCAATTCCATCCTTGAACAAGTGCAACTTATTGTCATTGCAAAGAAATACTGATTTCCTGTCATAAAGGTAAGATTTCCCAAAACAATACCTGAAATCTCAAGTGGAACCACATCATGTTCAACTTCGTCAAGAAAATTTGAATTGATTGCACCTTAGAATGCACTTCCTTGTTACCTACAAATTTGCATCCTTGCATATCCAGCCTAAAGGATAAGGTCTTGGATGTGTAACAGTTTCAAGATTTAACCTCTTAACTAAGTCTTCAGAAATCAAATTAGCTTGAGAACCACTATCAAACAGAGTCTATATTTTGGCATGCTTTGAAACAACTCTAATATGAAAGAGTTCAATTCTTGTATCTTCATCTTGAGTTACATTGGAACAACTTGAAGAACTAGTGTTTGTTATGTTCTTACCTTTCAAACCCATTGTTGTAATCTTGATTTCTTCTCTTTAACTTGAACCTAAGTCATGTTCAATAATTGCAAAAATTTTCTCCTTCTCTTTGGTTTTAAGTTTGTTTGGCTTCAACTCTAGATGGAGTTTCCAACAATGGTCTTCATCATCGCCATTTTTCGAACAATTTTGACATGTGAGTTTGCCTTTCTCTATTTTTATAGAACCATTTTTCTTTCCTTTTCCATTAAAATTACCCTTTCCTTTACCCTCATACTCAAGGAAATTATCAATTTTCTCATCTGTGCCATGTTTCCCTCTTGCCTCTAGATGTATTGCTTGAACACAAACCTCATCTAAGTTTTTGGGATTGAACATGAGAATAGTATGTCTAAGATAACTGTGAAAACCCCCAATATACTTTAACAAAGTTTCTTGAGAAGACAAATTGACACCCAAAATAAGAGCTCTTCTCCTAAATTCATGAGTGTAATGTTAGGTCCCTATATTACTAGTGTAGTACCTTATTGTTATTAGTGTAGCCCCCTTATGGTTATTGTTGTACCCTTGTAACCCCCGTATTGTTATTAGTGTGCCCTTACATTATTATTGTTAGGTCAGGTAGGATTATATTATGACCCCATGGAATCCTATATATAGAAAGGAAGTTTTTTCATTTCTATCATCCAAGAATTGTTCATTTATGTAATGTAAAGGAGGTTTCCCCCTCGAAGTGGCTTATTTCTAAGGCGTTTATCTCTTTTTTCTTCTATTTTTGGAATTTTATACAAAAGCATCAAGATCTACTCAAGCATTGAGGACAACGCCATTTTTTAAGGAGAGGGGCATGTTAGGTCCTTATATTACTAGTGTAGTCCCTTATTGTTGTTAGTGTAGTCCCCTTATCATTATTGTTGTACCCTTGCAACCCCCATATTGTTATTATTGTGCCCTTAAACTATTATTGTTAGGTCAGCTAGGATTATATTGTGACCCTGTGGACTCCTATATATATAAAGGAGGTTTTGTAATTTTTATCATCTAAGAATTTTTCATTTATGTAATGTAAAGGAGATTTCCCCCTCGAAGTGGCTTATTTATAAGGTGTTCACCTCTCTTTTCTTCTATTTTTGGAATTTTATATAGAAGCATCCGGATCTACTCAAGCATTGAGGACAACACCTTTTTGAAGGAGAGGGGCATTTTAGGTCCCTATATTACTAGTGTAGTCCCTTATTGTCGTTATTGTAGCCCCCTTATGGTTATTGTTGTACCCTGGTGACCCCCATATTGTTACTATTGTGCCCTTACATTATTATTGTTAGGTCGGCTAGGATTATATTGTGACCCCATGGACTCCTATATATAGAAATGAGGGTTTGTAATTTGTATCATCCAATAATTTTTCATTTATGTAATGCAAAGGATGTTTCGCCCTTGAAGTGGCTTATTTAAATGGCATTGATCTCTCTTTTCTTATATTTTTGGAGTTGGTTTCATAACATGTAATCTTGTACACTTTTCCCTTTCAATTGTCTAAAATTTTTCCAGTCCATAATGGCATTTTTTCATGTAAGCTAAAGGGTAAAATTTCCATTTAATGGAAGTAATAAAATTAGACCAAGACATTGAGATCTTACCATGGTTTTGAATCTCATCTTGAGTCCTTGCTTCCCACCATACAAGTGTTGTGCCCTCCATTCTCAAGGAAGCCAACTGAATCTTCAAGTCGTCCTCTTGAAGGTTCTGAATTCAGTAATAAACCTCCAATTATTGAATCCAATTATCCAGCTTCTCTGCATTTTCACCATTATACATCGGTAGCTCAAATTTGGCATCAAGTTTAACTAAGGGTGTTTTACCAGTTCCTTTTGAAGTATGTGGATGAACCGATTAAAAGTTGTGGTAGTGGAAGATGATGAAGAGGAAGGTGAAGATGGTGGTGAGGATGATGGTGGAGTGGATGGTGGCTTCTTACCATATCCATGGCCTCCTACTCCTGGAGAATCCTCTCCTCTTGGAGGACTTGAATTTTCTCCTTGCATCCTTAAATTCCTATCCTCATAGATGACCTTAACCATCTCAGTCATATCAAAGAATGCCTTCCTGAATTCTCTCTCATCTTCTGTCATGATAGGTTCTCCTTCATGAGACATGCTCACTAAATAATCAATTTCAACTTGAGGATGTGCTGGTGTTGAAGACTTTGGAATCCTTTCCCTTCTTCTTCTTCACCCAACTGGAGGGCTTTCAACCAACTTCCCTTCTCCTCCTTTGAGTTTTAACCTTGTAAGAATGACACAAACTTGCAAAAAATTAGATCCCTTCTTGCACAACAAAACCTAAATACCTAGTTCTCCGATACCAAAAATGATCTAAATGGAGGATGCGAGTAATACTCATCTAATTCCTCTTTCAAAATTTGAAACAAATGTCTTGTGTGCTTAAGGGTTCAAGTTCTCTTGCAAATCAATGAGTCTCATGAGTATTTTTCATGTTAATTCTATGAACAATTTAACATAAAATAAAGGTTGAACATCAACAAATAAAATTACAGTACATCACCATACAACACATCAACACAAAAATTTGATGAAGGAGTTCACCCCTCCTGGGCTACATCTCCTTGGTCCAACTTCCATAGCTTGGGCCTCTATATTATGCCTGAATTTACAAAATGACATGTTTACAATGATTTTATGCTCCTGAAACCTACACTAATGAGTCCAAAAGTCATCTAGCCTCTTTATGCTCCTGATTTGGTCAAAATCTACAAAATTTATGACCTTTTCCATTTTCTCCACAATTTCAGGCCTAAATTTTGCTAACTAGAGCTAAATCCGGTTAGCTAGAGTTAAATTGGAAGTTTACACCGAAATTAGTGGTCCACCAACTTAATCTTCATTAAATTAATTAAGTGTGTTTACTACTTAAATCGTGCTTAGGAGGTTAAATTGTATTAGTGTTAATTAAATATGGATTAGGTGTTAATTAATAGCGCTTATGGATAATCTCCATGCTTAAAACTTTGCCTTCGTCGGTGGTCATATACGTTGGTCACATGCTGCATTTGGGGATGGCCCCCTCTCCCCCCAGCGAAATACATTTAAAACTTTAAATATATGTGCAATACATTATATGTTAAGACTTTTGGTGTGGTGTGGTGTGGTGGTAGTTGGTGCGCGTGTTGCATGGGAGGTTGCGGGGTCGAACCCCGGTGCCTCCGCCAAGACTTAAAAAAAAAAAAAATCTCCAACATGGGGGCCCACGTGGCAGCCCCAGGCTGCACCATGTGTCCTCACCCCATTGGTCCAAATTCAAACCATTAAAAACATGCCAAATCAATCAAAAATTCAACCATTCGAACTCTGCCACTTGGTAGGCTATCATTCGTCGGAGGAATTTGACTAAAAATTGACCCTGCCAAGTCAGCTTGCCATGTCAATAGTACAGACTGCTGACTGGGCTCCCTGTCACCATTTTTTTGCATGTTTGTGCAAACGGATAAAAATTATTTTCGAGAGCATACAAAGTCCATTTTTCGCGAAACGTAATGTGTCGGATTCAGAACGATGAGCACTATGTCAACATTTAGGTTTCGTGTCATTCTGAGAACTTTTATTTTTTATCATAAAAGCCCCTGATCATTTGTCCACTCAAAATTCTTACCTTTCCACTGCAATGATGTAATAGGATAATAAATCTATGATAATTTCCTGATGAACCTCTTTTAATAACCTACCAATCCCATGAAGGATCTCACCCCATCTACATTTCTAGGAGTTTCCCACTGCATGATAGATCTTACCTTTTTTGGATCCACTGTTATGCCCTCCTTGGAGATAACATGTCCCAGGTAATGTACCTAAGTTTGAAAGAATCTGCACTTGCTGAGCTTGGCATACAACCGATGCTCTCTCAACAATCTCAATACCGTTGCCAAATGCTCGTCACACTCTTCCTCATTTTTATAATATACCAATATTTCATTAATGAACACAATTAAAAACTTGTCCAATTAATGATACAACACATTGTTCCTCAAACACATAAAGGTAATTGGAGCATTAGTCAAACCAAATGGAACTATAATAAACTCATAATTCCCATACCTTGTCCAAAAGGTTTTCTTGTAGATTTCCTCTTCTTTGATGTGTACCTAATGATATAATGATCTCAAGTCAATACTAGAGAAAATTGCTACTCCCTTTAGTTGAAAAAATAAATCATCAATCCTTGGTAATGGATACCTGTTCTTGATGCTCACTTTGTTCAACTACCTATAGTCAATGCACAATCTGAGAGTACCATCCTTCTTTTTTATTGAAAATATCAGTGTGCCCCATGGAAATACACTTGGCCTAATGTATCCTTTTTCAAACATTTCTTTCAACTGAAACTTTAACTCTACCAATTTAGGTGTGTTAATCCTGTAAGGTGCTTTTTATGCTGGAGTTTCCCTTGGTACCAACTCAATATAAAATTCTTCTTCCTTGTGAGGTGGAAACTCTGAAATATCTGCGGGAAACACATCCTAAAACTGTTGTAGAACTGGCCACCTAATCAATACATCTGTATCCTCAACTTCTTTACCTTTGTCACTAGAGATATGTACTACAAATACCACTGCCAAATTCTTATCACACTCTTCCTCATTTTTAAAATATACCAATATGTCATCAATGAAAAAATTAACAAGCTTGTCCAAATAACGACGTAACACATTATTCATAAAACACATAAAGGTAGATGGAGAATTATTCAAAACAAATGGAACTACAATAAACTCGTAATTCCCATACCTGGTCCAGAAGGTTTTCTTGTAGATGTCTTCTTCTTTGATGTGTACCTGATGGTATCCTGATCTCAAGTCGATCTTAGAGAACATTGTTTATCCCTTCAGTTGATCAAACAAATCATCAATCCTTGGCAACAAATACCTATTCTCGATGCTCACTTTGTTCAACTGCTTATAGTCAATGCATAATCTGAGAGTACTATCCTTCTTCTTTACGAAAAATACTGGTGCGCCCCATGGCAATACACTTGGCCTAATGTATCCTTTGTCAAGCATCTCTTTCAGCTGCAAATTTAACACTGCCAACTCATGTGTGCTCATCTTGTAAGGTGATTTTGATGTTAGAGTTTCCCCTGGTACCAACTCAATAGAAAATTCTACTTCCCTCTGAGGTGGCAACTCTGAAATATCCACGGGAAACACATCCTAAAATTGTTGTAGAACTAGGCACCTGCTCAAGACATCTGCATCCTCAAATTCCTTACCTTTGTCACTATATATATGTACTGCAAATAACACACATCCTTTCATGTGACTACACTTCGCCTACATAGTTTTCACCATCCTAACAGATGTTGCTTTCTTCTTACCTTGTAATATTATGTGCTCCCCATTGTCATCCAAGCACTCAATGGATTTATCATAAAAATCCAACTTAGTCATGTGAAGATATAGCCAGTCCATACCCAATAGCATACTACATGATCCCATTAGAAATATGTTCAAGTGTGTTGTTGTAGGCATACCATTCAACTCAAATGCACAAGCTCTTACCCAATGGTGAACTATTTTCTTTGTACCTGTAGCCAACTGCACTAACCAAGATTCTGCATGCACTTCTTTATTAAAACCACACTTATCCACCAACTCAAGACTAAAATAAATATAATTAGAGATAGGGTCAATCAAAAAAGAAACAATTGATCATAAATCTTACCATCCATCTCAATGACAGATGTTGGATGGTCAGCATATATGTTTTCCAATGCTTCATAGATATGAGGAACACTCTGACAAAAATCCCCAACAATCTATGCCTCTTGTGCACTATATATATGAGGCTTACCACCCTAATTTTGTGGACAATTTATCTTAATTTGTTCCTTACCAAATTTCCAACACTCTAATTGTTCTGTATCGTCACCTTTATGTTGTTGTTGTGACCCATGTCCCTGTCTAGCTACATTGAACATCTTTTGTGGTGCCACATTTCATTCTCTTCTACATTCCGAGGCCTTGCTCTTTTCGGATGCCATTTACCCTTAGCTTGATCTTTCCCTTTCCATCCTTTTTGAGATTCATTCTTACGCTTTGATTGTTCATAGCAACGATTCAACTTCCCATTGACTTCCTCAAGTGACCAAGGCTCATCATACTTAATCCAATCTCTAAATGCTAATGGAAAACCACTGAAAAATAGTTTTTTATTGATTCCATCTTTAGCTCATAAAATTATTCAGACATACTGTCGTAGTACCTTTCTGACAAGTGTTTCTTCTGGAAAATCCTCTTAAACTCATGCTAACTCAAGTCCTATGTTGATCCGGATTTATTTAGGAACGCAACAGAATAAACATATAAACATAAATACAAAGATGCAGCGGAAATAACACTTCATTTCATTAATATCAAAGAACTGAAATTTGCTTACAGACAGAATGGAAATAAAACTAGCTGTGGCGCTGGGTAGCTATCTCTCGAGAAGAGATGTGGTACAAGTTCGAACCCAGTTATAATGAGTCTTGTATTCTATTTATCATTTAGAAACAATGGGAAATCCAAAACAGCCAAAACACTAACCCTGGGAGATGAAGTGCCAACACTATGGTCCTCGTTTGGGTAAATTGGTGCTTCAACTTCCCGGGGATGTAACTTTGGCATATGATATCCGTTTGACGCGCACCATACCTCGTTAGAAAGATCTATCTGAGGACTACAAATTTGGAATGAGCAACATTGGTCCATGGACCCATGTTGCTCTCCGTTTTCCCAAAAAAATGTCGTTTAAACAGTCGCTAGTGGCCGAGATGAGGGCTTCTGAGTCAGATGCATGCTCTGACTCCGAATCAAAACCTGAAAAGAGGAATGAAAAAGGGAAACAGATTATTGATGCGGAGCCCAATGCCACTGTTGCCACTACAAAGATCCAAAAGGAGGAACCGGAAGATCTAGAGGAGGAGGAACATCTCTTCCACTCCCAGATGTGGGTAAAGGGCTCCCCGCCTTCTGCAAATGTAGTCATACTTTGTCACCCACCTGGAAGTTGTGTGGCACCCGGTGCTGATCATGGCATTGCTTGTACTTGGCATTGGCTCTGTCCAATATATCATGAACCTGTTGGCGGATGTGTTGAATGCGCTCGATGAAGCTACTGGCTTTGTCAACTTCAGACTGGACATGAGCGGAATTGGCCTGATCAGCTGCAAATGGCATGGCTACGTCAATGGGACATAGTGGCTGGAATCCCAAGCCCACCTGAAAGGGACTATGGCCGATTGAACTGTGGAGAGCCCGATTATAACTATGTTGTAAATAAGGGAGGCTCTCGTCCCATGTGCGTGGATGCTTTGAATTGTACATGCGCAAAATGTGTACAATCATTCTGTTGACGACCTCTGTCTGGCCATCTGTTTGGGGATGGAAAGCTGTGGACTTGGTGAGCTTGGTATCCAACATCGACCAGAGGCTGGACCAAAATGTGCCGAGGAACCTGCTATCCCGATCTGATATGATAGACTGTGGGATCCCAAAGTGCACCCACACTCGTTCAAAGAAGAGTTTAGCAGTGGCTTCTGCTGTGATATTCTTCTTGCAGGCCGCCATAATGGCCATCTTCGAGAATCCGTCGACGACCACAAAAACACAGTCATTTCCCTGCTTAGTAGAAGGCAGGCCCGACATGTAATCCATGGAGATGGATTCCCAAGGTCGACTAGGGGTAGGTAGAGGAGTATATAGGCCTTGCTTCTTGATGGTCGGTTTGGCAATGGCACAAGCAGTGCAGGATCTGATGTGCTTCCCGAAATCCTTTCAAAGGTTCAGCCAATAGAAATACTTCTGCAAGATTGCTACTGTTTTCTCAACCCCGAAATGCCCAACGACTCGACTGTAGTGTGCTTCCCATATCATCTTGGCACGCTCGCTTGAAGGAACACAAAGGTGTCCCATGTGACATAAAAGTGCATCTTGGAGGTGAAATTTTGGAACTTGCGTACCCCCCAAGAGTGCCTTGTAAGTTTGGTCGAATTCTGGGTCACTCTCATAGAGAAGCGGCCAATCAGAAGTCTCGTGCCCACAAGAGTTGAGCACAGTGGTGAGCGCCACGATCGGTGGTCGGCTGAGGCAGTCTGCAACATGATTGGTGCTACCCTTCTTATACTTGATGTTCAAATGAAACTGTTGCAGATATGTAGACCACTTCTGATGGCGACCATTCTGCAACTTCCCTTGTGTCTGTATGAACTGTAGGGGCCTGTGGTCTGTGTGGATGATTGTTTCCTTCCCCAAAATGTAATGCTTCCATTGTCGACAAGCTTGCATAATGGAGTACATTTCTTTGTCATATGTGGGGTACTTGCGAACTGTGTCAGACAATGTCTCACTGTGAAATGCCACTGGATGTCCCTGTTGAGTAAGAACTGCCCCAATAGCATAGTCAGAGGCATCTGTCTCGATCTCAAATGGTTGTTGCAAGTCCGGTAAAGTGAGCACCGGGGTAACATAGGTTGTTTTTCGGGGCCCCGTGAAGCCTTTCGTTGAGATTCTGACCAAAAGAATTTTGCTTTTGCTCCTCCCTCGGTGACTTGACTCAAGGGCCAAGTGATATGAGAGAATCCCAACACGAACCTGCGTTAGAAATTAGCAAGCCCCAAAAAGCTGCGAAGCTCTGTTAGAGTAGTTGGCGCTGGCTAATCCCGAATGACTTGGATCTTTGGTTGGATCCACATGCACCCCCCTTTCATCAATAATGTATCCCAGATATTGAACCTGGGTCATGCCAAAAGTGCACTTCTCCAAATTGGCACACAAATTGTGTTGCCGCAGTGTTTGGAGGACTTGTCGGATGTGGTGAAGGTGCTCTTCCTAAGTCCGGTCAAGATCGAATATCATCCAAGTACACCACTACAAATGAGTTGGTGAATGGCCGCAAGATGTCATCCATCATCCTCATGAAGGTGGCTGAGCATTCGTCAACCAAAGGCATGACCAACCATTCAAAAGGCCTTCCTCTTTGGCTTTGAAGGCAATCTTCCACACATCTGAGGGTTCAATTGGTACCTGGTGATACCCAGACTTCAGGTCGATCTTGCTGAAATATTTTGCACCTTTGAGTTGGTCCAGATGGTCATCAATCCGTGGGATTGGGAACCTATTCCGGACAGTGATCTTGTTCAACGCCCGATAGTCAATACAAAGTCTCCACATCCCATCCTTCTTCTGTACCAACACGATCGGGCTCCCACAGGGCGATGAACTTGTCTCGATGTGACCTTCTCATCAACGCTCCCCGAATCTACCTCTTGATTTCATCATTCTCCAGTAACGTAGCCGATAGATCGGTCCATTGTGCATGCCAAGACTCTGGGGTCAGATCAATCAGGTGCTTGACCTGACAGTGCAGAGGAACCCCTGTGGGTGAGGTGAAGATGTCCCCGTACTCCTCCACAACCTTATCCATTTATTGTTGTCGTGCAGAGGAGGCCTGTCTGGAGGTCGTGGCCACAGTCTTCTTCTTTCCCTGGGGGTAGATCACCAGGAAAACGAATTTCTTGGTTTGGGAACTAAGCTTACTGCATTTTTTTTCAGTAACCAAAGAGATAGCAGCAGGAGGTGGTACCTCTGGTATCCCGTACAACTTATTTCCCAAAGTAACAATAACAACGCGAGGCCGAGACTCATACACAGCATGACACTTCCACAAGTATGGTTGTCCTAATAATACATCAAATACCATTAGAACAACGTCACATAATACCTCATCCGTGAAGGGCTTCGATGCTATGTGGAAGGCGATGACCGTTGCCGACGCGGGAGATCTCGTCCTTGGTGAAGCCACCCGATGGTGTATGGATGTGGGTGAGTTGTGGTCACTCTGCAAGCCCAACCGCTTCACGACGCCTGCTGAAATGAGGTCTTTGGCTCCCAATACCGACAATGAACTGTACCTGTGAGCCCTTTACCCACATCTCTGGGAGTGGAAGAGACGTTCCTCCTCCTCTTCGATCTTCTCGGTTCCTCCTTTGGATCTTTTGTAGTGGCAACAGGTGGGCGTTGGCCCGCATCAATAACTGCTTCCCTTTTCATTCGCTCGTGTTCCGATTCTACTTGTGCGCAATGCCGACTCGTGGCTTCCCTCATCACCCTCATCTCGCCACTAGCGACTGCTGGCCCGACACTCACTTGTGTTGTGAGTGGAGCTCTTATGGAACTCACACCACTTTCCGTGTCCTTCTTTGGCTTTACGGTGTTGTTCTTTTCTTGTGGCTTTGACGGGTTGTCTTTAGCCGCCATGCTCTTTCCTTTGTTCTGCGGTTTGGAAGCACCTTTTCCTTGCTTTTGATTCGCAGATCCAAAGTCTCGCTTCTTCTGTTTGAATTTCTGCTCAATCTTGGCAGCATACCGGTATGCCGTACCAAGCGAGGAGATGTCGAGAAACTCCATTTCCTCCTGAATGTATTTGTGCAGACAGCTGCGATACTTTAGCACCAAATGTTTCTCTGAATCTTTGATACCCAACTTTGTGCGCAGGGTATGGAACAGATTCGTCAGCTCGTGCACATCTTGATCCCTTTGTTGTCGCAGCGTGGTCCATTGTATGTACTTGTCCTCATAGCTCCCCACCGGATAGTACTGTTCCTTGACGGCGTCTCGGAAAGAATTCCAAGTTGGTACGGCCGAGAACAGAGAGGGTTCTGTCTGGTCCTTGTTCTCACAGTAGGTTTCCCACCAGTCCTTAACATGGGGGGTAGCTTTGAGGAGTGCAAAAATAATCTTCTCCCGGTCCGAAAAGTCATGAACCGAGAAATATCCTTCTAACAGATTCAACCATTTATCTACAGCATCTGCGTCTATTTGACCCTCAAATATGGGAATGTCAAAATTTACTTGTACCTTAAAAGGAGTCGCGCCTCCAGAGTGGCTGCTGGATGCAGATGCGCCGCCGGTGGGTAGTCGTTGAAGGATTTGAGCAAAGTTATCCATCATCACGTTCCTTTGTCTTTCGAGGGCCTCCTCGAGCAATATTTTGATAGGATCTCCTGCTCCCTCATCTTTCTTTTCGTCCCCCATGGGCGTCCGTCGAGGTTTGCGAGGCCGATCTTGCAAAGGTTCCACCAGATCAAGCCCTAGCTCCTTATACCCCGACCTCGTTGGGGACATGCAAAGAAGGATCGAGAAAAAGCAGACCGCTCTGATACCACTGATCCAGATTTATGCAGGAACGCAACAGAATAAACACATAACCATAAATACAGAGATGCAGCGGAAATAACACTTCATTTCTTTAATATCAAAGAACTGAAATTTGCTTACAGACAGAATGGAAATAAAACTAGCTAGGGCGCTGGTAGCTATCTCTGAGAAGAGATGTGGCGGCTACAGGCCTCTGAACTGAGTTACAATGAGGCTCGAGGGCCTATTTATCATTTAGAAACAATGGGAAATCCAAAACAGCCAAAACCCTAACCCTAGGAGATGAAGCGCCAAAACTATGGGCCCCGTTTGGGTAAATTGGTGTTTCAACTTCCCAGGGGCGTAACTTTGGCATACGATCTCTGTTTGACGCGTACCATACCTCGTTAGAAAGATCTATCCGAGGACTACAAATTTGGAACGAGCAACATGGTTTTCCCAAAAAACGTCGTTTAGGGCCTCAAAACGACTCCGGAAGTTTAGGACCCGAAAAACTGCTAAAAATAGTAAACTGTGCCGAAACTGAAAAACTGAAATAGACAATGGTGGAGCCCCAAGTGGAATAGGCGGGTGACCACCAATATCCACCTGGATCATATGTCATGATGTTTTTGAACCACTTCACATCTTCCCACCATATATCTGCTTTACCTCTAAGCCTGAAGATAGCTACTCTCGCCTTCATATTATCTGTGTAATTATGCAACTCAAAACACTTCTTAATCCCAAGTATCCAGGATTCTTCCTCTTATGGTTTCTTCTAGTCTTCATCAAAATTTGGTGGCTTTGATTTATTAAATTCATTTGGAAATTATCCCCTAGCACTCCTCCTGTAAGGATGATAATGATGACAATCATAGTGCCTATTAGAACCAGAGCTAGAGTAGTACCTGTGTCCATCACCCATCCTATCTGGAGTATCTAACAACCTGCCATCTCTGACTGTCTCAGCTCTATCCAACCTGTGTCTACTAGGAGACCTACTGCCATATTCCCCATTAGTTCCATCTTCCTGCCCATGGATGATCCAAAGTGATCCCTACCACTGTAATTCTGAAAAAATTTGAAGGAGTACTACATTAACCTCTACTTGTTTCTCTTTTTCCTGTATGATTTTGTGATCGTATGTCTTACGACTCCTTATTTCTTCCTTCAAACTTCTTAGTGTTTCTGCTAAATCAGAAGAGTGCCTAATACCATGTTTCTCATTTGATTCATAGGGAGAATCTTTGTAGTCTACCATCTTGGTATTTATTTTGATCTCTTTCTTGCAAGGCATACTATGTGAGCTAACCCAGGTCACAATAAAGCAACGTACCTTAGCATAATTCAGGGAGGATACCTCATTTGAAAGATCATCCAAATTAGCATAATACATGTACAAAGATAATCATAACAACATATATACATATAAAAAACTGGAAACCAACACAAGAAACAAGGGTCACAGGCCCTGGAAGTAGGAAGCTCAAGATCGGTGAACTGAAGTGTTTTTTTCGTGCTGACGGCTGCTCGGGGTTAACGGCTCCCACAGCTACTGACCAAAGAGCCCCCAACTGCTGCCACAGCATGGTGGTAGGAAGGTATCAGAGCCCTTTGGCCCACAACTGTCACTACTACGAACAAAGGACTTCAACCCTTGAGCACCCTCAAATGGTGGCTTTTGTTGGTAGAACTCGACGATGGCTGGAAGAAGAACAACAAAACTCACCGGATGGACTCGCCAAAGGAACTTAACGACGGCTGGGAGAACTACAAGCATACTTTCAGGGCACATACCTACAAAGGGTCTCCCTGGTTACAGAACGCGCTACCCACAACACCATAAGAAAATTTTGGGAACCATGCATACGACTTTTACAGGCCTCTTCTCATTTACAATCTATGGCTGCCATCAGATCTGTTGTTGCCTCCCCTTAATTGATGCAGATGCTCTGTTATGCGCTGGACTTGACCTACATCCACATGGTCAGCCTCGACAGAAATTGAGCATCCTAGGGCAGAAGGACACCAAAAATCCAGAAACATCTCTGGTGGGGAAAAAAATAGGTCAACAGAAACGATGCATTAGGTAATTGCAAATAGTTTTCAAATTTTTGTTAGAACCCCTACTGTGGATTGATGATACAAAAAAAGTGATACACCTCAAACTAAAAATCAATCAAGTTCAAGGATACCTAATACAATTTCAATCACTGCTATATGAAGGCAGAATACTGCAAGACCACAGATCCGCAAAGGAATACTCCATAGCTACAGGATCCACCATAATCCTCAATCTACGGCTACAGGGAGGAGAAACAATGGAACATGGTAAATCTAAAAACCCTGGTGGAGCAAGGGGAGGCAACACCTCAAAACAGGAAAACAACAAAACAGGGCCCTCCTACAATAATATACTATAGGGAAACAAAAAACCAACTGCCCCTATAGAACCAAAGGGAAACGCTCCTAGGCCTTACATAGTAGAGCAACTGAATCATATTCTTGAACTGGCTATAGATATACCTTAGACTTACTAACATCGAAACACATAGGAAGCCCAAGCTCTCATATGTCATTTCAATAGTTTTTGGCCCAAACCAATGGAACTCTTTCATTGGATATTCAAAAAATGGACCATGGAGTGTGAAATACATCTCTGTTCCAAAGGCTTCTTCATAGTAAAATTCCAACACTCAGAAATCAGAGACTACATACTCTAGGAGGGTTTGTGGTTTTTGGGTTCTACGGGCTTGTACATCACTCCATGGTTCCCGAATTTGGACGCAAACACTATGGTAGTTTCCAGAATGCTAGTTTGGGTAAGGTTTTATAACATATCCCTACATTTCTGGAATGACAACATCCTTGAAGGCATTAGGAATGTCATTGGGCGCTACATAAAAACATATACACAACAACTGAAGGAAAGAGACTACACTTTTGCATGTATTTGTGTGGAAGTTGATCTCAGCAAAGGACTTCCAGAAAGCATATAGTTGGTACATAAACAGAAAAAATGGATGCAACATTTAGACTATAAAAACAATGCCTTCAGATGCAGAATTTGCAGGTAGACTGATCATCTGCAAAATACCTTCCCACAAGCAAAGAAAGATAACCGAAGAAATAAGATGGCTGGGAAAGCACCCAAAGGATGGCAATTTCCTCCATGTGATCTAGAGGAAAAGATAGAAGAAGAAGGGGAAGTACCCACTTATGATGGGAACAATTAGTCAAAAATCATCTTGGATGCACAAGAAAAAGAACCTCAGGATCCTTTTGAAATAAAAACACACTAGGACCCACCTGTAAAGGATCCAGTTGTTTTAGACATTTATGGGAACAAACGACATCACTTATCAGACACCTGTTACTCAGATAAGGATAATGGGGCAACTGCAGAGAATCATCTCACCCATTTCTCCCCCTCGTCATCTCAAGGAGGATGGCGAAAGGTAGAAAAAAATAAAGGGATAAAAACTTAGTTTCTCTCCCCATATGTACATATATGGTCTCTTGCATGATTTTGAAACACCGCTCATAGCTTCGTGTTGGATCTTTTTTCTCCGTTGATGCAACATGTAATTTTGTTACCATTAATAAAATTGTGATTTTTTCTTTGGAAAAATCATTCTAGCTAGAGTCCAGTCATCAATGCATGACCACATCAACTACACATACCATGAACTCATTCATGAAAACAAAAACCATACCAATTTTACACTGTCAACATGTAAGCACTGACACACACAACAATGCATAAGCAATCATACACTCATGATGATACACTTCACAACAACAACATCCTCTTTCTCATGGAAACATAACTACAACCATGACCGACACCATGCATATGCAACAAGCATATAGACCACAAGGATGAATAACACATGTGCAACTGACATGAATGCATGACCAACGTACACCGCCCATACAGTCTAGGGGGTGAACCATGCTCTGATACCACTCTGTAACACCTTCCTCTCATATCTTCCCAAGTAACCAGCCAATCAGACTAAACATGTGACGAGAGGCTACTATGAACTTATTCAACCTCCTAGGTGACCTCAATGAATTGGAATTGATGGAAACACATCACACAAACCTTCCACATCAGCAACAAGACTCTTAGGAACCATCCCAACCACTCATATAACTAGCCCCTAGGTCCCTCTGAGTTGTTTTACCATTAAACCTCTAAACACTCCCAAAGTATAGACATGGGCACGTCTGGGAGGCTCTGCACGTCAGGCTACAACATAGGCATGCATGCATCCAGGGAATTTTTCCCACACACCTCTGCCAGCGTCCCCGATATTTGAGCCACTTTTCTAGGCCTAGAGCGTAGGTCACTACCCAAAACACAATGACAAGTTCATAAATGAATTATAACAACGAAACAATGATACATTTGAAAAAACATTGACAAGGACTTGACTGGACCCCTACTAGTCATGACATACATTTAGTCTAACATGCCAGAAATATGTAATCTATAGGTTTAAATAACAGATCAGAGCATACGAGTCTCACACTTATCTGAGAATTGCTAAGAAGAATTGTTCACTTACATGATTAGTTGCATTATCATCTTTTAGGTCATAGATACATTTTTCATTCATTTGCAAATCAAAAAATGAGGAGAGCCTTACATCATCACTGTCATAATTCATGCTTATAATCAACATAATAACAACAAAAATATCAAGGATACATCAGCCTTAGAATTCACATATAAACCAATACATTTAAACATAATATGTCTTCTATGTTTATTAATTAAGGCTTTACCTTTTCCCAAAACTTTTGTTGGAGCACTATTTGAAAGAATAACCTTACAATCATGATTTTTCCTGAGAGAATCTATCTTACTCTTGTGTCCAGTCATGTGATGACAATATCCGCTATCTATGTACCATTCAAATTCATTTTCAAACGAGCAAAGAGATGTAGAAATTAGCTGAATAAATCACTTATTCAATGGAGATTAGCCCGATTACACATCAATTTCGAATTGCATGCATAACACATAATCTCTTCTACAATTAATTGTCACATGCGGAAAGAATAGAAGCGATCGCACATCAAATCATCACACACATTAACACAGTATGTATGGGGAAAGCTTATAGTTGAAAACCCCTCAACTATTCTATTATATTATATGGAGAGAACATGCAGCAATACATAGTACAATACTCCTCACAAGTACGCAGTACTATCTCACAAAGCTACACACAAACTAGCTTGGTTTTGAACAAGTCACAGGTTCAAAACACACCCACTAATTGCCTGCCTCTATTGCGCAATCAAGGCTGGTCTAATAGGAGATCCAGGTTCGAATCTCACTGGCTCCAACTGCGCAATTGTCATTGGTAATTTCCTCCAAGAGTGGTGCAAATCTCATGCACAACTAATGTCGCAACTGATAGCTAACTCAACCCTTTCATCTACCTCTTTCACTTGTCGCCACTGAAATGTCCATGCACTGAGTTAAACTGATGTGTTCTTTAGTTGAATAATGAGTTAATAATTAGTGAATTAAATAATATTTAATTCACACAACTCATCTCTATTGTATTAGCCAGTTAAACTAAATACAACTAGTTCAACTAGTTAACCAGAACACAAGCTCCATTAACTGTCGCATCAACTCCACCGAACTCCGCCACTTGAGCTCTAACTGAAGTCAACCATGCACTAGCTCAACTAACCCATAGGAAAAGCGTAAATCCTTCTGGCAGCTGCATGCCCCACCTCCGAGGGTCAAACTGAAGTGCTCCAAGAGAGTAAACTGAAGTTTAGAGTCCAAATATTATTAAGGGTAAATAATATTTGATTGTTCTATTTTTTGGCCCGCCAGTCTAAAAATAGACTTCGACCTAAATGCTAAAAATAGAGGTCCATCTATTTTTACCAACATGACCAATCCTCCAAGAATAGCATACTGCAGCTCCCGGTCCATGATCCATATGTCTAAAAATAGACTTTTCGACAAAAAAATCACATGTGTGGTCCCCACCTAGTTTAGGTGATCACTTTCCAACTAGGATCAGGAAAGATGTTTCAGGAGGCCTCCTTCACTGTTTCTTGTTGCATTTTCAATAAGAGAGACACCACACCTTAACTATTCTTCTTATTTATTCTTAATATGAGAAATATTGGTGGATCCATCTTTCTTAGGTCTTTTGACATTATCTCATTGCCTTCCATGTTTTCTTTTTTGATTCATTGATTTGTTCCTACATTATTTTGCTACATGTCCAATTTTTTTACAAGCATAACATCTTACATGACCAGAAAACTGAGTAGAATAACTATAACATCTTTGTTTCATATTCCTTCTATTGAAATCAATAGATTTGTGACCAAATACATTGCAAGTAAAAAAATATCCCTTGAAGAAACCTGAGTACCTAGGAGATGAAGTAATTCTATTGAGATGAATCCTTGCTTGAAACAATATTCTTCTGCAAATGAGTGCAACATGTCGGTAATTATGACATGTAAAAAATTCAACATTATTGATCAGATGAGAGAATTGATTAAAACTTCTATAGTTAGGAGTAAATAATTTTCTTTGAAGATTCACTTTCCTTGGTTTTTGATCAGGTTGACTTCTTATCTCTTTGTTGAGCATTTCAAGTTTTTCATTGTTACCCTTTAAATTCCTTACATTAGCTTGTGAGCTAGATTCTCCTTCAACAATTTCATGAAAACCAAGACCAAATTTGATGGTGGGAGACCTTTGAATACTAATAATATTATCCAAAATCTTAGTACTATCTTGAAATCTCAAATGTTTATCTTTTTCTTCTAATTTACCTTTTAGAATGTTTACCTCAATCTCCATTCTTTGATATTTTTTTTCCTTTCCTATATACTTCTTCTTCATACCCTCTTCAACCCTTATTACTTCTTCCACTTGCTCCTTTAATTTGAGAATCTCTTCTTTCAACTTATTTTCTTGTTCTTCAAATGCTTGAAGTAGTTCTTCATTCTGATTATTTGATTTTTCAAGGTTTTCTCTTAAAGTGGTGATCTTGGCCTGAAGGCCTTCACAATATTTTCTAGATTCTACAACAATATTTAATGATTTAATATGATCCTTGTTATCGTGTACTTGCAAATTAACTTTAAGGTTAAAAATATTTTTCAAAGCATGATCAATTTTTGTTCTCAGATCAAAAATTTCTTTTAAGTTTCCTTCTTTTGAATCAATAACTCCATGTGACATAACAAATGTTGTTTTTTCATCATGTTCATTTTTTGACACATTGTTAGAGATAGGATTACCTGGTAGTTCCCATGATAAGAAATATTCCTTTGGGATTTCTTCATGGATTGCTTATAGCTTATCCCAAACTTGCTTTAAATTTGTATAATGCATAACCCTATTTAATGTTGAATGAGGTATGTTATAAAATATGTCACTCAATGCCTTGTTGTTCTTTTGAACTTCCTCATCTCATGGAGAAATTTTGGTGTATCCATTGCATACTAGATACCAAACATCAAGGTTCATTATATTAGACTTCATCATTTCTTTCCATTGTTGATAATTATTATCTCTTAGCATAGGCACACTTTCATTGTCCATTGTTTCTCACTTGCCTCGATATTTTTCTTCTATTGCCATTATTTGAGAGTGATTACTTTCAATTTTACGCATGAGTTCAAGTTCACTGTCATCATCACTATAATAATTATTGCATAGACAAGGAAATGGACCACAATTAGAACAAAAGCCCATACCTGATAATTCTGTGTTACCCTCTTCTTCATTTTTTATCAATAGAAAGCAGGGTGCTCCCAAACTTGAATATTTGCTGACATATGTAACTGTAATTGCATCTGATATATCACTGACAAAATTTATGAATCCTTCCTTCAAGCTATCTTCTTCTTTCCCATCATCTTGACGGATCTCCTTCAAGTGATCAAGCTTCTTGTCAAGGTCCTATTCTGATACAATTTTTGGGAAAAATACTCAGTAGGGGGTGAATCAGTCTTTCAAAACTCACTTAAACCTTATAAATTTTTATTCATATTTTTGTAGACTAATTTTATGAAGTAAACCTACGTATGTACGTGATTGTGATGAATACAAGTAGCATATAGCCATTTAACTAACTTTACAATTAATTCATCATATGTTTAACTTGAGCCAGTTTATCATAAATCATTACAAATTAATTAAAAAGTAACCATGTGCAGTAGTAACAGAATAAACCATCACACATATGCAACACATAAACACATATCAACACCGATATTTTTAGGTGGAAACCTAATTTGGGAGAAAAAAACCATTGTTGTCGTGTTTGTCTTCTTCTTCTATTATAAGGAAAAATTTATTACAATCTTTTACTGTCATAGACTCATACTAGTACACAGGCACCCACCTATAGAAGGCTAGAACCTTCTCTCATTCTCCAACACCCAGTAGAAGTGAGCTCCAACCCCCTTATCTCGTTTACTGGTACGCACCGGAAGGGAGCTCTCACCCCCTGATAATATTTACCAACTACTACTACAAGGAAGCTTCGACTTCCTCACTGAAGAATCCAACCATTAGCACCTTTGTGGACCACATTTCATAATATTTTGTACTGGATCCACCTAATTCAAAACATCAAACTTGTAGGCCACTTTTCATCATATTCTCAAGTTGGACCCACTACCATCATTTAATCCCAATATCATATAACAAAACTGAAATCAATCAATTTATCAAATTAATTAATCAATGAACCAACTGAGATCCAAATCAATCAACTCATTCTCAAACCAAAGCAGCTAGATTAGCTCATATAACGATAAATCCATTCATCAGAATATCAAAGCACATACTGCTCACCACAGAAACCAGATCCTGTCACTGAAAACCATGATTAACCACATGTCATAAAATATATGCTACTCTTTTGAATAATATTCGCGTATATACATGCTTTCCCTTAAACAAACCTGCGTATAGATCTCAAAATATTGAATCTTGAATATGGATCATTGCACTACTGAAACACATACTAAAATCATCATAGATCTCTGAACCACATACAGATCATCACATAGCACCATCATTACTATTCAACATTTCATTCCATAATCAATTCAACCGAACCAGTACTATCAAACATAGATTATCATGAAAGAGACATCATTGGAAGATAACATCAAACATAACAAAACCAATCAACCATTGTCATCATCTCATACTATAAAACCCTAGAAAATGTACGTGAATCGTATAAATAACTTATGTGTAGGTACGTGCCTTTTATGCTTGACACCCACGTACAGATATGTCCATTCTACAAAACATATATGCGACTACGCACAAGAAGATCCGTGTATGTACACGATATTTCTAAAGCAAACTTGTGTACAAATCTATAATTATTGAGTCATACCTTCGTTGGACAACATGACTTCTTTTAAACCCAAATATCGACATATACTGTAACACATACACACATCATAAAATCATCAACACAGATTTATCAAACCATAAACATGTAATTCAATATGTGGTCATTTCAGATCTATAAGATTTGATCCATCGTCATACTCCTTAGTGCACACCTATTTCAAATCAAAACAATCCTTAATAACCCAATACTTTCACACATAACAATTTGATCTCCATCGCCTTTTATAACTTAGGTCTTAGCCAATAGCTTGGGGCAAAATATTAGTAATGTTGATGGTATTCTTTGACGGGATCAAATATTTTTTGCCACACTCATTACTATGGGACAATACCATGGTGAATACCCATGGTATTTAGGTTCAATGGTGTGGAAATTGTATGCTACTTTTATTCACCATACCCACGTATGTACGTGTCTTTGTTTCACACAACCTACATATATTTCCTCAAACTTTACCTTCATCATTCCTCTATTTCTAAACTGGCATTTCTTTGTTTGATCTCTCTATCACACCTGTACTCAACATGTTTCCATCATGCTGACATCTTTACCAAGTAGGTTTCCATCAAGGAAAAGACATACACATCCTGCTTGTTATGCAGAATTATGAATTACGGACAAAACACATTCCCTAAATGTGGTGCTATGCATTTAGAACAACAAATCAAAGACATTGCAGACACTTTTCCTAAGAGTAAATAGACACACAAAAAGATGGATAAACTTACTTGGGGTCCAAGCGCTTCCTATTCTCCTTTTGTCGCTCTTGTTGTAGCTTTCAATCCAACTTTGATCGCCATACTAGTTCCTGTAAGTATAAACACTAAACAGCAAAGAGATTGCAATATATAAATGGCTATTTACCTTAATCAGTTAAATCAATGAAACATGAAACATATACATCATCTAAGAATCCATGATATGAAAGATAGAAACATATACAGATACATATGTGGGAAAATGAGAAGCAATATTTATTAATGGATAGAAGGGGGAGATTACAACCAATGATTGATTTGATGTCACCAACTCCAGCATAATCCAATCCTCATCACAATGAACATCTCTCTAGCAACATGTAACTCTAATCAAACACTCAATTGAGAAACCAACAACATTTTTTTACCCTATTTCTTCCTTCTCAAGCACTAGTATCTGTGCTCAATTTATAGAACAACTGAAGGTAGTTTCACAATTAATGACTTTCTAATAATAGTCAAGACATGTTCCCAAGCTCAGATGTGTTGGATGGACACATGGATTCGAAGTTTGACACATGTGTACTCTTCTAAAGGCACTGGCCATGTGGAGATTCTGAAACAAAGAGAATTTCGCTCCCATTTGACCAACGCACTCTTGAATGTCGGGAATTCCTTTATAGAGCACCCTTGAATGGAGGTAACTGCATATGAAAAGCAATTAGTCCCTTGAGAGGCTGTGTTGGTGATCTCATAGGTGATATAACATGTACTTCAAATCTTGGAAACCTTGTAATGGAAGTCCTGGATGATTTGTTCTTGTTCTTTGTCTTAGGGCATATAGAAACTGAAATGATAGGGGATGATAGACCCTATTTCATTGGTTTGGGGGATGATTTCCAGTTTAACCAGGTCATTGGGAATGGTGCCCGAATTGACCTATAACAGATTTTTCCCTAAAGCATGAAGTTATAATAATAATAACAATACTTTTTTGAATGAGATGCTTTACACTGTGATGGGATAGAACTGAACCAGAGTAGAAACCTGCATCAATATTACAATACATTACATCATGATATATCCTCTTGATCACGAATTTTTGAGGGAAGGCATTCACATGCTCAGCACATAAACTATCTAATGACATGTACGTAGTGCAGAAAGTCATCTACATTGGAATGTTGCCCAATATAAACATGCCTACAGATATAGGCCCATGTTCGGATGACGATCTATACGTAAGGTTACCGACAGATGATGTGTACAAAAATCTTGAAATCATAGTCTAGATAGCTGAAACTAGATCCAGGGTTTTCTTATATCGTTCACTCGATCGTTTGGGTACAAGTCTAGCCATGCAAATATATGATTTGTAGTCGAACATGGTAAAACATCGTTTTATTACTAGCCAATGATGTGAGTTATTAGCAAACGCGAGAGAACCACCATTGATGTTAGTGGCCCTCAAGGTACTGTAGTACATTTCGTAAGGTGTGAATAGATGATTTGATGTCGAATGCCAAACAAAATTTTTCAGTCAAAATTCCAGAAGAGAGGATCTTGTCGATGATGTAACAAGCCTCATGGTACTGGAAGATAATGTTTCTAAGTGAACTTTATGGATGATGATGGCGTCGACAGGAAGCCACTTTATTGCGAACCGGGAGTTACTGATTTCGGAGACAAAATATGACTTGATATAGCAATGTTCAAGGATGAATTCCATGAGAATAAAGGTTTATGAGTATTGCAGAAGGATGAGTATTCACTGGATGACTTCTCTTGAACATATCGACGACACTGAGATGAGTTGGCAGCATTGACCCAAAATTGAAGTGAAGGTATGATGAACCATAGGTATGAATGAATCGTCAAGAATATTACCCATCCCAAACAATCACAATGATGGAGTGAAGTGTCATGTTCAAGAGCGACCTGCTACCGTAAAAAAGTTCTGTTCATTTTCCCAAATTTTCATCGGTCATTTGTCGACGAGTACCTCTTTATTTTTTAACAAGCTTGAGGAGGATAGCATATGCTTGATTTATAATTAAACCCTTCGGGCGAATAATGTATCACAATTTAATAATTTAACGAGTCTAGTGATGAATGAAACTTGATTCTTGCCATGATCGACAAGCCCGTTGCTATTTTATGTTTTAGCGAGCCTAACGATAGTGACAGCCCAGTCCTTTTTCATATTTAAAGAGTTTGAAAACGAGGATGAAAGAAAACTCCATAAGTACTTTTTCGTAAAGTTGTCGCTCAAATCCGAAAAAAGTGTAAAATAATATCTGAGAGAACCTCCTAGCCATGTTTGACTAAGGCATTCCTTTTTTGTAAATAATCTATCGCAATTCAGAAAAGGGTTAAACATATACTAAGTAGATATATTTTCATTTACTTTTACGTGCTCGAAAAGACAAGTGCTCAGCAATCATTTCACATTATCGGAGTCTGAAAAGAGCTAAAAGAAGATTCCAGGAGTTCCTTTTTCGCTATTATCAAAGCTCTAAAAAGAGATAAAAGTGCCCTTCAAGTCCTTTTTCGTTTTTATCAAATATCGAAAAATAAGGATAAAAATATTCTTTGTGGTCAAATCATTCTTAAAATAAATATGCACGACTAATCTGCTCATTAGTTGTAAAACATGTTCAGAACAACATCAAATGGATTAAAAATACTTGTTTCATGATCAAAATAGAATAAAACCATAGTCACAACAATAAATATGATTTGCAAATAATCAAATGACTAACTAAAAGAGTTTTACTATTCATTTTTACCATTTTAAAGTTACCATTTTCATTTTGGAGCTCTGAACCTATTTTTACCCCCGAACTTCAGCCATTGATTGCGATCAAATCTGTGGATGACTTTCATTATCGTTTGATCCAGGTTAGTGCCATAAACACTCTCTTTCTTTCAAAAGTCAATTCATTTCATTTCACTACAAATTTTTAGGGATTTACGCCCCTTAGGGTAAGTTCCTTTTCAAAAAGGGCAACGCACCCTTGAGCATCTTAAACTGCATGGTGGAGCACCTAAATTGAAGCCTAGGTGCATATGCAACACACTGTCTCTTGTTCAAGACTGCGTTGGGCGCAATTCACATTCTTGATTCTTGTATTGTACCCAAAATTTGCCTAATTTTTTGCATGAAAAGGAGTCTAATGAGTCTTATGGTTATGTTTCAGAAATTCATTGGACTAGAATGACGATTACTTGGAGAGAAAGAGAGCATGAAGAACAAAATATGATTGCCCTAAATGATTCAGGTA
The DNA here is from genome assembly GCA_034641835.2 of Pinus albicaulis. Lineage (NCBI taxonomy): Eukaryota > Viridiplantae > Streptophyta > Pinopsida > Pinales > Pinaceae > Pinus > Pinus albicaulis. Next base: position 113,704,348 of record CM076580.1, on the reverse strand, counting down.
CACTAAGAGCCCTAAGAGATTGTGGGTTATTAAAGTACTTCCGCTTGTCAGGTGTGAGGCAACAAATAGAACTCTTGGAGTTCTTAGTTCATGCATGGGATCTGACTATTGACGCATTTCACGTTAGGAACAAATTGGTTCCTATTATAGTGGAGGATTTATATTTTCTGATAGGCTTGTCGAGGAGAGGCTTGCCTATTTTCCTCTCAGGGTCTGCTCTCAGAGGAGAGACAGTGAGAGACTATGTTTTGCAATATTTCTATCCAGGGGTGGAGCCAAGCAAGGATTGAAAAATATACATCCGTGACGTTTGCAATTTTCATTTGAGAACCATTATTTTCACAATCGCAAAGCTTGCCAGCACCGTTACACTACATGTAGAGAATATATCAAATATGGAGTATGCGCTAGAGTGCATGGATCTAACATTTTTCAACTGGTATGAAGCTATACTTTCTCAAATAAAAGAACAACTGAACAAGGCAAAGGGAGGAAGGAAGAAAAACTTCAGTTATGGTTCGATCATCATTTCATTTGCCTTAGAGCAGATTCCACTGATGCAGCCTCAACATGTGACACTGGGTGTGTCTAACCCTAGAGATCTAAGGATGCAGATATGGGTAGAAATAATGGCTAGGCATGCATGCCAATCATCCATTGTTTTCTCTACTACATTCTTCACCTGGTTCTGGTGATAGGTTGTCGCCATCGATGAGTATGCATACGCAGGTGTCGATTTTCGAGGAGATCCAGACTTAGCTTTACCAGAAGGTGCTTAGTGGGGTGCAATAGGTAAGAATTTTTTTACTGTGTTTTTTTATTTTTTTATTTTTCTAAGGTTTATACAATGTTTTTGTATTTTGAATTTTTCCCAAGACTAAACTAAAGTTTTAATGTAATGAAAATGTTGGTCGAGTTCAACTGGTGGAGGAATGAGAGCATGGAGCGGATGAGCCAGCAGAGAGGGTTGTTGGGCGAGAAGTCCTTCAGGATTCAGACATGGTTGAGACTCTATCTGACCTTTGGTAGCACATATTGGGGTTGACCTTTGGGATTCCAAATTGCCGGATCGAAGAGTTACCCATGCAACTGTAGCGCCACACTATAGGTGCTTCTAACCGTTGGATGCGGTTACTACGTAGGATAGCTAGATCTATAGCATGTTACCATGAGCACCACTAGTTTACTTTTGACATGTTGCATATATTTTGAGGTCAGATGACCAATGTGTCTTCGACACAAATTTTTGTAAAAACATATAACTATCTATGTATTTGATTTCAGTGTTTTCCTATGTTTATTGCGCAATCCTATTCAATTATGTGAATGTATATTTACATGTGTTGCAGATTTCTGTTTATAACATGATTAGCTAAAGAATCAGTCAATGTGTTCAAGTTTCTAGAAATGTATTAATATTGAATAAAATCAAAGTGTCTTTCCAAAAGTCGAACTCTTAGGAACAAATGATGCGGTGTTGGATTTCTAACAGTATAAACACTAGTAAGTTGTAATACCACAAGTTGTGAGTCTAACCTTATGATGATGCGGTTAATACCAAATGAAATTGCATCAGAGATAAGTTGTATCAACGTGCTATGCTCAACGATATTGTTTGTCGATCTACCGATACAAATCCCTTAAAAACTCACTAACTCACCTTTCGGAGTGAAAATGGCCCACGCTGCAGAAGATAGATTTTGTGTACTACGACTAGCACCATCAGCATATCCAACAAATGGTTCCAAATATTTAGACATTTGTGATGAAATGTAAAGTGGATTACTAACGTCAAAGATCTCTAAAAAACAAACTAATATAGTGAATGAAAATCAACAACACACACACACACACACAGATATATATATATATATATATATATATATATATATATATATATATATATATATATATATAATACAAAAAATTACTACGCTCGTGATTAAGCATAGTAACATTTCAGATACAACCCATTTCGAGGCTGTGCCAATGAAATTCCATCATAATCTACTAACTCGTAGGCACCCTTAGCAAGAAATATTTTGACAATATAGGGGCCATGCCATAATGGATCAAATTTCCTGATACCTATTACATCAGCTTCTTGATCATAAAGAAGGACCAAGTCGCCCTCTGAGAAAATTCCAGGCTAGACATTTTTGTCATATTGTGCCTTTATACGTCTCTTATGCGCTTAGTTGGAAAATTGGGCTTCACGACGTGTTTCATAAAGATGGATAAGGTTAAAAAGATGCACTTCTTGATTTGAGTTGTCAAGTAACAAGTCGATTGCGTGTTTTAACGATGGTATTTCACATTGGATTGGCAAGATAGCCTCCAGACCATACACCAATTGAAAGGGAGTAAATCTGGTTGTGTTTCTCACCGAGGTTATATACGACCATAAGGTCGAGTACAGGATCAAATGCCAGTTTCTTTTACGAAATCCTATCATTCGTTGAAGCATACATTTAATAATCTTGTTGATAGCCTCAACTTTTCCATTTGATTGTGGATAATAAGGAGTAGAATTATCATGTGACAATCCTAACTTGGCAGTTAATTTAGTCATCATGTGGTTGAAAAATGATTCCCATGATTTGTGACTATAGCGTGTGGGACCCCAAACTGTGCAATGACACGATTAAAGAAAAACAATGTAGTTGTTTGTCCTGTGTTGTTGAATGTAGGCATCGCTTCGGCCCACTTGGTAAAGTAGTATATTGCGACAATAATATAACCATGCCCCCCCAGACGAACAAGGGTTATAGGTCATGAATTCAATGCCCCATTTCAAAAATGGTCCTACAGAGACAACATGATGCTTTAGCACTAGTGGTTTGCGTATTTTACGATCAAATATCTGGCACGCATGACAACTTCTGACTGCGAGGATGTAGTCGCGAAATACGGCAGGCCAAAAGTAACCGGCACAGAGTATCTTCTGAACGGTAGCGTATCCGGACAAGTGTCCACCACAAGCCCTAGCATGACAATAATTTAAAACCTTTTCGGCCTCCTCATGAGTGAGGCACCTTCTTAAAATTTTATCGACACCACGAAGATAAAGTTTATCGCCGACGATCAGACAATATTTGGTTTGGTATCGAATATGTCATTCGTTAGAGCGAGAGGTATCATGTCGAAAATTCTGAGTCTGGAGATAAATGATAAAATCTGCATACCAAGGATCAGATGATCCGATTAGAAATAGAGACTTGTCAGGAATAGATGGTTCCGATGTAGTAGTAGTACTATCAGAGGGAAGGTCATAGAGAAGCTCAGCCAAAACTAAAGACTTCTTTGACATGGATTTGATGAATTCCAAATCAAATTCCTGCAAAATGACAATCCATTTTGAATACTTGACCCCCAAAAATTAACGTGATAAGATATAAGTCATGGGGTTGCAATCCGAAATGGCAATTGTCTTCTGGAATAGGATATAGTGGCGAAATCTTTGGACAACTTGAACAGCCGCCAAGGCAAGCTTTTCTATGTATGAATCCCTCACTTCCGTAATTGAGATTACGACTCAAATAATAGATCGGATGTTCTATCCCATTTTATACTTGGAACAATACCATAGAAATGGTCGTATCAATTGTGGTGATATATAAGAAATAATCACTATAATAATTGGGGGGCTACATTAATGACGCCCAGACAAGAGTATCCTTGACATCATCAAAGAAGCTTGCGCAACTTGGTCCCAATGGAAGGGAATCCCCTTTTTCAAGAGCCAAGTAAATCATTTAGCTATTTTGGCGTAGTTGGGTATGAACCTCCTTAGGAAGTTAGCCTTTCCTTAAAGTTTTTGTATCTGAAGTAAATTTGATGGCACAGGAAAATCAAGAATGGCCTGGACCTTCAACGGGTCTATTCGAATTCCTTCTTTTGAGACGAAGAATCTAAGAAAATGACCAGAGCCAACATAAAACCCAAATTTACGTGGATTCAGGCGTATTTTTTAGTGTCGACAGCATAAAAATATGGCTCTCAAATGTATTGGGTGAGCAGTCTGATTTCGTGAATGCATGGGTAAATCATCTAGATAGGGTTGAACAATGTGCTTGATGTCATTGAAAGCATAATCCATTGCTCTCTAAAAAGTGGCCTTGGCGTTATTTAAACCAAACGATAGTTTCCGATAAGCGAATGTGCCCCAAGGACAGATCAATGTTGTCTTATATTGATCCTCTAGCCAGATATTGATTTGATTGTAGCCGTAAAATCTATCCATGAACGAAAATATTTTTCATCTAGCACAATCGTCAATAATTTGGTCGATAAAGGGAGAAGGATAGTTGTCTTTAGGACAAGAAAGATTGACATCCCGATAATCAACGCACACTCTGATGGTTCCTTGTTTTTTCATAACAGGAACGATGTTGGAAACCCACTCAGTTAGCGGAATAGGGTAAATGAAACCAGCACGCAAAAGTTTTTTAACTTCTTCTTTAACGGCAGTGGGCTTCTTCGGATGAGCAGGATGAAGGCTTTGACATACCAACTTGACATCAAGGTACATATTAATAGTGTGTTCAACGATACTAGTATCTATGCCTGGAATTTCCTCGTAAGACCAAGGTAATACATCACGAAATTCATGAAAGAGAGAGCGATATGTTTCGAGTTCTGATGGAGAAAAGATATGCCGACATGAATGTTTTCTACAACGCCAGGTTTGGTCGAAATATCGATAAAAATGGTTTCTTCAATATTTGACAAATTTCACTTGGAATCTATTGCATTAATAGGGAAAGAATTCAAAAAGAAATTTTTGATCGATGGGTGATATAGTTCACTAAGATTATTTTATTCATAATCAGGAATATGGGAACGATGATGATAATCTTCCCATGGTTCTCCTTCCGACATCATGGTTTCCAAAATATTCTCGTCTCTCAAGATTCTACATAATGGTTTGGGGAATGTCGAGGCTAAAGGATCACAAACACATGTACATTTCTAAGAACATGAGTGCATTTGTATGTGTGTGTGCATACATTCATGCAAATACCATTGCCACTTTCTTAACCATCAACTTTATGGAAGCACCTTTTGCACAAACTAAAAGCTACTCTTAATGTAGATATGCAGATGCAAATATTTATATTTGGTAATTTTTATTTTTTACATGGAATATTTTCCTTTGTATTCGTAAGATATTCTTTACTAGATTTATATGATTAAGAATTACAAAATGTATATTTACACATTTTTATCTCCTTTTATTTTGAAAATGTCTCCACTCACATTATATTGATTTTTTGGTTGTGTTTTAATATATCATTTATATGGTTCCATATTTGTTTTATTAAGAAGTTGAATAGACAAGCTACTAAAACTTTTATGTTGAATCAAGTACTTTTGTGCTATAATTGTTCATAGGTGAAATGATGTATCATCATATACATCTAATTTTCAACTTCTCTTTATACACATATATAGAGCACAATGATTTTTCTTTATTAAAACCTAATTTGAGTTGACATAATAAACATTTTTATATGATTCTCTTTTGGAGGAATAGTTATTATGTAAATCTTTCATTGATATAATCTTATCAAAAAGATATATTTTTATGATTTCTCTAAAAAATTTTAATCACTACATATCATAAATCATAGTGCTAATTGGAAATATACATCCATTGAGACTTGCTTGCGAGATTGGATGTTTGTAAACCATCAATTTCGCGCTCCACCTTTATTCATATTTTGTGGAATTTGGAGATCGAGAATTGTTTAGATTTTTGAAAACAAATCCTTGCAGGATTGGATGTTTGTAAACAGCCAATTTCATGCTCTACCTTTATTCATATTTTGTGGAATTTGGAGATCTAGAAATTCTTACATTTTTGAAAACATATCACACTGCATAATGCACACTTGCATAAAGATATGTGCATGTTTTACACTTGCATAAAGATATGTGCATGTTTTCAAAAAAATCATGGCCTCACGACATGAAGGGACCTTTTAGGCACATCTAGTTCACTAATTCCGAGTTAGTTTATTCAATGGGGCTTCTTGTATGCAATTGTGTGGAAGTGGGGCATAGATTGTTATTAGGCCTGGACTTTACTTATCTTAAAATACAATTTATTTATATCCATAATTTGTTTTCGTTTATATATATTATTATAATAATATATTTGTTTTCATCTATATATTTTATTACGATAAAATATAAAATATTATGAATTGTGAGGAAACAACTTATCTTGACTTGACTGGAGGATGGAGATTTTAATTAATTCCTTTTGCAATTTGTCCTCTTTGCTAGAAGCTAGAGAGAGATTCTCTTTATATATTGCATACAACACCCTTCCCACCAACAAGACTGTTTGGTGCAAATAAACTTTGTTTTTTCTTATTTAACAAAAAATAATAATTGAGTAAATCTTCCATTAATAAAATCTCATCATAAAGACATTGCCATGACTTTTCTAAACCATTTTTTGTCACTACCAATAGTTTTTTATACAAATTTTCTTCTTATTTTTTCATTTTATTTCATAAAAATAAACCTCTTATCTTAAAATACAATTTATTTGTATCCTTAATTTGTTTTCATTTATATATATTTTATTATCTTAATACATCTTAAAATACAATTTATTTATATCCATAATTGATTTTCATTTATATATTTTATTATCTTAATATATTTGTTTTCATCTATATATTTTTTATGATATAATATATAAAATAATAAGTAAAAACAAAAATTATAATTTTATTATAATGATAACCAATATTATTATTGTTTTTTAAAATTAATATATATTTTTAATAAACTCACTGCATATTTTTTACATTAATTTTACATTAATTTTTACATTAATTTTTATTTTCGGATAAGAAAATTGTGTTATAAACATTTCTCAAAATATGTAATAAAGAGCCAACTTTCAACTATAAATAATAATAAAAACAGCTTGCAGGTGATCAGTGCATTAATATATATTGTAATGTCAACGGTCACATTGGGCTCTGTGCAAATGTGAGAGGGAAAAACTTGTGAAATCGGATATATCATTATTATAACATTTGCATTGAAGAGTGGAGAGAGAAGAGTGGGAGCGTGGATGATCGCGCCAGGTGGAGGATATTTAGTGGCTGGATTCTGGATATTTTAATCCACGTTTCTTGCTCTCAGTGCGGCCATATTTTAAAAATACATTTTAATCTTAACGGCTGCCACATTGAGCTCTGTGGGCACGCTAGTGGCGGATTTGAAATAAGGAAAAACTTACGAGATCCTTGAAATCCCATATCTATTATCACATTTCGCTGGGCGGGAAGAGCAAGGGTGTAGAGTGGAAGATTGGAGAGTATGCGCCTTTAATGGTCGGGAGAGGAGATGGGCATTTCGACAGAGAAAGACTGGAGAGCGGGGAGAGATGGTGGGCTTATTTTTGGCAGCAAAAAATAGACAGTAGAGCCGTACAGATTTTGCGATTTGTTGGGTTTAGACAGAAGAGGGGCGCAGATTTTGGGGTTTCTTGGATTTGGGTACTTTCTGTGTTTGTTTTTTTTTTTCCTTGGAGCATGGCCATGCTTAATTTCTGTCTGCATTTTCTTTTTATTTTTATTTATTTTGTTTATTTTCTTTTTTTGTTGGTTTAGATTAGGGTTTGTTGGTTGTTATTTTGGTTCTGGTTTGAGAGGGTTGATACTTGTTTGCTTGCTGGGGTCAAGAGGGAGGGCGAAGTTGCAATGAATATAAGAGAGAATGATTGATTTAATTGTGAAGAATGGGAAGGTAAGTATTGTTTTATATATTAGTTATTTAAATTTTTGATGGTATTTATGTATTCCAATATCTCCGCTATAGATTAGTGCTTTTTACGGGACATTTATCTTACATATTTTCTTGGGTTAACTTGCTGTGTTTCTGATTTTCTCTTGAAGCGCAGACGGAGAATTGAAGTGCAGACAGAGAATTATATGACCAATAAATAGTTCTGGAAAACACAACTGCTGTCTATTTTGAAATTACAGGTGAGCTTTAGTTTTAGCTTATGGTTTCTCTAATATCTCATCACTAAGTTTTAATGGGGATAAATTAGGTGTAGTTCATAAGATTAGGGCTTAGATACATATGTACTGTGGTTTTAGTTTTGCTTCTTATTTCCATTTGCATTTGCATGTAAAGGTTGAGAAAGATTTCACAGTCTTTAATGTGTTTGGTTTTTTAATGTTTCTTGGTTTTATTTATTTTTGTACTATTTATCTCAATAGGGTTTTATTTTTTATATGGTTTATCAAGGTTCAATATATTGATACTGATTTAATTTTAGCATAAAACCCTTTAATGTTTTAGGGTTTCCAGAATTTTCTTCTTAGAAACTTTTCGTAGAAGTTCAATACTCCAGTAAAATTTTAATGCATTTCTATTAGAGTTCTTTTCCTCTAATTTTTCATAATATTTAATGTGTTTGGTTTCTTAATATCTTTGATTTTTGTTTTTTTTACTGTTTATCTCAGTAGGTTTTTATTTTTTAGTATTGTTCATCAAACTTCAATATATTGGTGCTGATTTAACATTAGCATAAAACCCTCTAATGCTCAAGCCTAAAAAAGATTTTGGGTTTCCAGAATTTTTTTTCTTAGAAACTTTTTGTAGAAGTTCAATATGTAATTTCTATTTTATTGCAATTTTATTATAGTTCTTTTCCTCTAATCTTTCATAGTCTTTGATGTGTTGGTCTTTCAATGTTTCTGCCTCTTATTTTTTTGGTATTGTTTATCTCAATACGCTTTTAATTTCGAGTATTGTCTATCAAAAACTTCAATATATTGGTGCTGATTTAGAATTGACATAAATCTCTTTACTGCTCAAGTCTCTAAAGAAGGTTTTAGGGTTTCCAGAATTTTCTTCTTAAAAACTTTTTGTAGAAGTTCAATATGTAATTAATTTTTTATTGCAATTCTATTATAGTTCTTTTCTTTTAATCTTTCATAATCTTCGATGTGTTTGGTTCTTCATTGTCTTTGTGTTTTATTTATTTTTGGTACTTTTGATCTCAATAGGGTTTTATTTTTGAGTATTGTTTATCACACTTCAATATATTGGGGCTGATTTAGCATTAGCATTAGCAAAAATTGGTGCTGCTAGCATGAAACCTTGTAATGTTTAAACCCAGAGAATTTTTTTGGATTCCAGAATTTCCTTTTTAGACACTGTTTATAGAAATTCAGTAGCTAAGCTAAATTTTATTACAATTCTATTATTATTCTTACAGTCCCGGCACTTTTGTAAACATATAATTTGGTCATTGGATGTTTTGTGTATCACTTCCAAGCCATGTTGAGCTGATAAACCAGTAATCACACAGGTTTGGGGTCAGATTATTAACCATTCTATTACCTGTAACAGTCATATTCATCAATATCTATTTATTATTTTTCTCAACTAGCTTGAATAAGGTGTAAGGAGTATGGATAGACTTACTAGTACAGTCATATTCACCAATCTCCATTTATTATTTTTCTCAACCAACAGTGAACAAGGTGTAAGGAGTATGGATAAACTTACTAGTCCTAGGGAGACAGTGCTGCAACACCTGCATTAGATGGAAACACATCACATAGGCGCACAGTGAAGCATGACCTGTAGGAAGGCTTTTGGATTTGGCAAGAACACATTATGTAAGCAAACACATCTAATTAATACCTATTTAAAAAAATATGGTTTCACATATAATACCCTTGCCTATCTAAGTTTAAGCAAGTTGCCTCTAATGAACTGGCACTAAGTGTGCTTGGGGTTCCTTCCTTGATCACAATTTGATAGCCAAGGAAAGAGTTCAAATACTTGGCAGAGGTTTGTACCTTTGTTTACTCTTAAGGTAAGGTAAATCCTAGGTATGTTATTTGTTCTAATAAGTAGTAGAGGGTGAGCTCTTTCCTTTCATTCTATACAATATTAAGCTGAAGCAAATTCGCATACCTTTGTCCAAAGTCAATCCCTACATAAATGGTTTGGAAAAGGTTGAAAAGAAATGTAGTTCCTACATTTTCCTTCCTATTCAGTCTGCTACTACAAACATTTTTGTACCCCAGGCCCTGAAAAATGCCTTTTAGATCTTTTCAATTTAAGAAAGTAATACACTAGAATTTATGCATTGCATTCCCTTGCATATGTCTGATCTTAGAAGGACAGAACCCACCTTATTCCTTATGTTTCTAGGGTGTTATTTATGCCAATGAGGGCTAGTCTTGGAGAGTAAGACTAGTAAGACTGGAGTTTCATTTATCAGTTGATAATCTCCTTTTAGGGATAGAAGTAGTTAAAGCTAGATCAATTAACCTATCTCCCAAACATAAGAAAACATTCTCTTCCATAAAAAAAGAAGCTCTGAAACAACAATTCATTTTTCTCCATTCAACAACATTATCAGAATTACAAGTACATTTTTATCTATCTAATTCCATCCATATATGTTATGCCTTTGGCAAGTTCCATCTATTATTTTCACCCTAAAGAAATGGGGTGAGGGTTCACTCATAACTTAAAAGGAAGTTCCAAGTTATCCTTTGATGAGTTTGCTGAGAAATGGATGGTCTAAGATGTAGACCTCCTAAAAGGTAAGAGGTTAGCACAGAAAGACTTCACCAAAAGGAAACCAACCAAATATTATTTTCCCCTCTTCCTACAATATCTAACTACAATAACTAACCGTGGTGAATACTTCTTATCCCAATTCATAGTCTATCTCCTGCTAGAGTGGACAAAGAAAGTGTAAAAATGTTCTCACTTTTGAATATTTTTAATTCAACTATTTAGTGTCTACATATGTCATAACACAACACAGGAGCATTCAAATAGGTCCCTTCACTGTGTTCAATTTTTGTACAATTATAACATAGGAGCCTAATGTATAGGCCCTAGGGTACATTCACTAGTTAGATTCCTTTAATTTTTTTATAATTGATTTAAATGTATCCTTAAGACTGCTTCAGGAATGAACCAGTAAGCTGAATAACATTAAAAAAAAGATAGAAATTCAATTAATTTAAAATGTATCCTTATAGATACATTCCTACATTAGGAATGAGCCACTAAGGGATCTTGAAGGCATCAGAAATCCTCCAGTGAGGTAGATGAAATATGGAGCTAGAAATGAGCATGGATATAGGTGGATGCTGTTACCCAGTAAGGTGTTGTAACTCACCCTTGTGAATCTTTTTTTTCCTAGCCTGCCTTCTGAGATATCTTGAGCCAGTATTATGAGGAGTCAATCCAAGCTGGTGGTGTTGGTTTTATTGGTTGGATGCCAATGGTGAGAATATTTTTATTGACATGATCACTTATTGTGCACCCAATAATTAGGAATGGAGGGCTGAAACATCTCTATTAACCAGAACAGATCCAATTTAGCATGTCTTGCAGCCCAGAATACGCAGTGTTATTGATGTGCGTCTCTATACTTTTCTGGAAGAACGGCTTGATTACTTTATTATGAGGCTTTTTAGTTGATGACACACAAGATTAATCATATTTTTCAGGAAGAATGGGTGTAAGGACTGCTTTATGGCACACAATTCTAGTGACGTGTTTTCAAAAAGAAAGGGTGTCAGGATTGCTCTAGATTAATCATAGTCACTTTTCAGGAAGAATGGGTGTAAGGACTGCTTTATGGCACACAATTCTAGTGACGTGTTTTCACAAAGAAAGGGTGTCAGGATTGCTCTATGGATAGCTTGTTGTGGGGATAAACAATAAACTTTATCTATAACCTATATTTGGGGGCAGTTGGGGTTTCTATGTATACCTGTATGCTATTGGTTGGTTGTTTTCTGTAATCAGTGGAGTCGGTTGCGTATCTTCTCTCTGATTTAAAATTGGTCACTTAGTAATCAGTCTGCACTAAATGTTTTGATTTGATAATTGGTTGGTCACTTTGTTATGCGTCTCTAATACTCAATATTTTGATTTGATAATTGGTCATTTGCATAGTTTCTTGCCATGTTCGAAACAAGTTGTCTTTAAAGCGGTATATATACCAATGTGTAGTTCTGATTCAGAGTCTAGCTCCCATGAACAATCATTTAGATCCACTCCTGAGTTTAATTAGGGTAATTTTTTCCCATTTGCAATCCATTGCAAACTACTGAGACTCGATTGTCATATTCTTTGAGACTCGATTGTCATATTCTTTCCAATCTAGAAGTCTTTTAAGTTTAGGGCCAGAATTAAGATGGTCAATCTTTGCTGGTGGATCAGGAAGTTGCCCTCGCCCCCAAGAAGTTGGTACTTTTGCAATGCCTAATTCTCCTCATTTATCAAGTTTTTCATTGAATAGCTTGCATGAGAGTTCGAGATCCTTGAAATGTCCATGTACCAAAGGAATGTCAACTTTTGACCAACAACAGTTGAGGATTGGCATTCTTCTATCATTGCCTTGTTAAAATATAGATTTAAGTACTAGATATGTGCGAATCTTATAAAAGGAATCAGATTGCTTGAAAATGCATACGCCCTCCTCTTGGGTCTTTTGGTTGTTTTGTAACATATCAGCTTCCCTCTCATCTTTTGCACATTCAACTTATAATTCTTTTTTACATCCCAGTTCTACCATAGATATGGCATGCAACACTCTATGGCATGCAGCACAGATAGCATAGATAAGAAATTGGCTAAAGCATTATTTATGCCCTTGTGTTGAATCTCAAAGAAAAGGCCTTTTAGTTTACTTTCCTGCTTGTTCACTAAAATTTCATTGGGATAATGAATATTTCAAAGTTTCATGATCTGTTATGATTTTGAAGTGCTCTCCCGGTGAATATGGCTGGACTTTCTCTACAGCATGCATAAGGGCCAACATATCCTTATCATAGATGCATAAAAGCTTTTCCTTGTGATTCAATTTCTACTTTGAAAAGTCTGTGAGAAATCTGGAAGTGCAAATACATGGCTGGGCCTTTTTCAGCTGTCAGAAGGTAGCCCCTCTGTATACTCCATCCATTTAAATCCATCCTTGTTGGTAAGATTAGTGAGGTGTGTCATGATGCTTCCAAAACCCTTGTCAAAAATTCCTATATAAATAGCACATATTATATCAAGTTCTCCTAACTGAGTCACATGCTTGGAGTGAAATTCAAGAAATAAAGAGTGAAACAGAACCAGCCCTGGATGATTGAAAATTTGTCAGGCTTCAGGTTCCTTGATCACAATTTGATAGGAAGCAAAACTAACTGTTCATTCTAAGCATCTTGTGTCCTTTGCCACAGTAATGTCGGGATAGGTAGAAATATACGGAAAGAATTAATTGTAGGCAAACTTAAGTTACTAATGAATTCATTTAGTTTCACATTCTCTTACAAGTATTTGACAGAAGCCTGCTTGAGTGGTAGAGCTTACATAGATAAGAAGGTAGCTCCTATGCAAATTCATCCATTTAAATTGTGGTAAGATGAGTGAGGTGTTCTATGTGCTTCCAAAACTCCTCTACAAACTTCCCATATAAATTGCATATTCTATTAAGTTCTCTCAACTGAGTCACATTCTTGGGAGTTTGAGAGTCTCAAGGAAACAGGTCCAGCCCTCGATGATTAACAAAATTGTCAGGCTTCCCGTTCCTTGATCACAATTTGATAAGACGCAAAACTAACTAATTTTCATTCTAAATATCTTAGTGTCCTTTGCGACAATACTGTTTGGGGTAAATGGAAATATACTGAGAGAATTAATTGTAAACAAACTTAGTTACTAATGAAATCATTTAGTTTCACCTGCTGGTACAAGTATTTGACTTAAGCCTGCTTGAGTGTTACAATTCGCATAGATAAGAAGGTAGCTACTCCGCAGCCTTCATCCATTTAAATTGATACTTATTGGTAAGATGAGTGAGGTGTGCCATGATGATTCCAAAACCCTTGACAAACTTCCTATATAATCTACATATTCTATTAAGTTCTCTCAATGAAGGCACATTCTTGGGAGTTGGCCAATCAAGGAATAAGCAGTGAAATTCAAGAAATAAAATATTGAAACAGAGTTAGCCCTGGATGTTTGAGGAAATTGTGAGGGAAACAAAATAGAACTAACGGTTTTGCATTTTAACTCCAAGTATCCCTCCAGGAAGCCCAATGACCTCCCCTCGGAGAGCCTGGCACATGTTTTTGATAGTTTATTCTTTCTATAATCAATTCGTTATCAATGGGTTTTAACATGTTTTTTTTAACATTATCAATTTATTCCAATGAGTCTACTACATGTTTATGTTTTAAATATATTTTGATATTGATTTATTTTTCATTTAAATAATGATTTCTTAGAATATATCTATCCAAATCCATATAGAGATTCCTAGTTGCTTACCTGGATTGAATCAGTCAATCTTGATCTAGATAAGGATTTTGTGTAATCAGTAAATGGCCAATCGAGGAGTTTCGGGAAGATAACTTTAATGAGCCATTCGCGCCAATTATGGTCACCATTTCTTAATAGGGTGATACTTACATCCCAACTACTTGGCTTTTCCCATGGTTCCTTGTAGAAATTCTGGTTCTTACATCCCAACTACTTGGCTTTTCCCAGGGTTCCTTGTAGGAATCCTGGTCATTCTGTACAATTATAACATAGGTAAATTCTTCAAGGTAAATATATTTCTATTGTTCTTCAAGGTAAATTCCACATGTTGTCTGATGCAAATCCACTGGGGCAAAATAGACTCAATTCACTGATGCAAATTCACTGGGGCAAAACAGTCTCAATTCAGTGGTTTGTCTCGCCCTGTAGGGTCTCGATATCTCTCGCATCAACTTACTGAATAAGCAGGGAAATTCAAGAAATAAAATATTGAAACAGAGCTAGCCCTGGATGATTGAGGAAATTGCGAGACTTTCAGGTTCCTTGATCCCAATTTGATGGGAAGCAAAACAGAACTAACGGTTTTTCATTTTAACTCCCAAGTATCTTTCAATACCCTCCAGGAAGCCCAATGACCTCCCCTCGGAGAGTCTGGCACATGAATGTAATGCATGGTTTAAAGAGAGTCTGACCAATAAGAGAGTCTGGTACATGACGAATAAGAAAGTCTGGCACATGTTTTTGATAGGTGATTCTTTTTATAATCAATTCCGTTATCAATGAGTTTTAACATGTTTTTTATAACATTATCAATTTATTCCAATGTTTTAAATATATTTTGATATTGTTTTATTTTTCATTTAAATAATGATTTCTTAGAATATATCTATCCAAATCCATATAGAGATACCCAGTTGCTTACCTGGATTAAATCAGTCAATCTTGATCTAGATAATGATTTTGTGTAATCAGTGAATGGCCAATAGAGGAGTTCCGGGAAGGGTAGAGAGGAGTTCCGGGAAGATAACTTTACTGAGCCATTGGCGCCAATTATGGTCACCATTTCTTAATACGGTGATACTTACATCCCAACTACTTGGCTTTTCCCATGGCTTTTTTTTTAGGAATTTTGGTTCTTACATCCCAAATACTTACATCTCAACTATTTTAGTGAGGTGTGTCATGATGCTTCCAAAACCCTTGTAAAAAATTCCTATATAAATAGCACATATTATATCAAGTTCTCCTAACTGAGTCACATGCTTGGAGTGAAATTCAAGAAATAAAGAGTGAAACAGAACCAGCCCTGGATGATTGAAAAATTGTCAGGCTTCAGGTTGCTTGATCACAATTTGATAGGAAGCAAAACTAACCGTTTATTTTATAAGCATCTTGTGTCCTTTGCTACAGTAATGTTGGCATAAGTAGAAATATAGTGAAAGAATTAATTGTAGGCAAACTTAAGTTACTAATGAAGTCATTTAGTTTCACATTCTGTTACAAGTATTTGATAGAAGCTTGCTTGAGTGGTATAGTTTGCATAGATAAGAAGGTAGCTCCTCTGCAACCTTCATCCATTTAAATTGATCCTTATTGGTAAGATGAGTGAGGTGTTCTATGATGCTTCCAAAACCCCTTTACAAACTTTCCATATAAATTGCATATCCTATTTAGTTCTCCCAACTGGGTCACCTTCTTGGGAGTTTGCGAGTCAAGGAATAGGGAGTGAAACAGGACCAGCCCTGGATGATTAACAAAATTGTCAGGCTTAGGGTTCCTTGATCACAATTTGATAGGAAACAAAACTAACAAATTTTCATTCTAAATATCTTAGTGTCCTTTGCGACAATACTGTATGGGGTAAATGGAAATATACTGACAGAATTGATTGTAGACAAACTTAGTTACTAATGAAATCATTTAGTTTCACTTGCTGGTACAAGTATTTGACTTAAGCCTGCTTGAGTGTTACAGTTCGCATAGATAAGAAGGTAGCTACTCCGCAGCCTTCATCCATTTAAATTGATACTTATTGGTAAGATGAGTGAGGGTGTGCCATGATGATTCTTAAACCCTTGACTAAGTTCCTATATAATCTGCATATTCTATTAAGTTCTCTCAACTAAGCCACATTCTTGGGAGTTGGCCAATCAAGGAATAAGCAGTGAAATTCAAGCAATAAAATATTGAAACAGAGTTAGTCCTGGATGATTGAGGAAATTGTGAGTCTTTCAGGTTCCTTGATCACAATTTGATTTGTTTTGATGTGTAGCAAAACAGAACTAAAGGTTTTGCATTTTAACTCCAAGTATCCCTCCCCCCTCTGAGAGTCTGACACATGTTTTTGATAGTTGATTCTTTTTAAAATCAATTAGTTATCAATGGGTTTTAACATGTTTTTTTTTAGCATTATCAATTTATTCCAACGAGTCTACTACATTTTTATGTTTTAAATATATTTTGATATTGATTTATTTTTCATTTAAATATTGATTTCTTGGAATATATCTATCCAAATCCATAGAGATACCCAGTTGCTTACCTGGATTGAATCAGTCAATCTTGATCTAGATAAGGATTTTGTGTAATTCAGTAAATGGCCAATCGGGGAGTTCCGGGAAGATCACTTTACTGAGCCATTCGGGCCAATTATGGTCACCATTTCTTAAGAGGGTGATACTTACTTCCCAACTACTTGGCTTTTCCCATGGTTCCTTGTAGGAATTCTGGTTCTTACATCCCAACTACTTGGCTTTTTCCAGAGTTCCTTATAGGAATTCTGGTCATTCTGTACAATTATAACATGAGTAAATTCTTCAAGGTAAATATATTTCTATTTCTATTTCTATTGTTCTTCAAAGTAATTTCAACATATCCTCTGATGCAAATTCACTGTAATTTCAACATATCCTCTGATGCAAATTCACTGGGGCAAAACAGACTCAATTCAGTCGTTTGTCTTGAGCTGTATGGCCTCTATCTCTCTACCATCAAACTTACTGAGTTACTTCCCTCGTGATTCAAAGTGGCCAGGCAGGACTTGTTTGAGTCCAATGACCTCCCCTCAGAGATTCATTCAAAGTGGCCAGGTGGGACTTGTTTGAGCCCAATGACCTTCCCTCAGAGATCGTGGCACACGAATGTATTGCATGTTTTAAATATATTTTGATATTCAGCCTTTTTTTTATGCATGATTAGAAGCAGGCTCATAAAGTGGTCAGAGCATTCATTCTCCAACTGAAGGATTTCCCTTTCAGGACTGTCCCATAATTTAAGGCTTGGGGAAGGGAAGTGGAAGATATATCTTTCTACAGGGAGTCCTCAGCTCACTCTTTGTAGTTTCGTTGTATCGAAGGAGGGGTTATTTCTGGTGTGCAAAGAGAACGCCCTAGGATGTCGGGTAACAGCAGTAACCCCTGCCTAAGTAAGCACATAGGAGCAAACCTGAATTTTACCGGGATTCTGGTCACTAATGGTGATACCCCATAGTTATCTTATCTTCAAGGCAGCAACTTTAATTTGTTGTTTTTTATTTTATTTTATTCCTATGAAGTATAATTGAATTGGTGAAATTTACAATGAACTAATATTTATTTTGATTAAATATGAAAGGATATTTAATTATTCTTTGTTTTTATTATTTAATAGTATATTTTGTAACTAAAAATAGTTTTCTTATTTTATCAAGCAGGTATAAAACAAGTCAGAAAGGCTTTGGATAAATGGGAAGATGGAATTGCTTTTGAAAAGATGGAATTTCTTTACCATTTCATGTTTACAAGTCAGAAAGGCTTTGGACAAATGGGAAGATGGAATTGCTTTTGAAAAGATGGAATTTCTTTTCCATTTCATATGAGATGGTTAGTGAATTTTTGTTATTATAATTATTATTTAAAGAAAATATTTAATTGCTTTTGTTATTTATTATTTAAAATAAAATTATTATTAAAATTTTAATTTTCTTATGACATGAAACAGGTACGAAGATAATAGATGGGAAGGGTTTCCACTCAAACCCAGATGCTTAAGTGGTAAATTGAATTGTTTTGCAATTTCATAATGTATGTTTAGTGAAATTTATAATGTAATAATTTTGATTGAATCTTTAAAAAATATTTTGTTGTTTGTTATTTATCTTAAATACTATAATCTTTTAATGGTATGCAGGGATCTAGAAGGTAGATGAGAGAACAGAGGAACAAAATGTAGATGGAAGTGCTTCTGCAAAGGCTCAAGCTGTGACAAAGAATCACAGCTTTTTGATGTAAATTGTAAATTGTATTTTTTTTTTTTGATGTACACACTCAAAAACTATACTTTAATACATCTCTGATTTTTTTTGGTGAGAAGGGATTCACCCTTCTCACAACCTTCAAAGATAGCATGGCCAAAGCTATCTTGGAGGAGTCTCTTTGTCTTGGATGAGTTTTTTTTTTTAAGTTTTATTTTTATTTTAACTCTTTATTTTATTTTAGGTAGTTTTGCAAAGAATAAATTTATAGCGCAAGTGATTTAATGATATATTAATGATTTCTGAATTTTAATTAATTTAATTAATTAATTTAAAGTTAATTTAATAAATTATGTTTTTATGAAAATAATATTCGACTTTACATTTTAAAAAATTTGATTGTGCATATTTATATCTTTGTCACATTTACATTGTATCTTTTCACATTCACATTACTTTCACATGATACTTTATATGGCAAATACATTCACATTCACAATATTTTTTTTATACCAACAAAACTAAATGACTCTAAACATTTAACTCAAAACTATATTTTAAAATTTAAATTTGTTTGAGCATAGTTATATCTTTTCACATTCACATTACTTTCACATGATACCTTAAATACCAAGCACAAATCACTCCTAAAATTAAATCATAAAATTATATTTAAAATTTTGTTATTTAATAAAAATTAATATTTAAAATTAATACAATAAATTTTTTATTTTCTATTTATTTATTTATGTGTTGTTGTGTTGTGTTGTGATAT
The DNA here is from genome assembly GCA_034641835.2 of Pinus albicaulis. Classification (NCBI taxonomy): domain Eukaryota; kingdom Viridiplantae; phylum Streptophyta; class Pinopsida; order Pinales; family Pinaceae; genus Pinus; species Pinus albicaulis. The sequence goes on along the minus strand of CM076580.1, from coordinate 113,685,014 downwards.
GTGATGTTGTGTTGTGATATGTCGTGTTATGTGTTGTTTGTGTATATATAATTATACACAAACATTGTGTAATATGTGGTGTATTTTAAAATAATTTGAAGTTATTGAGATTAGATGTCTCAAAATATATTTGTAAAACAATGTTATGTTATATGTTTATGAATTTTTGAATATAGATTTTAAAAATTAACTCAAAATTATATTTTAAAATTTATCTCTTTTCACATTCACATTACTTTTACGTGATAATTTATATGTCAATTTCTTTCACATTGCACCTTATATACCAAGAAGAAATTAATCTGAAAAATCAACTCATGTAATTGAGATTTAATGATACAAAATATTTGTACAACAATGTTATGTTATGTTTAGCATGATATCCCTAACATAGAAACAAGTGAAGTATTAAAAATGAACTTGTGAATGTTAAAGACTAATATTTTTGTTTTAAAATTTCAACTTTGTTTATTTTAATTTTGGAGTTTTACAAATAAGTGATACTAATGAATTTCAAATTTATTTATTTTAATTTTGTAAATTTACAAATAAGTGATATCAATAATTTTTGACTTGTACTTTATTTAATTAATTGATATAAAATTAGTTTTATTTTAAATTTGTGATTTAATTAATAAAAACAAAAATTCACTTTACATCTTCCATATTGAATTCCTAAGTTTATTTCAAACATTTTATTTTAGGTAGTTTTGCAAAGAATAATTTTATAATACAAGTGATTTAATGATATATTAGTGATTTCTGAATTTTAGTTTATTTAATTAATTATGTTTTTATAAAAAAATTATTCAATTTTATATTTTAAAATATTTTATTGAGCATATTTATATCTTTTTAACATTTACATTATTTTTTTCGCGTGATAGTTTTTTATACCAACAAAAATGACTAAAAATTAACTCAAAAACTATATTTTAAAATTAAAATTTATTTTTTCACATGATGGCTTTTTATACCAACAAAAATGTCTGTAAAAATTAACTCAAAAACTATATTTTAAATTTTAAATTTGTTTGAGCATACTTATATGTTTTCACATTCACATTACTTTCACATGATACTCTATATGCCAAATACTTTCACATTCACACTACTTTCACATAGATACTCTATATGCCAAATACTTCACATTCACATTACTTTCACATGATATTTTATATACCAAACACAAATCACTGAAAAATTAAGTAGTAAAATTACATTTAAAATTTATACAATTAAAATCTTGATTTCTATTTATTTAGTTGTGTTGTGTTGTGTTATGTGTTCTATAATATGGTGTATTTTAAAATGAATTAAAGTTATTGAGATTCAATGTTTCAAAATATTTGTACAAGAATGTAATTAACTCAAATATATTTAAAATTTATCTCTTTTTAGTTTCACAGTACTTTCACATTCACATTACTTTCACAAGGAACTAATCACTCTGAAAATTAACTCATGAAATTACATTTAAAATTTTATTATTTAATAAAATTTAATATTTAAAATTTATACAATTAAAATTTAAATTTGTTTGAGCATACTTGTATGTTTTCACATTCACCTTACTTTCACATGATACTCTATATTATGCCAAATACTTTCACATTCACACTACTTTCAAATAGATACTCTATATGCCAAATACTTTCACTTTCACATTCACATTACTTTCACATGATACTTTATATACCAAACATAAATCACTGAAAATTAACTCATAAAATTACATTTAAAATTTATACAATTAAAATCCTAATTTCTATTTATTTATTTGTGTTGTTGTGTTATGTGTTCTGTAATATGGTATATTTTAAAATGAATTAAAGTTATTGAGATTCAATATTTCAAAATATTTGTACAAGAATGTAATTAATTCAATCATATTTAAAATTTATCTCTTTTTCAGTTTCACATTATTTTCACATGATACTTTACATTCCAAGTACTTTCACAAGGAACTAATCACTTTGAAAATTAACTCACAAAATTACATTTAAAATTTTATTATTTAATAAAAATTAATATTTAAAATTTATACAATTAAAATCTTAATTACGTGGTAAGTTGTCACTATTTGAAAACAACCCACTTAGCTGTCATTGTGGCCATGTTTGAGCTATTGAATCAAATGTTAGATGATTGAAATGTTTTAGGCCATTAGATCAAGTAAATTTTTTTACATATGTTTTTTATAATGTTAATTTTTTATTTTTAATAACTTGATTGAATTTAGGTTTTGGTGACTTTTAAGTTAAAATGTTATTAAAAATTTGTTAGATTTTAACCTTTTTTTTTTAATAAAATTTAAATTAATAGCTTAATAAAACTATATTTAATATAAGTTAGTTTAATGAATTAAAAAAAATTGTAAAATATATAATGTAATGAAAATTTTAACTAGGTCAAAATACAATAAAAATTAAAAATAATAAAATAAAGTAATGATGAACTACAAATACAGCTCATGGTATTGACCCATGGTATTCATGTGGAATGTAGTTTCTTTATAGGGGGAACTAAGATGACCTAAATCAATTTTAACTCTGGATCTAAACTAATTATTTAATAAAAATATTTTTAAATGTTTATAATCATTATTATTTTTAAATTTTACTTAATATAATGTATCTAAATTTTCATACATCCAAACATGCATAGTTTTTCTTGTTTTGTATTATAAATTTTTTATTTATAATAAAATTTATATCATAAAATTAAACTCCACAAAAACCAATTAATTTATATTACATGGATAAAAAACAATATAAAAAAATAAAATAACTATTTATATATTTAAATATTACATTTTTGTGCTACTATGCTATCCAATAAAGTATGATAAAAAAGTTGTAATATCATGTTTAACATTTTGACTATATCAAATTACACAAAATTAAAAATAAAAGTAAATTAAATAAAAAGATTAACATAATGTAATGAATATTTTAATTAGGTCAAAATACAATAAAAAATAAAAATTATAAAATAAAATAATGATAAACTATAAATATAGCCCATGGTATTGACTCATGGTATTCATGTGGAATGTAGTTTTTTTATATGGGGAACTAAGATGGACTAAATCAATCTTAACTCTGGATTAAAACTAATTATTTAATAAAATTATTTTTAATCGTTTATAACCATTATTATTTTAATATGTGGTTTTTTTATGTTATATATTATTCATGTCACAACTATTTTATAATTCATGAGTATTATTTTTTAATATATAAAAAATTAAATTAATAATGAAATTTTTTAAATATGTGATCTTTTCTAAATTTCCAAATTATTTCAGAGGACATGATTTACCTTGAGCAATAATGATGTTCATAATTTTCATTTCTTAAATAATACTAAATTTACCTTTAAAGGGGTTGGTAACAATTGTTTGTATCAAAGTAAGCATACAGAAGAAATGAGACATGGTGAAGAGAAGCTTTCAACTTTACAACAAGCCTTCAAAAGGCATAACGTTGAATGTATGGAATCCATTTTCCCTTATGCATATGAGAAGTGCAATGAAAACCTTGGAATTTGGAAAATGTCGCGAAGTTTATCTCATGTTCCATTCATTTACATGTGAATTATATGGAAGAAAAAAAGCAGGACAATGGATACTTGTCAAGAATGTATGATTCTTTAGAAGGAAACGATGTTGACAAGGCTATGGAGGACCAAATAGCATAATTAAAAACATAAGAGGACTCTTCAGAAAATGTGTTACTCAAGGATTTTGGAATCCAGATGAGCTACATTATCTCATTGATTCAAGCAAGCGCTCAAAAAGAGACAAACAATAGTGATTTGTATCAAAGTCAAGGATACAAAACAAAGGAGACATGGTGAAGAGATGTTTCCAACCTTACAACAAGCCCTAAAAAGGCATAACGTTGAATGTATGGAATCCATTTTCCGTGATACACATGAGAAGTGCAATGAAAAATCTTGGAATTTGGAAAATGTCATGAAGTTTATTTCATGTTCCATTCATTTAGATCTGAAGTATATGGAAGAAGAAAAACAGGACAATGGATACTTATCAAGAATGTATGATTATTTATAAGGAAACGACGTTGACAAGGTTATGCAAGACCAAATAGCAAAATTAAAAATAGAAAAGGACTCTTTAGAAAATGGGTTACTCGAGGATTTTGGAATCCAGATGAGCTACATTGTCTCACTGATTCAAGCAAGCGCTAAAAAAGACACAGATAATAGTGATATAGAGACAATTGATTCATAAACAAGAGAAAGCTAGAATTATAACTTGAGATAGAGTTATGGGAAGCGAAACATTCCAATTATAAGGAGGATTCAAAATTACATTAGTAGTTCACTTAACATAATTCTCCACCGCTTATTCTGGAGGAGAAAGTTCCTACTACCTCATCAATTGAAGAAGGCCCACATGAGAAAATCAAAAGAGATTCCTCAATGTTATTTTCATTTGACATTTAGTCACTTTGCTATTTTTTGTCTAGTAGTCTCTTTACCTTTGCCTTTAAATTTAATGACTCGTAAAATATTTGACAAAAGACACTTACCTATTGCAATCAGTTGAAAAAAAAAGTATCTTTAAAGTGTCACTTGGGGAGGAATCTATTATTTAAAAGACCGGGAAAATAATTTCATTTCAAAACAAAAATGTACTATCACTAGGGAAGGGAGTTATTACATTTAAAATTTGTTCCCATTATTGTCACTACAAAATTTGATTGTTGCTTTTTATTTGATGGGAAAATAAATGATCTTTAAAAGGAACTAAAGTCTTGAATTATGATCCTTAAAGAAGTCGCTAGATTTTTTGATTATGAGCTGATTTTTCCTTCTTACTTTCGGGTCTTCATGATGTTTGTTATTCTGATTGAGGTGAAAAGTTTCAAAGAATTGGAATATTGGTCGTTCAAAGCGGAATTATGGAAATATGATTGTAGATAATTTATCAATATAAATTATCTGAACTAAGATTAATTAATCATCCCCAAGGGTTAAAAATGGCCCAAATGTCTCTTATCCATAAAAGTGACAATTAAGATAACTCTATGCTCTATATATGTTCAAATGACAGGTGAAGGTCGATTTACCATACTTAAGTTTATTAGTAGTCTCTTATGAAAAAGTACATGTCATAGTGATAAGGTTTTCTTCCATTAAATAATTCTAGTTGTAGAGAAGAGTCAAAGTTCTAAGAGTAGTATCAGAGGAATTCAACATTGCGAATATGATAGAAGAAAATAATTTCATGGAAGGGTGAAGTCTGCCCAATTTGGTCATAAAAACCAAGTGCATCTTTCGTGCAGAAAAAAATTAAACATGCAAATTTCGTCATATATAGGTCTTGAGTACTTTGGCCAAAATGTCTCATCCATTATGAAAAAACACATCTTACATGCAATTAATAACAAAGAATTTGTTCCACATCGATTACCCAATATGGATATTTTGATTTGACTTCCTGTAAACATAATTCTCCACCCGTTATTCTAGAAGTTTGATTTGACTTCCTGTAAACATAATTCTCCACTCGTTATTCTAGAGGATTAGTTGGAGCCGAGAAAGTTTGGAGGATAAGTTGGAACCAAGAAAGTTCCTACTACCTCTATACCACAACCTTATTGTATTTCCTTTGCAACATGTGGTGCAATTGCTAGTTATTATTTATTTATTATTTGTGTTATTGTTTTGTTATGTTATGTGTTGTTTGTGTTTATATAATTATACACACATTATGTAATATGGTATATTTTAAATTAATTTAAAGTTATTAAGATTTAAATATTGCAAAATATTTCTACAAGCATGTTATGTTATGTTTAGCATGATATCTTTTTCACAAAAAAAAGTGAAGTAATAAAAATTAATTTGTAAAATTTTAAAGAGTAATATTTTTCATTTTAAAAAGGGTCGTCTTCTATTTTTGTTTTAAATTTTAACTTTATTTATTTTAATTTTCCAGTTTTACAAATAAGGGATATTAATGATTTCTAAAGTATACTTTTGATGAACCATCCTAATGATTATATCTGATTTTTAGCATGATATCTTTTCCATAAAAACAAGTGAAGTAATAAAAATTAATTTGTAAAATTTTAAAGACTAATAATTTTCATTTTAAAAAGGGTTGTCTTCTATTTTTGTTTTAAATTTCAACTCTATTTATTTTAATTTTCTAGTTTTACAAATAAGGGACATTAATGATTTCTAAAGTATACTTTTGATGAACCATCCTAATGATCATATGTGATTCTTTACAGATAATTGATTGATATAAAATAGTTTTATTTTAAATTTGTTATTTAAATAATAATAATAAAAATTCACTTTACATCATCTTACATTTTGACCTTTGTTTTGGCCTTTTTTTTTTTACCTTTGTGATTATTTTTATTCTAGTCAAACTAACCATTTTTTACAATGCTAGTTAGGGCTTTTACATTCCTTTTTTTTTTACCATTGTGATTATTTTTATTCTAGTCATACTAGCCTTTTTGGTTCACAAAATATTATTTGATGTGATTTTTACCAAAAAGTTTTATACAATTTTATGGATCACAGTAGCCAAATTCCTAATACAAAATATCCTATGATTTTTGACAAATTAATTAATCCATATAAAATATCCTAGCCTATTTTTGACCATTTTGACCATTCATATGGTTTACACAAAATACTCTATGTACCAACTACAAATGATGTTTAAAAAGTTATTTAATAAAAATTATTAATTGGAAAATAAAAAATTTGTACTAATAAAATAATAATTTATATATTTATTTAAGTTGGGTTCTAATGTATTATTGTGATGTATTGAAATGTGTTGTGTTATGTGCTTATTTGATTGTGCATAATTTAGTGTATTTTAAATTGGCTTATTTTAAATTACATTTATAATTTTAAAATTGTGTTATTTTAATAAAAAATAATCGAGTAGTTTTAGCCACTTTTTGAAGGTTTTTATGGAATTTTCCTGTTTAATTTCTCTAAAATTTGGTCTGAATTCATTGAAAACAAAAAATTTGGGTAACATTGACCATCGAAGTGCGTAGGGGTTTTTTTTAGGGTAAAATAGTTTAAATAACATAAATCAAAATTTTACCTCAAACTTTTTCAAAGGATTTTGGCACTTTTAATGAAAAATAAGTTTTAGCCAAAAATAATATTTAAAATTAATTGACGGTTTTGAAAAGAAATCCAACTTAATATTTTAAATTTGATTGAACATATTTATCTCTCTTCACATTCACATTACTTTCACATGAATCCACAATATCCAAAAACATTGGTGGATGTTTCAGAAACATTGGTAGACGTTTTAGATTATCCATCTTCAAGACAAGATGAAAATAATATGTTATATATTAAAAAACAATATTTAAAATTAATTGATATGTTTCGGATTTATCCATCTTTAAGACAACATGAAATTAATATGTTATTTATTAAAAAATAATATTTAAAATTAATTGATATGTTTCAAATTATCCATCTTCAAGACAAGATGAAAACAATATTTTATTTATTAAAAAATGATATTTAAAATTAATTGATATGTTCGAAAAAAAATGTCAACTTCACATTTTAAATTTGATTGAACATATTTCTTTTCACATTCACAAGTTGATTGATCATACTTATTTATTTTCACATTCACATTACTTTCACATGATGCTTTATAAACCAAGCAAAAATGAAAATTATCTCATAAAATTACATTTAAAAAGTTGTAATCTTCATTAATTGTAAGGAAAATTACATGTTGTAGTGGATTGCTTCAAGCAAGCTCTGTAAGCTATGAAAAACTAAGCAGTGTGCTTGTAGGATTGTAATTTATATATTTATTTAAGTTGTTGTAATGTATTGAAGTGAGTTAGGTGATGTGATAATTGATTGTATACATATAATATTGTCCATAAGTTGGAGTATATTAAATTAATTGAAATCTTTTAAAATTTGAAGTTTAATAAATATTGGCTTTTATAATATTTGGACAATGAGTAAATCATAATTTTATTTTTGTATTATATATCTCAATAAAATGGATATTAATTTTTTTTGTTTGTTATTTTTATTTAATTTGATTTATTTGTATATATTAATAAATTTACTGTAGTTTATTTATTTGTATGGATTACTTAAAATATAGGTAAATAAATGTATGTGGTTTTTGTAGAAATTTTAATACAATTATGTATTTCATGGATTCTCCTAATCTAACAATTAGATGTCAGTGTTAAATACATAATCACTTCTACAAAATTTTCTTGCGGAATTTAAAACACGATCGCCAATTGCAATATAAAGAAAAAAAATCAATCACACATAATATAGATGTTTTTATGGGGAAAGCATAAAGTTAAAAAACCCCACTATCATATATTATGTATATATCATGGAACAATCTCATACAAAACTCTAATCCAAGAGCTCTTAGTACAATATACAATCGTTTCACACTGTCATACAAAAATTGGCAAATACATGCGCCAATTTATTGCCTTCCTTCCAGTGCACAACCCTGCTGATAAAAATGAATTCTGCTTGCCTTGAATGCACAATTTGCATGGGCATATACAATGTAATAAATCCTCAGTTTCATGTGAGACCACTGATTGTGAATTAATTAAATAATTAATTCACTGATATCTCACTAGTGTATGTTCAGTTACAACTAGCACAACTGAGTTTAACTCACTTAACTCAGTTAAACTACTTTACAACTCATTTCCTATGGTTAACTATTTCCAACTGCTCATTGAGAATAGATTAATGTTTATTGTCCAACTAATATTAAGGGATAATAATAGTCGACATGCATCTATAAATAGACATGTGATCCATAAATAGAACTCACACATACATCTAAAAATCTAACATCATTTATAAATAGAATTTGCTCACCATCTATAATTAGATGTCATCTATAAATAGACTTCCACCTAAAAATAACCTGAGGCTCCATCCTAGTGTAGGTGCATAGCATAATTTTCACTAGGATCTTGTTGAATCTCAACACTCCCTCTCAACAAGAAAGGGATTATCTTTCACCCCATCATGTCTCTATGGTATTCGAATTCCATTTAAAATTTTATTATTTAATAAAAATTAATATTTAAAATTTATACAATTAAAATCTTAATTATTATTTATTTATTATTTGTGTTATTGTTGTGTTATGTTATGTGTTGTTTGTGTATATATAATTATACACACATTGTGTAATATGGTGTATTTTAAATTAATTTATAAAAAATCACATCTAAAATCACATTTCAAAATTTCAAAATTGTGTTATTTTAATAAAAAAATAATATTTAAAATTAATTGATGGTTTTGAAAACAAATCCAACATAACATTTTAAATTTGATTGAGCATACTTATATCTTTTCACATTCACATTACTTTCACATGATACTTTATAAACGGGACCACAAAAGACTGTAAAAATTAACTCAAAATTACATTTAAAAATTTAGAATTGTGTTATATATTAAAAAATAATATTTAAAATTAATTGATATGTTTGAAAAAAAATGTCTACTTCACATTCACAATTTGATTGAGCATATTGATTTCTTTTCACATTCACAATTTGATTGAGCATACTTATTTATTTTCACATTCACAATTTGATTGAGCATACTTATTTATTTTCACATTCACATTACTTTCAGAGGATGCTTTAAAAACCAAGCACAAATGACTGAAAATTATCTCATAAAATTGCATTTAAAAAGTTGTAATTTTCATTAATTGGAAGGAAAATTACATGTTGCATTTGCAGGGGATTGCTTCAAGCAAGCTCTGTAAGCTATGAAAAAATATATGGTAGAGTTATGTTAACATAATAGCTTAACAGTAAAAAACAAATATTTACAAAATAAGGAGTGTGCATGCCCAAATAGACGCATGATAGTAAAAAAACATAGAAGTCTATATGCAAAAAGTTGAAAAAAACAAAAAATAAGGCCTTTGATCACACAGACTCTTCATGCCATTGTCTACATGTTATGTGCATGACTTCTTTGGACAAGTAGTGAGCATCTTCATTCATTCATTTGCCTGTAAATGTGAGTGAAAGTAATGATATCAAAATGATTTTTAATAGCAAGGGCTTCATCTAGAAAATTTCTAAGAGTGTGTACATGACATGTAGTAATATTATTGAACGAGTTAATAATGATCTTAGAGTCCCCAAAGATATGTATCCAATTGCATCTTTTTTCTAAGGCAAAGATTAGGAGCAGTGTTGAGCTCAGAGTAGTTATTTGTTAGCGGACACAAACCCATTTTGATTTGATAGAAGTGATGGTCAGAAAGGTATAGTATGGCCCCTCCTCCACAACCATCGATCCCGAGCGCACCATCAAAATAAGCCCAAGGGAGATTTTTGTCAACGACTTCATGCACAATAACCCTTTCTACCTTTGTACAACCTTCTTCAGGGATGGAGTGATAGAGGGCTAAAATGGGATTGCGAATGGTGGTATGAGATATCAGAGTGCTCTGGAATATGATATGGTTTCGAGACAGCCAAAGGCCCCGCGAGATCAAGAGGGGCAGGTTGCGGGCCTTAGTCGAGGTACAAGAGTGTCACCAGTTTTTCCAAGTCATGTTGATAGTGTCCCCCTGCCATGGACGATTTATGCCAAGTTCCTTAGTAATCAGCATCCATGTATTGTGAGACAAAGGGAAATTGAGGAAGAGGTGATAGATATCTTCAGAGATCCTAATATGAGAAGTCTTGAGAGCTCTAATGTATCTATTCCAAACCCCCCACCAACACTTAGGGATATTCAGGTCAGTTGGTGTTTTCCACGCCTGTGTGATCCAATCAGAGTTATCCGTGTCTGCAACCTGACTGAGCTGAGAGAACCCAATCTCGCATAAGAAGAGTCTGATGTCCTGAGGAAGCAGATGTTTCCTGCTGCAACCTGACCAAGGATCCAAACCAATTCGAACCTATGTGCCAGCACCAATACACCAGGAAAGATCCTTGCTGCAACCCGACCAAGGATCTAAACCAATTCGGACCTATCTGCCCGCACCAATACGCCAGGTAAGACCCTCGACGCAACCTCACCAAGGATCCAAACCAATTCAGACTTGTGTACCCGCACCAATATGCTAGGCAAGACCTTGTTTGATGAGGGCTATGGATTTCATTACAGCGTGCCAAACAACAGATGAACATGTTCGAGGGTGATGAGGGCTTCTAATCCAATCAAGTGTAGGGACAAAGCAATGTATTTAGAGTTGGTGACTTCTTACCACAGACTGTTGGAGGTCAAGAGACACCAACCCATTTTGGAAGCTAGTGCATTTGCGAAGAGATTAAGATCCTTGAGGCCCCAACCCCCCCAATGTTTCGGCTTGGATATTTTCTCCCATCTCACCCAAGCAAAGGTGTGACCTTCTTCCTTGCCCCACCAGATAAAACACCTGCAAATTTGCTATATGCTGTTGGTGACACCTTTGGGAATCCAGGCCAGTGCCATCCAAACTAGTATCACCTCCACAACAGATTTGATCAAAGACCAGTCGACCCGCTCTCAAGAGCCATTTTCGCTGCCAAATGTTGATTCTCCACTCAATTTTAGCTATGAGCCAATTCCAATCAGTAATTCTATAATCATTTGGCTTGAGTCTGAATCCCAAGTATTTTAGGCCCTCTTTAATGTTCCTGTGTTCAAATTGAAGTAGTTGAAGTGCATGCTGCCGCTCTTGGATGGAGCAATTTGAAAACATAATGATGGATTTTCTATATGATTGGGAAGCATTCCAATAGCTGTATAGAAGGTGGACAATATATTGTTGAAACAAATGGAATCTCGCAAGGAGCCGTCTAGAAATATGAGCACATCATCAATAAAAAGCAAGTGTGTCAGGAATATAGTGTCAATGAGTTTGACATCCAGAAGCTGACCTTCATTTCTAGCAGAGGAAATGAGAGTAGTGAGGCCCTCCATTATTAGTAGTAAGAGGAGAGGGGATAAAGGGAATCCTTGACGAAGCCCCCACCCTGCATGTAAGAAAGGTGTAGCATCCCCATTGATGAGTAAACTAAAAGAGGTGTTAGTGATGCAACACATAATCCATTGAATGAAAGAGTGGGGGAAGCCAATGTGAGTGAGAATCAATTGGAGATAGGTCCAACAGGCAGAGTTAAAAGCTTTGTCCAAATCAATCTTGAGGATAGAGCATTTAAGGTTACAGAGTTTGATAGAGTGAAGGGCTTCTGGAGTGGTGCCGATGGCCTCATGGATTTGTCTGTTATGAAGGAAGGCAAATTGCTTCTTGGATATATGTTGAGATAAGATAGGTTTTATGCAGTTAGCAATGATTTTGTAAAGGCAGTTACATAGGGAGAAAGGCCGATAGTCATTGAAGGAAAGAGGTTTGTCCACCTTGGGGACAAGGGCAATGAAGGTAGAGTTGAAGCTATCATACATTCTGCTTGAGGTTCTGCACTCTTCAATGACCAACATCAGATCCAAACCTATGAGCTCAAAGAATGATAGGTATAATTCGATAGGCCAGTCGTCTGGTCCATGACTCTTATCCTTTTTGAACCGCTTTAGGACATCTTTAATCTCGGCAAGGGTGACAGGGGCATTAAGTGAGTCCGAATCATCCTCTTCCAAATCGAGGCAACTGCCTTGCTATACTAACCACCTCATCGATGTTAGCAACCTCGAGGTCAATAAAGATGGTAGGAATGTCGAATGCCTATATCCGAAAGTTGTTGATGAGTCTTGGCGACCATGCCATGCTGATCATTAAGTTACCATATGGTGTTAATAATTTTTCTACATTTGGCACATTGCTGGAAAATTTTGGTATTATTATCCACTCCCTAGAGCCAGATGGCTCTGCTCTTGAGTCGCCAAGCTTCCTCTTTGATTCTAAGAAGCTAAATTTTCTTGGTTTCCAAAAGGGTGAGAGAAGCTTTGTGTTCCGTCGAGGAGTGACCCCTTCCATCTTCATCAAGCATGAGCATGATCTCCTTCTCGATCCTTCTCAAATCTTCCTCATCTCTAGTCCTTTTATCCTTTGCAGGACAAATTATTGGCAATAACAGTGGCGGGCAGGGTATTGGGGAGCATGTGGCAATGATCCCAATGTGCCTTGACAATCTGTCGAAATTCAGGTTCATCGAGCCAAGAGGAGTTAAACTTGACGGGGGAGTGGGGTTTCTTCTTCTCACCAAGTATCTCAAGAAAAATTGGAGAGTGATCCAACAAACCACCAGAGCCCACCCACTCACGAGCTCTATCTATCCAAAAACAATCTAGATGCCCAACACGAGCTGCTTCCCCAATTCTTTGATTACGCCATGTGGGCATTTTATTCGCCATCACTAAGTCTATCAAGTTGGCTTTGTCCAAATATTTCTCAAAGTAACTGGTCAGAGGATCCGGCGTAGCATGGGGTCCCTAGGATTCCCCATGACCCAAAGAAAAAATTAAGATCACCTCCCACAATGATATGCTTCGACTGAAAAAAGGAAGACTGCAATAGCTTATCCCAGATGGCAGGTCTATTGTGGCAAGGCCCATATATGTTAAGAATTTTGAGGGGGGGTGCCAATCTCAGAGGCGATGATGTCAGCCCCTAAGATTCCATCAGAGCCCCACACATTATGAATTTGAATAGTACGATTATTGAAACCAATGGCGCTTCCCCCTGAGAGACCCCGCACATCCAGAGTGTGAAAGGTCCAAAAAGGATAGATCGAGGACCATCTTGGACAACAAAGAGGGACCATCTTGTTTTTCAAAATAAGTGGACTAGTAACATGAGAAATGACAGATGAAGCAGACGAAAGCTGGACATTAAAATGAAAAGGTAAGGGGGGAGAGGAAAAAAAAACCCGTGATGGGGTTAAGGTCCTCTTGCAGTGGTGGAGCCTCCGGTTCGGTCGCTCGCTGAATTGTTGTGGGCACTCACAAGGAAGATGAAGGATGAGGATCTTGCTTCTGCTGCCCCTCCAAATTTGATTTGAGCCTCTGATTGTGCCCCCCCAAAGCTCTATATGTTGTGTTATGTGTTATTTGTGTAGATATAATTATACACATAACTTTGTGTTATATGATGTATTTTAAATTATTTTAAAGTTATTGAGATTTAATATTTTAAAAATATTTGTAGAACATTGTTATGTTATATGTTATGGATATGTAAATTCGTATTTTTATTATACAAAGATATGTATATAGATTTCAACTTTACATTTTAAAATTGTACTTACACAATTCCCCTTTGCATGATATCCTTCTTATAGCAATAAGTGAAGTATTAAAAATAAGCTTGTAATTCTCAAAGACTATATTATTTTTCTTTTTAAAAAGGGGTTCTTTTTTACAACTTTTAAATATAGCATGGCTAAAGGAGTCTCTTACTTTTAGTAATTTTTTTTACTCTTTATTTTAGTTTTAAAATTTTAACTTTATTTATTTTAATCTTCACAATTCATATGGTTTTCACATAATACCCTATGTGCCAACCACACATAATGTTTAAAATATTAGTAAAAATTTATAATTAGAAAATAAAAAAATTTATACAAAGAGGATTGTAATTTATACATTTATTTAAGTTGTGCTGTAATTTATTATGTGATATTGTGATGTATTGAAATGTGTTAGGTGATGTGATATTTGATTGTATACATATAATATTGTCCATAAGTTGGTGTATATTAAATTAATTGAAACCTTTTAAAATTTGAAGTTTAATAAATATTGGCTTTTATAATATTTGGACAATGGATAAATAATAATTTTGTTTTTTATTATATATTTAATAAAATATATATTATTATTATTATTATAGTATATATATATATTAATTTGATTTATTTGTATATATTAATAGATTTACTTTAGTTTATTTATTTGTAAAGATTACTTAAAATAGTAAGGTAAATAAATGTATATGGTTTTTAACTTTACATCTTAAGGTTTGATTTTAGCATGTTCATTTTTCTTTTTCACTATATCCCATTATATCAACCACTCTTTATATTTGAAAGTTTGATTCTTATCCTATTATACCAACTACTCTTTATATTTCAAAGTTGAATTCTTAACCTCTTTAAGGTGATATCCATCTACACCAACCATGGGTGAGTTAATAAAAATGAACTTATAAAATTGTAAAAATCTATTATAATACATAGTCATCATAGTCATGATAGCATGGCCAAAGCATGGGAGAAGTCTTTTATTTTTTAGTGTTTTTTATTTTTATTTTTATAAAATTTTAACTTAATTTATATAATTTTGTATTTGAAAATAATAATTTTATGACAAAGTGCTCTTTGTTATAAAATTAAAAAATGCTCTTTGATTTAATGATTTATTTAAGTGTTATATTAAATATCAATTACTCAACTTGTTTAATTAAATGAAATACGATTAATTTTATTTTAAATTTGTGATTTAAAAAATAAAAATAAAAATCAACTTTATATATGATATTTCAAATTTGTATTGGTTACATTCACAATTTTTTCACATTCATATAGTTTTCATATAGTACCTTATATACCAACCACAAATTATATTTAAAATGTTAATAAAAATAAAAAATGGAAAAATTCAAAATTTATATAAATAAGATTTTAAATTTATATTTTTGTTTATGTTGTGTTGTAATATGGTTATGTATTAAATGTGTTATGTTATGTGTTGTTGGTTATGTATTTGATGTAATTTTAATAAATTCAAAGTCAAATTTTGATGTTTAATAAGTATTAGCTTTTAAAAAAATAACTTAGATTAGCAAGGACACCAAGGATACCAATCCTTTTTACAACTTCAAATTAGGACTCCAATCCATTCATAAACCAAAGGCTCTAACTTGGTTTAAGAAAACCAATCATCCTCTTTAGTAATTCTAGCCACCAAACACTAAAAATATAACTCAAACAATGATCCAAAACTCTACCAAGATAGCTCCAAAGTACTGTTTCAAGGTGTCTCCAATTGTTTCTCCACAATGGCTTCAAGAATGTCTCCAAGTGCTCCTCCAAAGTAGCTTGAAGGGGCTACTCCAAAGTGGCTTCAAAAACTTTAAGAAAAAATTCAAGGATAACTCTAAAGATGGTCTCAAAATCAACTCTAACTGTTCTCTTTAGGTGACTTGAGGAAATATCAAATCAACTACCAAAAATATACCCAAACAAAGCCCCAAAAAAAGTACGCATTCATGCCTTACTGAAGTAGTAATAAGTTGAGATATAGGGTTGAACATGTTGAGTTGCAAGGGTCGAAATTACAGGTCTAAATAGGTTGAGTTGCATGAGTTGAAATTACCGTTCCGAATAGGTTGAGTTGCATGGCTGAATTAAGGTTGAAATACGTTGAATTCTAGGGTAGAAATAGATGAATTTTCAATGAGAAAAGGGTTGAATTCAAGACACAAATAACTCCAAGAATATTTCAAAAATTGACCATGAAGCCCTCCTAGAGACCTTAATTAATAACATAATGTCTTTAAGAGATGCTCCTACAATATGCTTCTAGGTTCATGAGATGTGAACCATCTTTTTCCTTGTCTTGTTGACTGAGTTGTTTTGGTTGAATGATAGGCTGAATTGCAAGGGTCACAATTACATATCTAAATAGGCTAAATTATAAGGGCCACAATCATAGGTACAAATAGGTTGAGTAGAAAGGGCTAAAATTCCAACAGTGAATAAGCCGAGTTGCTGGGCCAAATTGAGGTTGAACTAGGTTGAATTCTAGGGCAGAAATAAGCTGAATTGTCAATGAGCACAAGTTTGAATTCAAGATAGATAATCAACTCAAATTCCTTGTCTCTTTTTTACTGAGTTGTTTTGGTCGAATCAGGGAGAGCTTTGCCTATTTATAGGCCTTGTTGCTCGTTAAACAAGGCCAACCTATTCTATAGGAGGGTGAGTTAACAAGGTCAACATAGGTTGTTTATCTTCTTGAAAATTTTGTTTTTCTTAAATGGAGAGGAATTGGAGGGTGTGCTATACCTCATTGAAAAGGGCTTAAAGCATTGAGGGCCAACAACAATGAGCAGGCGTGTCAGCAACGGTGAGTGGGAGTATTCCAACACCAATGAGGGAGTTAATATCACCAAGAACACAAGGGTCGATTTGAATCTGAGAATGAAGGGGGGTTTTAATGAATATTGTTGATAGAATAATCATTATGTCTTGCTTCACCAGGACAAAGATGCCCTCCTCTTTCCATAATTTCATTCCAGCGTTCATTTTTTTTAGGGTATAGGACTTTTTATATATCCTTGTTGGCAGCCAAATCATTGGATAGGGAAATCTAGGACTGATCCAGTTATTCCCACATTGTTCCATGTAAATAATATACTGAGCAACCCTTGTTAAGGCTATCTTTAAGTTTAGGTGGTTAAATGGATCTTTATTTCAGGTTTGTTTTCTCGAGGAATCCCACCTTTCTTTACATCCTTCTTGTGCGACAATATCCAATATTTGAATCTAGGCTACACAATATGCAATGGTCTGTTGTCTCTTCCTGGCGATATACTCTGCCACCTATAACAAATTGGCTAACTGTTGTTGTTGTTGTATCAACTAACCAAGTTTTTCATATTCTCCTCTAACCCACAAAATTCTCTCATAATTGCGTTTAAATTTTTTAAGAGCTTCCACCCAACTGACCTGATTTCTCAAATATGATAAAAATGATCTCAATTGGACATCCCCTACATCAGGGTTGGGATTCCATGTTTTGTTAAGAGATACCAGAAAATTATTATTGGTACAGTTCAGAGAGCAAGTATTTTTCTAGATTCGTGCAGGCCCTATATGCTTCTATGAAACCCTGTATGTATTAAACCTATAAAGGCTTATTGTTGATGATAGCATTATTTTTAAACTTCAACAAACTTTCTATAAAGTACAATTTGTAATTGGTTGAAGGAGCCCTGCAACTAAGCACACCATCGATTATCCATCTGAGTTGCTTCTTATCATTCTCCATCTTGTTCACCTTCCTTTCCATCCCAGCCACTGTGTTTTTATGTTCTTCAACTTTGTTTATATATTTTTCTCATGTCTTGCAAAGGTCACAAATTCATTTTTCGTGCAAATGGAAAGGTATTATTTTTCCCTTAAAAGAGGGTATACACATGACTAATTTATCCTTTGGTTCCTCACCCTCTATTTCCACAACAATGTGTTTTGGTCAGTTTGATCTATGGTTCTTGATCCTCTATTAGTTTCATCTCTCGTTCATGTTCCTTTGTTTGTACAACTATTTATTTTGTTAGTTTCATCTGTGATTCTTGTTTCTCTATTTACACAACTCTTCTTTTTGTCAATTTCATCTCTGGTTTCTGGTTCTCTGTTTGCACAACAATGTCATCAGTTTGTTTTTTTCCAAGGGGTATATTTCCTTGGACCCCTTGAGAAGGTATATCTATGACACCAATGGGTAGGGAATCTACAACTTGGGTCAAGCAATTTAGTTTATCAAAAGTTTATTTTTGTCTGTGCTCTTATCTGTTATGGTTTTAGCTTTGATTTGTAGTTGTCTCTTTTTAATATGGAGAATCATATTCTTCCTTAATAATGAAATATATTGAGGAAGATTTGTAGGGGTACTTAATGTTTCAACATGCTTATTTGTCAATTCTGGTGGTGCAGTTGGTTGGTCCTCCTCATCATCACCATACAATTCTAGTGGTGTAGTTGGTTGTTCCTCCTTGACACCCCCATACAAAATTGAAATTGAGGCAAGCCCATCTGTTCCGTACCATTTGGCTACTCCTCGTATGTACTCATAGTGAGAATGAGGAGAGGGACCCTTATCGAATTGTTCTTATGTGTTAGTAAGGTGGCCTAATCCTTGTTCCATGAATCCTTGCTGCATTCATCCTTGCTCCATGACTCCTCCTTCCATCAATACATCCTGTGGATGCTCTTGCTCTTTCTCTTCTACTAATTCTTCTGTAACAACGGGGAGGATTTGAGGAACTGGAGCAAGACTGCCTTGCTTTCTCCTATTCTACTTGCCTTTTGGCACTATTGCCATGCGTTTCCTATATCCTCTCAATCTTCTGATGGCAGGTTTACTCGGAAATATTTCTACTTAACCAACATCATCTTGTTTGTCTCCTTTCTCTAGGGATTTAGCAATAGAATCTAGTGTTTTAAAGCTCCGACTCTCGTTCGGAAGCACCCGAGTGTCGACTCCGACTCCGACTTTGACTCGATATCGACTCAGCCGGTTCGGTTTCAATGACTAGGTCTTTGTAAAAAATACATTAAATATTAATTTTTTTCTATAAAAAAACATAATTTTAAAGATTTTTAGTCATGTTTCCAAACACACAACATTAGAATATAGAAAAAAGACAACATATTATCAAAGTAGGCTCATGAATATATCCATTATATCAAAGTGGCACCGAGTGCACTGTCCAATACATACATGATATAGAGATCAGAACAAAAAAAAAACCAAGGATGCTCTAAATGACCTCTACAACAAAACATGACTAGTCACTATTGGTAGACAAGGTAATATCCTCTAGCTCAGACTCTGAATCAGAGGGGGAAACCCATTGCTCCTCCTACTCATCAAGATCCTCAACTAGAACTGTAGCACTAGCACGCTAAGCCTGAGATAGACGAGCTATGCGTCGAGAAAGTGCCTGCTGCTGCAACTGGAGGACTTAGGCCTAGGCCTGCAACTAAGCACACCATCCATTATCTATCCGAGTTGCTTCCTATCATTCTCGATCTTGTTCACCTTCCTTTCCAGCACAACCACTGTGTTTTTATGTCTCCTTCAACTTTGTTTATATATTTTTCCCATGTCTTTCAAAGGTAACGAATTATTTTTTCGTGCAAATGGAAAGGTATTAGTTTACCCTTATAAGAGGGTATACACATGACTAATTTATCCTTTGGTTCCTCATCCTCTATTTGCAAAACAATTTATTTTGGTCAGTTTGATATCTGGTTCCTAATCCTCTATTTGCAAAACAATTTATTTTGGTCAGTTTGATATCTGGTTCCTAATCCTCTATTAGTTTCATCTCTGGTTCATGTTCCTCTATTTGTACAACTATTTCTTTTGTTAGTTTCATCTATGATTCTTGTTCCTCTATTTGCACTACTATGTTTTTTGTCAATTTCATCTCTGGTTTCTGGTCCTCTGTTTGCACAACATTGTCATCAGTCTCTTTTTTTCCAAGGGGTATATTTTCTTGGGTCCCTAGAGAAGGTATATCTATGACACCATTGGGTAGGGAATTTGCAACTTCGGTCAAGCAATTTAATTTATCAAAAGTTTCTTTTTATCTATGCTCTCATGTGTTAGGGTTTTAACTCTGATTTGTAGTTGTCTATTTTTAATATGGAGAATCCTATTATTCCTTAATAATTAAATATATAGAGGAATATTTGTACGGGTATTTACTGTTTCAATGTGCTTCTTTGTCAATTCTAGTGGTGCAGTTGGTTTGTCCTCCTCATCATCACCATACTCATAGTGAGAATGAGGAGAGGGAACCTTATCGAATTGTTCTTATGTGTTAGTAACATGGCCTAATACTTGTTCCATGAATCCTTACTACATGCATCCTTGCTCCATGACTCCTCCTTCCATCAATACATCATGTGGATGCTCTTGCTCTTTCTCTTCTAGGAACTGCAAGTCTGCCTTGCTTTCTCCTATTCTGCTTGGCTTTTGGCACTACTGCCAGGCGTTTCTTGTATCCTCTCAATCTTCTGATGGCAAGTTTACTCGGAAATATTTCTACTTAACCATCATCATATTGTTCGTCTCCTTTTTGTGTGGATTTAGCAGTAGAATCCAGTGTTTTAAAGCTCCGACTGTTCTAAATCAATTCGAGGTTACTGAGATCAATCGACTGTTATTTATACTATCTCGATTTCAAAGACTAGTCTTTGTAATATATATATATATATATATATATATATATATATAACAACATAATTTTAAAGATTTTCATTCATGTTTCCAAAAATACAACATTAGAATATAGACAAAAGACAACATATGATCAAAGTAGGCTCATGAATATATCCATTATATCAAAATGGCACCCACTGCATTTTCCAATACATACATGATATAGAGATTAGAACAAAAAACATAACCAAGGAGGCTCTAAATGGCCTCTACAACAAAACATGACTAGTCACTACTGCTAGACAAGGCAATATCCTCTGGCTCAGATTCTGAATCAGAAGGGGGAACCCATGGCTCCTCCTCCTCATCAAGATCCCGAGCTAGAACTGTAGCACTAGCACGCTGAGCCTAAGATAGACGATCTATGCACTGAGGAAGTGCCTGCAGTTGCAACTGGAGGACTTGGGCCTAGGTTTGCAGCTGCTACTAGTGGATCTGCATTTAGCTGATCCTCTACCTATAAATCGTCAAACACAATGGGATCTGAATCCAACATAATGGGATCTGAATCAGGTCTTTTGTTCAAAAATTGGTTATGTCTTAGTTGGAGTTTGTATTGGATATAGACTATATCATTTAAATATTTTTTCTCCAAACAATTTCTCTTCTTCATATGAATCATATCAAAGACATAAAAATTACGCTCACAGGCCTTTGAAAACCGATTTCAAGTTCAAATTTGGCTGTTTGTGGGGCCCACCGGCTGTCACTAGCTCGACCGGTCTAACTCGGACTCGGTTGAGCCGTTCGGTCTGTGACCAAACCGACCAAGCTGGTAACTGGCTCGGTCAGTTCGGTCACAAACCAGCCGCTGGTCCGGTTTTTCTACTAAGTCGTTCCGGCCAGGGGGTTGGCTCGGTTGACTCGGCTAAATCCGAGTCACATCGTCCGATTTTTAAAACACTAGTAGAATCCTTAGATCCCTCGTATTTTTAACATTGGGCGGCTCAGTTGCCATATGGAAAGGTTCTGTTGGAATTTTTGTAGTTGGGGTCATGGGGCGGATTTGCAGCTACCAGGGCATCCTATCGCGAGGTAGCAACTTCAACATGCAATGGAATTCCAATGAGTTCATCCCAAGTTCTCCTTTCCCTTTGCAGCACAACATCCACCAAAAGTTTGACGAGGAAATGGTGGACAAGATTTCAAATGGCCGCTTTGATTTCTGCACACATCATGCCATATGCTCTAGGGTTTTTGCAGGAACGAAAGGCACGTTAACCAACCTTCCATGATGCAAGTGGTCTAACAACTGGAGGTGGTGGTAATATATAATGACATACCTTCCTTTGCATGTGAAAATTTTCTAGACAAGGAATGCAATATCTTCTAGGGTTGTGGTGATGCCCTCTTGTCAAATCTCGTGCTTACGTTCTACAGTTGTTCACCTACCTCAAGGAATTGTCGCACAACATCAGGTTGGGGTTTTCGGGGTGCAAACCACTGTTCTTCCGTCTGGGATAACCCCATCACTTCTGCAATTTCTTCTTCTGTCGTATGCACCATTGTCCCCGGTACCTCAGATCTACCCTCCCTGTAAAGCATGCAAAATTCTAGAACTATGTCGTCTTCATGCCCCTGACACCTATGAATATACTCTATCCAACCTACTTGCTCAAAAAATGGTTTAAAACGTGGAAATTCTTGTAGCAATTCTTCACTACATTCTTTACGAACTCTTGGGCCTCCCATCTTTAGTCAGATTTCATAGTGGCTATGGATGTGTTTATTCTTTGCAACAATTTGAATGTGGGAGAACAACACAATGGAAGGGTTGAGGTAATGAGTCGACTAATATCGCGTGGCATCGTCTATTGCGGCAATAATACGCAGTGAGGTGTTTCGGAAATGGTTTCTGTCCATTTGGCACCGACCGCTCGTTTCTGTCGTGGTCAGGGGAGATTTTCGTTTCCGTTGTACGTAGTTAGGTGTTGCCACAATGGTTTCTGCCACTGACTTTTCGTCGCTGTCATGGTCAGGAGAGATTTTATTTTTCGTTGTATGCAGTCAGGGGTTGATGCAACGTCTTCCAGCCAATTGGCACCAACCGTTAGTTGTTGTCGTGGTCAGGGGGATTTCTGTTTCAGTTGTACACAATCAAGCGTTGTCATAATGGTTGCGGGCCATTTGGCACCAACCATTCATTGTTGTCGTGGTCAAGGAAATTTTTATTTTCGTTGTATGTAGTGAGAGATTCCCCTTGTACCTAGTCGAAAGTTGCCACAATGGTGACCATTGGAATGTGACGGCCCTGATTTTCCATAAAAATAATTTTAATTTTGATTACGTGCAACTTTGTGGGCCCATGCACCATTACACCGACTCCTTAAATTACCGGCCTTAAAAAGTATTGGTTACAATTTATTAGTTATCCTTGAATGCATATTATAATTTTGCATGATTATCAAGTTAACTTCATTGATTTTTAGGTTGTTCATATTATTTTCACTGTTTTCACACTTAGTTGTTGTTGTCATGTATGTTAGAACATGCTTGAATTCAAATCACCTGATATTTTGGTTGTACATGTTGATAATGGAGAAATCCACAACAATTGAATTGTTTGTTTGGATATTTATACAATTATGTCCCTTAAACGAGGTTGGATCTATGGATTGGAAAAAAGCAAGATATCACAATTGCATTTTTCATTTAACCATGTATAAAGGGAAAATAATGATTGATCTATAAGCTATCTTGGTTGGCTTGTAACCAAGGGTATCTCACATAATGTTTTATTGAAGGGGCTTCTTTAATAATTCGAGCTCATTAGCGAAGCTGCAAATCAAGTCATCTGCTCTGCTGCTAGGGCTCCTGCGCATTGCTGCCCATCGGGGCTCCTGCCCTGGTTTCCCTTGGCTCGCTGTCTCTCCCGCGGATCCTCTGTGTGCCGCGCCGTTTCCTATCGGGACATTTCCTGCTTGGGTCACTGCTACGTTCTCGCTTCTGATGCAGTCGTCGCCGCCTGTCTGCTTCAATTAGGGCTCTTCCATGTCTGCCCCACCTGGGTCGACTGATGGTGGCCTCTCAGGGCGTCCCTTCGCCCCCTCCTCCTGAGGTGGAGGCTTTCTGCCTGCTTATTTCCTCTCAAAAGAAGAAGTTGACACAACAGACATCCAAGTTTGTGAAGAAAATAGATGAAATCCCTGAGGTTTCTCTTGCGCCTAATGGACCTATGAAGGTGGCCCTCTCTCTCGCGGAACAAGTGCTGATAGGGAAATTTACAGGTTTATGGACATCTCCAAAGACTACAGAAGCTTGGGTAAACGGAAATTGGCAGCCACTCATCAAAAACAATGTCACATCTTACTTTCTGGGGCGCGACTATTTCCTGTTCGAGTTTAATTCAAAGGAGGAAAAGGAACTCATCTTTAGAAATGGACCATACTTCATGGGTTCACAGGGCCTGTAACTGAATAATTGGACCCCTAATTTTGATCCTTCGGTCGACGTCCCCTCTGCTGTCCCAGTTTGGGTCAGACTCCCAAATCTTCCATTGCACTAATAGAGCTGGGACTCCCTGATTCAAATTGGGAATTCCATTGGGAAATTTATTGAAAAATCCTGCAAGAATGAACAATATGATTGTGCTATAATATGTGTGGAAGTTGACCTGGAAGTTGGGCTTCCTGAAGACATCAATCTCATAGTTGGGAATTGGTCCCACATTCAGAAGATTGACTATGAACAACTGCCATTCAAGTGTCGCGCATGCCACGAATATGGAAATTTTGCCAAAAGCTGTCCCAAGAATGCGATCCTAGAGAAAGAAAGAAGCAGAACGACAGCCAACAAAAAAAACCAAACCTACCTCTAGGCCAGAGCCAAACAAGCAGCAAGTTAATAAGGGGAAATGCGGCTCTGCCCCTTTTGGAAATGCCTCCATACCCATGACTGGCCCAAAAGATAATGAGAACAAATTTGCCGCTCTGAGCTCAGGAATTGAGGGAGATCAAGAGGTTGACCCAAAGAATTCAGAAAAAGGCCCTCCCACGCAGGAAGCCCAGGCTCCCCAAAATCTAGTGAGAACCAAAGAGAAATCCAAAAAGAGAAATAAATAGGGTTGGAGGATGAAGACCTCGACCCAGAGGAATCATAGGAAGAGGGAGAAATAGGGGAATTCCAGTCCTATGTCAGAAGATCCACCAGGGGGAGGAAATCCCTCAAAGAGAAGTTGGAGAAAGAAACCTACAGGGAAAAAATATTAGGGAGTCAGCCGACCCTGGAGGAGATGCTGGCTAAAATCCACAAGCCAAGAAAGAATCAAAGCCAGGGCCCTAAGGTAGCCCCTTCAGCCCAAAAAATAAAGTAATGAAGATCATCTCCTGGAATTTTAGGGGGATGGGGAGCAGCAAAAAAATGGAAGCAATGAAAAGTCTGGTAAGATTGGAAAAGCCTGACATTCTTCTCATCCAGGAGACCAAAATGGAGGAAGGAGACTTCCGCTAAAAAAGTAAACAATTTTGGGGTAAGGGCGGAAGCATAGCTGTTTCCTCCAGAGGAGCGTCAGGGGGTTTAGGAGTTTTATGGGACATGACCTCCTTTAAAGAAATATTGGCTAAAACATCCACAAACTGGATTCTGATTTAGCTTCAGCATTTGCAAACTAAGGAAACATTGAATCTCATTAATATTTACACTCCAACCATCTTTGTAGATAAACAGAACTACTGGGACACCATTTGTGATTTAGTCTCTGAGCTGCCGATGTAAAATGTCATTCTCGTTGGGTACACGAACCTCACTCTACGCCAGGATGAAAAGTGTGGGGGGTGGACAGTAAGGGACCTTGCCAGGGAATGGGTGGAAGATGTTATTCAGGATTGTGACCTTCTTGACATCAAGCCTTTCAAAGGAAAATATACATGGAGAAACAGAAGAGCGGGGTCGGGCCACATAGCGGCAAGGTTAGATCGTTTTCTTATTCAAATCTCTTTCCTTCTTCTTGGTATTGAAATTAGTTCTTCTATCATCCCCTCTTCGGTCTCTGATCACAAGCCCATCCAGCTTAAGATGAAGCTGCTTTTGAATATGGGGCCTATTCCATTCCGCTTCAGCACCCTTTGGGTCCAGCAATCTGATTTCTTGGGGATAGTTGAGGATGCTTGGAAGCCCACTGTCAATGGTTCCCCATTTTTTGTATGGGGAGAAAAACTGAGGAGGGTGAAAAGGGCCCTCAAAGATTGGGTCAAGGGAATCCATTCCCCGTCTGCAGCTAGGAAGGAGGCTCAGGACAACCTTGAAAGTCATCAAAAGCATATGGAAGACATGGACATATCAAGGGATAGTATAACCCAGGAAGAAGAACTCCAAGCAAATTTCCATAAGACTTGTATCCAGGAAGAAAAATACTAGAGGCTCAAGTCCTGCAGTCTTTGGCTCCAGGTTGGAGACAGAAACACGTCCTTCTTCCACAAGTAGACATAGGCCAGAAAGAGGTTCAACTTCATAAAATAAATAAATTCTGGAGTATAAGCCCACAAAAAATTTGCCAGCATAAAAGCAACTACTCATCAACACTTTAAGGAGCTGTATACGGAGGATAAGCAGGAAAATATATGCCCAAATTTGCTGAACCTTGTCCCCCAAAAGGTCAATGAAGAGATGAACTCGATGTTGAACCCTCTTGTAACCATAAATGACATCAAGCATGCCCTTGATAACATGGAGCCAGATAAAGCACCCGGATCAGACGGATTCATTGGTCGCTTTATCAAAACATGCTGGAATATTATTAAGAAAGATCTGCACAAGATGATCCTGAAATCCCAGACTTGCCATAAACTTGGTGGGAGCACTAATTCGGCCTTTCTGGCCCTTATCCCCAAAGAGAAGGGTGCCAACTCTTTCAATTGGTTTCGGCCAATCTCGCTTTGCAATATTAGCTACAAGATTATAAAAAAATTCATGGCTAATAGATTGAAAGGTCTCCTCCCTGAAATTATCCCAGTCAATCAAGGGGGATTTTTCAAAGGCAGATTGATTACGGAAAATTTCATCTTGGTCCAAGAAGAAATACACTCTAGCATTCAAAACAAAGAAAAAGGCATGGCTGTAAAGTTGGATCTGGCTAGTGCCTTTGACCGTGTAAGGCACAAGTTCCTTTTTGGGGTTATGCAACAGTTCGGTTTTGATTCTCGGTTCATCCATTGGGTCAAAGCCTGCATAACGGAACCTTGGATTGCACCCCTTGTTAATGGCCGCACTGCAGATTTCTTTAAGGCCAGCCGGGGAGTTAAGCAGGGATGTCCTTTGTCCCCTCTCCTCTTTTTCATCCAAGCCTCTATCCTCAGCTTCATGCTTGAAAAAAGAAGAATATATTAGGATATTATGGGCCTAAGAATAGCTAGGGGAGTTCGAGAAGTCAATCATGCTCTTTTCGTAGATGATTCCATTTTTCTCGGGGGTGCTTCCCCTATCTTGGCCTCCTGTTTCAAGGTGGAGTTGGACAACTATTGTAGTAACTCCGGAAGCATGCTCAACAAATACAAATGCTTCATTTATTCTTGGAATTTGACTCTTGCTGATCTAATCGCGATTTCCCGCATTCTAGGATTTAAAGGCTCCACGAAATGGGGCTCTTTCAAATATCTTGGTCTCTCAATTTTCCAAGGATGTTCGACAGGAAGAGATGGGAACCTTTGCTGGACAAATTCAAATCCAAAATGAAATCATGGGGCACTTCATGGCTCAATTTGGCAGGTAAGACTGTCCTCATTAAATATGTTCTGTTCATCAAGATTGATGTTCAATTCATTAAGCGTGCTGTTCAATTGCAAAAAATCCTTTATTTTAGCATTTGAGTGTTTACTTCTGCATAGGTTTAGATTAAGAGTTTATTCCTTTGATTGATTTGAAGTATTTCATAGTTTAATTTCGAGTTGGTTTGATTGAACTTCGAGAATTATATAATATTTCTTACAACAATCTAGAGTAGTTAACCTCAGATTTCACTCACATATATTTTTCTCGCACTCTTGAAATAAAAAGACTTGCCCTGGGTTAATGATTAATGTGAAGCATTAAGGTTACCTTTAACAGTCACCTTCTTGACCCAAAATTTTGGCTTTGTTGCCAGCGACAGTGTTTAGAGTGGTCTTTTTATTTTTCCTTTTGCTGTGAAAGAATTGGGTATTGAAAATGAAAGGTAAGAAACTGCGTAATAGCAAGCAAAACACTTGCTCTCTAGCCCGCTTCTCAGCAATTGTGCAGAGGTTAAATAGGATAGGTGTTTGTTTTTTTTTTTATGGCTAGGAAGAAAAATATAGAATTAGATCGAAACCCCCCATCTAAATCCACAAAATCCAAGGGATCGGTGGTCCTTGGCAGGACAACATTCATAGATGAAATCATAAGGAAAGATGAATCCCAGGCATCTGTAGGACCCAAAACCATTCCTGAAAGAAGTCCTACTACAATCCCTCAAGAAGTAGCCTCACCATTTACAGCCCACGCCAAGATTCACAGTGAAATAGAAGGGTTTGAACGAAGCTTTCAGACTATAGAACATTTGAGTCCCGACCCTTCGCGGGAGGGAAATTATTGTAATTTTCAAGAAGGAGAGGCAGAAACCAGTAGTGCAGTAAAGATAAAAGATCCAGAGCCTGGATCTCCTGAAATAGTGGTTGAGACAGAGACACCCAATATTCAAGATCGAGGTAGTGCTGCAAGGCTTCCTCCAAATCCACCCCCTAATTCCACTCAAATTATCCTCCCAGACCAGGGAATTCCTGAAGGTTATTGGCACATATTGGATCAGATGGTGCATAACCAAAACGAGAGACAAACATCAACATTAGAGTATCCCATTGTTGATCCGGCTACAAATTCCCCTATGAAAGCTATCCCATTACAAAACATCCCCACCTTCCACAGAATGACCTCAGAAGATCCAGATGCATTTTTATTTGAATTTGATGTTTTGTGTAGGGGATATGACTACACCATTGACCCTCAAAAACTGAAACTATTCACCTCTACATTGAAGGGGGAAACACTACGTTGGTTTATGGGGCTCGGTGGGGGGACCATTAATAGTTGGGATCATATGAAAAACTCTTTTCTTAATAAATACCAAGATTACTGCTAGACTCGAGAACTAAAATATGAAATATTCATCATGTCTGCAAAAGACAATGAGACATTAGAAGAATACATTGAACGATTTCAATATAATTTGCAAAGATCTCCATATACTACACTGTCTAAAGATATCCTAAAAGCAACAATGATTAAAGGAATTAAAGAAGAATGGGTAGAAACACTTAATATAATGGGAAAAGGGGACATGTATCAAGAATATTATGATGACATTATTTCATTGTGTATCAGGTGCTCTCGACGTAGTACGCGGAATAGGCCAGACGAGATTCATTTACTAGGAATTACAAATAGTCAAGTGGCAGCGTGACTAGAGAAGAATTCGGTAATCTCTTAGAAGATTTCAAAACCCATATCTTGGGCACCCTCACAACACAACTAGATGTCCTACAAACCAAGCAGAAGCAAGCTTTAGCAGAGCAAAACTTGGCTATTTTTTTTCCACGCTTTCGGAAGAAGCACAACTAGTGGGAGTGTCCATTAGACATGGTCCAGACATGTGCTATATGTACCAAGGATCATGCCACTGAACAGTGCCCTTCACTTCCAAGGTTAAAAGCGGTTTTCAAAGAAGAAAAAGAATAAACAGAACCAATGTATCTAATGAATCAATGTCGACATTGGCAAACACGACTAGGTATGTCACAAGACCCGTCTAAGTTCTTTCCTTCTCCACAATTTAATCAATAGAACTTTGGAATAGCATGGAAAAGCCCACCTTTTTCTGCTTGGCCATCCCAATCATTTTCCATGCCCCCTCGGCCGAATCAATGCTCTCCAGGTAATGGTTGGCCAATTTTTCCTTTCTCTCCTCAATACTGGCAAAAAAATCCATATCAGTCCCAGTGCCCTGCCTTCCACCTCACAAAATACAAATTGGTCTAAAAAATGGCAGCGACCCCTAGGAATGACCAATTTACATATGGGAACATGGGCTCAAATTCAACCCACATTACCAGCTCCATACCTAGTACAACAAAATCCTCAACCTATTATACGCCCTCAACTTCTAGCTCAACCAAATCCTAATCCTAATAACAGACCAGTTCAGCTGATCGAGATTGTTGAGAATCCAGACTCTGAAACTAAACAAAAGGAATGCAATGAACTTAGGCTAAGATCAGGGTGCATTATTTCACCTAAAGAAGATACTGCCCTGCCACAAATTGAGTCTGAAATTCCAACAGTACCTAAACAATCGACTGTGATGGAAACAGAGATAAAACAAGGGAGGGACACAATCGACCAAAAAGATCCTAATAACCTTATTATTTCTTCTCCTCCATTCCCTGAGAGATTAATATTACCCAAGCCAATGGTCCCTTCATATTTTGATCTCATAGAGGAATTAAAAAACATTTGCATTAAAATTCCTCTCCTGCAGGCTATACAAGACATCCCTATCTATGCTAAAACAATTAAAGAATTGCGTGTAAAAAAATCTGTGTGGAAAGAAAAGACTTTACCAATTGTTCACGTAGTAGGAACACTGTGAGATTTACTTTTGGGTAAAGAAACACCAATAAAATATGAGGATCTGGGAAAACCCATAATTACAATACAAATCTATGGCCGCTCCTTTTCAAACAGGTTAGTCGATTTGGGGGAAGCTATTAATATCCTAACTATAGAAACCTGTGAAACATTGGGTATAACAGCCTTGGAACCCACCTCTACCTTGTTGGAACTTTCTGACAGATCTGTTGTTAAACCAGAAGGTACATTACAGGACATCCTGGTTTCTGTGGACTCATGGGAATACCCGACATACTTTTTTAGTTGTCAACCCAAAAAGTAGATTAGACGGACATCCCCTGATATTGGGATGACCTTGGTTAGCAACGAACGAGGCTTACATAGGCTGTCAAACAGCCAGCATGACCATTGCTAGGGGAGATGCCATAAAGAATATTGCTATATATCCCCCTGCCAAACCGAGTCTTGCCACTATAAATATTCACAAACAACCACATACATACTGGGAACAAAACATTCATTCACCATTTACAATAGTTGAAGCACTCGAATTCAAAGATCAAACTGAAAATGATGTGATCAATAAATTTATAAACCAACCATCTACTTTAGGGAATTTAAAGTGCCAAATGTTAAAAGCAGTTCTTGACAACGAAGAATAGGAAGACCCCTTAGCAGATACTGATTACCAACACATAGCCACGACTGTTGTTCGCAACACCATGCCAATTGAAATTGAGCGAGGTAAAATTTTAAATATCAACAACAGTCTGGATAGTGACCAACAACAAAATCTCGTTAAAGTCTTGAAAAAATACAAAGGAGCCTTTGCTTGGGACTACCCATACATGAAGGGTATAGATCCTCAACTGTGCATGCATCATATTTACAGTGAAAATGATGCTCGCCCTATTCGGAAGCCTCAGCGAAGGTTAAACCCGCATCTGAAAGACATTGTAAAAGATGAATTACAAAAGTTGCTATATGTAAACTTCATTTATCCTATTTTAGACAACAAATGGGTCTCTCCATTAGTGGTTGTTCCTAACAAGAATGGTAAGTGGAAAATCTGTGTGGATTACAGAGAAATGAACAAAGCCACACAGAAAGACCACTTCCCCCTCCCCTTTATTGATCAGGTCCTTGATACATTGGCAGGAAAGCGGTTATTTTCCTTTCTTGATGGTTTCAGTGGTTACAATCAAATCCAGATAGCCCCTGAAGACTAAGATAAAACAACCTTTACCTACCCCTGGGATACATTTTCCTATAGGGTATTACCATTCGGTCTATGCAATGCCCCAAAAACATTTCAAAGGGCCATACTTAGTATTTTTTTTGATTTAATAAATGAAGGGCTTGAGGTCTACATGGATGACTTTACTCCATATGGAGATGACTTCGATAAGGCACTGCAAACACTGGAAAAAGTATTGGAACGATGTATTGCTACCAGATTATGCTTGAGCAACGAAAAGTGTCACATGATGATGATCGAAGGCATAATCTTAGGATACTACATCTCTGCAGCTGGAATACAGGTATATCCAACAAAGATAGAGGTAATTCTCTTATTAGCCACAAATTGTACTCAGACAGAGAAACGCAGTTTCCTTGGATATCTAGGGTATTATCGAAGGTTTATAAATATTTTTTCACAAATTGCTGCGCCTTTGTATGCATTAACTGGAAATGTTGAATTCCACTGGTCTGACAAATGTGACGTTGCTTTTTCAGATTTGAAGAAATTGGTCTCGACTACACCAGTCTCACGTGGCCCCAATTGGGAGCTACCCTTTAATATTTCTTCGGATGCATCAGATACAACGATAGGAGCAGTTCTCAGTTAAGAGGAGGACAAGAAGCCCTACATTATTTACTATATCACCAAGAATCTCACTCTTGATGAACTAAATTATATAGTGACCAAAAATGAATTCTTGGTTGTCATTTATGCTATAAATAAATTTAGACATTACATAACTGGCTATCCAGTATTCCTGTATACTGATCATTTTGCCATTATATATTTAGCTAACAAACCTATTACAAATGGAAGAGTGACTCATTGGTTGTTGCTTTTACAAGAGTTCGATATAGCTATTAAGGACCACCCAGGGAAGGAGAATGTAGTTCCAGATTT
Source organism: Pinus albicaulis (assembly GCA_034641835.2). Taxonomy (NCBI): domain Eukaryota; kingdom Viridiplantae; phylum Streptophyta; class Pinopsida; order Pinales; family Pinaceae; genus Pinus; species Pinus albicaulis. The sequence goes on along the minus strand of CM076580.1, from coordinate 113,652,328 downwards.
CCTGTCTAGAGTCCCAAAGACAAATGACACACTGGAGGTAGATCATCAGTTCCCTGATGAGCATTTGTTTGTTGTGGCAGTAAAAGCGCCATGGTACGTAGATGTTGCGAATTATCTGGCAGTAGAAAAGCTGCCAAGACACTTGACAACAAAATAATGAAATTTGATTGTCCAACGTAGTGCTATATTCTTTTGGATTGGTAGATATCTTTTCCATACATGAGCTGATATGCATATATGCAGATGCATTCAAGAAGACGAGATTCATGACATCTTGAAGGCCTGCCATGATGAACCATGTGGCGGACATTTTGAATATCGCAGGACAGTGCATAAAGTATTACAAATGGGCTACTATTGGCCCACAATTTTTAAAGATGCAAAGAAATATGTACAAGCCTACGATAGTTGCCAAAGAATGGGCCGCCCTGGCCAATCCAACGAAATGCCATTGCAGCCACAGCTAGTAGTAGAACCTTTCGAATGATGGGTGCTCTACTTTGTTGGGCCATTCAACCCACCATTGAATCAGAAGGCCTACATAGTGGTTGCCATAGAATACGTGACAAAGTGGGTAGAAACAGTGGCTTTGCCAAGAGCTACAGAAAAGTCTGTGATTAATTTTCTTTTTGAGCTATTTGTGCGGTATGGCTTACCTAGGGAAGTGATAACTGATGGAGGGGCACAGTTTGTGGGACATAAAATTACGGCCACTCTACGGAACCACCATGTCACTCATAGAGTCACCTCTCCCTACCACCCGCAGGCGAACGGGCAGGTCGAAAGCACCAATAATGTCATTGAGGCAATTCTCACTAAAACAGTCTCAACACATCGTCGGGATTGGGCTACTAGACTACCAAAGGCCTTGTGGGCTTAGTGCACACCTTGGCGAAACACCACTGGATATTCTCCGTACCACGTGGTAATTGGAAAGGAACCAATTTTCCCCATTGAATTTGAGATAAAGACTCTTAGAACAGCCTAGGAGGTGGGGCTGGATTTGACAGAGGCCCAAGTTAGAAGACTCCAACAGATAAATGAATTAGATGAAGCACGACTACTTTCTCTACATCGCATTGCAATTATTAAGCAACAATGGGCTAAGTGGCATGACAACCTCATCAAAAAGAAGACATTCCAGAAAGGAGATTGGGCACTCCTCTACGACTCCAGATTCCAAGACTTCTTGGGTAAGTTGCAAACAAGGTGGCTTGGGCCATACAAAATTCAAGAAGTGCACAACAACGGTACCATTACCTTGACCACCATAGATGGATCTGGCTCTGCCTTTCGAGTCAATGGACACTGGGTGCACCTCTATCATAAACCACTCACAAAAGAGTCTTTCTGCCAGCGGGTGCATGACGATCCCACTCTCTAAATTTTAGCTGTAGGGAATAATGGCCTGGCAGCTTTAAGTTCATAAAAAAATGTTACTTCCTCTTGTAAATAGTGTATATATGCTTCCTGCATTTAATGGTAATTTACAGTTCTTTCCATCATTGTATAAAATAATTCCATTTTCTTTATTTTTGATTGTTTTGTTGTTCACAGCCGCGCTCTTTTTATTTTGTATGTTTGACAAATGTTCAATGGATTGAACAGTTGTCGTTCAATCCAATTGAATGACTGTTCTTTTAGCATGTTTTTTTTTTTGTTGTTCGATCTATTAAACAGTTGGTGTTCAATTGATTGAACGACTGTCGTTCAATCCAATTGAACGACTGTGTTTTTAGTGTATTTTTATTTTTTCTGTTCAATCCATTGAACAATTGCTATTCAATCCATTGAATAGTTGTTGTTCAATTGATTGAACAACCGTTGTTCAATCCAATTGAACGACTGTTGTTGTTTTTAGTGTGTTTTTTATTTTTATTTTTATTTATTTTTATCTTTGTTGTTCAATCCAATTGAATAGCTGTTTTTTTAGCGTGTTTTTTTTTAATATTTTTTGTTCATTCGATTGAACAGTTTTTGTTCAATTGATTGAACAAGCCGTCATTCAATCCAATTGAACGGTTGTGTTTTTTTAGCATGTTTTTTATTTTTATTTATTTATTTATTATTTTATTTTTTATGTTCAAAGTAGAAATTTTTTGTTTTTTGTCTTTTGACGATTTCCTTTTAATATCCACTCTTCCTTTACACATTCTTTCCATAAAACCCATTTTATAGAAAAGGAATTTGCACCTAAAGAAGAGAAAAGCAATGATATTACTAATATTATGTTTTTTTTGAAACTTTGATGGAAATCTCTACTTCAGAAGCTGACATTGGTTATCTATATAATGAATGGTTGGAAATCTCATGTTCAGACATATTATCATACAATTCATTACCATAGTCTTATGCTGGTGTATCTTTTTACACTCTCAAGTGGTAATTCTCTTCGGCATGAGGATATAGGAATAAGAGAATCATTTGTATTGGCATTATTTTTACTTCTTACACCATCCCTAACCCTTAAGGAGTTATTGAGAATCCTTCCATTTATAGTAAAAATAAATTATATCGTTGTGAAAATTTTAAAGAAGAGAGAATAGGGGGTCTCATTACGAGCTAGCCTACCATGATCATGAGGATCTAACAGGTGACATTCCCACATGGCCACCACACCAGGGTAGTGACCTTCTCCACAACTAAAATTCTTGAAGGATATGAGGTCTCATCACAAGCCGACCTGATCACTCTGTTCAATCCCCGTGAATGGCACTATGACTATCTGGCCACCACACTAACATAGTGGTCTTTCCACAAAACAAGCAAAATGTCTACTTTTAAATAGAATATTCTGGCTCATTTCTGAGTTAAAACAAAAACCCTGTCAAGGATATGGATGCCTGCTGGAAGTAGTGGCTCTTCTTGTGGTAATGGAGTATTTTTATGATAGCAGCCAATTATTTTTATATGCCCCTATTTCCTATTGATCCATTCCTGAAGATGAGTGCACTGTTTGAATAAGTGTTATCGTTATCAAAACCTATATGCATAATCAACTATGATTTTATATGAATTATCTAATCATGCTGAATTAAGTGATAACAACATCAATCATAATCTGTCACCTGTCATGCTTCCCTCATACTATGCCGTCAAAATAGGAAATCTTTTCTACTCTGCTTTTATCCCTTTTTGGTCATTTCCACTTGATGTACATTTGCGATGATTGCCAAATTATGACTTCTAGTTCATGTGCATTCATTATTACTACCACCTTTCCTCTTTTCTTGTGCTTGAAGGTCGTGGATGCCCTTCTGTCATTGGAGGGGGTACAAATATCCATAATAAACAGGCATGCGAATTAACCATGCGACTCTGTTTGGATATGATGATTAGACAATATAATCATTGCATTAACGTCATGTAGTCACATTTCTAATAATATATTTTATAAAATCTGCATGCAGTCTTTATATTTTTTTTAACTAACAAAGCCGAAAGAAGTGCATGCAGAAGGGTGAAGAAACCAGTTTCGAAAACATAGTAGCCATGGGTGGAAATTCTCTTCAGAATGAACCCACAATATTTCAAGTCTCATAAGTAGCTCGCACCATTCTCCAGCAAGCTGGTTGGATTCCATATCTAAACATACTATAAGGGTTTAATATAGTGACAACAATTGAGTTCCTGTAGAACCTGAGGGAAGGGCACACCATAGTTAAAGGAAGAATTATACCAGTCTCTGAAGAAGTAATTTCTGAGGTCTCCAGACTTCCAATAGAAGGGTAAAAGTGGACTGATAAACATGTCCTCATAAAAGAAGCAGTTTCAGTGTATCAGGATCCAGATGAGCAACTGGTATGAAAAGGAAAAGGTATTGACCCTGTGTCCTTAAAGTAGCCTTGGAAAGAACTGGAAGTATTCATCCAAAATTATATCACATGTGACGGACTCCAGGATGTGGTAAAGTCTCATCAACTCAAACCGTTAGCTGTTCTCAAACAAAATATTTCAGTTAATTTGCCTTTTTTCTTGATTTCTATATTGCATGATACCGTTGTTCGGATTAGGAAAGCTAAAAAACCTCAAACAGCTGTCAACCACCATGGCCTGATAAAATTGATTATTATTCATGAATTAAACAAACATCAATTAACATGGGATAGCTTTGTCAATCCTACCCTACTTTCCCTTGAAGAAAACACCGACAAAGCTGAAATTGAACTTCCAAGAACAATGATGCCTAGGAAAGCTACAGGGAAGAGAACCCCTGTTTCGACCTCAGAACCAGTAAAACGGAGACGGTTTGAAAGATTAAAAATATAGAAAAATACCTCAACATTTATAGATGATACAAGGCCATCCTATACACCACCTCTGAACCCTCAAAATGCATCTTTACAAGAATATGAGGAGGAAATGGCTCAAGTGTTAGAACAAATGAGAGCATCTTGCGAAATTAGGAACCCATCTGAACAATCCGAGGAACAGAGGGACCATTCGAACCAGTCTGCCTCTACTGGTAGCTCTGGCCATACTGAAATCCTACCTTCCAATGATGAATTGCAGGATTTTTTTTCCATACATGAGCTAATATCTTTTCTATTTGTTTCCTTATTCCTGACAATTTGAAGTACTTAAGTAGTCCACAATCTCTTAGGTCTCTTACAGTACCTGGATCATTCAAGGAAATCATATCTTGTTCTTCATCTTCTCTTTCCCTCCATGTATTCGTCATTATAATTCGATGGAAACCTGAAATACAACCATAAGATCCATTAGATTCCAATCATTGCAAAAAACTAGGCAAATTTTGCGAACAACATGAAAATCAAAAACTTTAATTGCGCCCAACACACTCCCTGGGCTGAGATAGTGCATTACACATGCAGGTACCCTTCATTGTACCTACTATGCAATGCAGATTTCGAAATTCAGGGGTGTGTTGCCCTCATTTTGGGCAGAATTTACCCTAGGGACCTAAAAACCCTAAAAATTTGCAAAGAATGGAAATGAAATGAATACTAAAGGGAAGAGGAGGTTCATGGCACTAACCTGGATCAAACGACAACGAAATCTTTCCACAGAAATGACTACAATCAACGACTGAAGTTTGGGGGCAAAATCAGGTTCAGAGCTCCAAAATGCAAATGGTAACTATGGAATGGTAAAAATGAATAGTGAAACTACTTTTTATAGTCATTTAATTGTTGGCAAGTTAAATTTATTGCTATGACTATATTTTTATTATGTTTTTATCATGAAACATGTATTTTCAATCCATTTGATGTTGTTCTGAACATGAAATACAACTAATGAACAGATTAGTCGTGCAGATTTATTCAAAGAATGACTTGACCACAAAGCATACTTTTTCTCCTTATTTTTCGAGCTTTGTTAAAAATGAAAAAGGATTTGAAGCGCACTTTTATCTCTTTTTCGAGCTTCGATAACAACGAAAAAGGGAACCCTGGAGTCTTCTTTCAGCTCTTTTCAGACTCCTATAATGTGAAAATATTGCCGAGCACTTGTCTTTTTGAGCTCATTAAAGTAAATGAATCGATATCTACTCAGTATAAGTTTAACCCTTTTCCGGATTGAGATATATTATTTACGAAAAAGGAATACCTTGGTTAAACATGACCAAAGAGGTTCTCTCAGATATTATTTTACACTTTTTTGGATCTGAGTGACAAATTTACGAAAAAGTACTTTTGGAGTTCTCTTTCGTGCTCTTTTTTAGAATCTCTAAATATGAAAAAGGACCGAGCTATCACTATCGTTAAGCTCGTTAAAACATAAAATAGCGAAGGGCTTTTCGATCATGGCAAGAATCGAGTTTCATTCATCACTAGACTCGTTAAATTATTAAATAGCGATATTTTATTCGCCCGAAGGGTTGAATTATAGATCAAGCAAATGTTATCCTCCTCAAGCTTGTTAAAAAATAAAGAGGTATTGGTTGACAAATGATTGGGGAAAATTTGGGAAAAGTAAGCAAAGTTTCTTTTTGGTAGCAAGTCGTTCTTGAACATGACACTTCTTTCACTCCATGTCCGTGACTGTTTGGGTTGGGTAATCATCTTGACAGTTCATTCACACCTATGGTTCATCATACCTTCACTGCGGTTTTGGGTCAATGCTGCCAACTCATCATAGTGTCGCCGATATGTTCAAGAGAAGTCATCCAGTGATTAAAAACTCATCCTTCTGCAATACTCATAAACCTTCATTTCATGACCATCATCCCTGAAAATTGCTATATCAAGTCATACCCTTGTCTCCGAAATCAGTAACTCATGTTTTGCAATAAGGTGACTTCCTGTCGATGAAAAGTCAATATCCAGGAAGTTCACTTAGAAACATCAGATTCCAGTACCATGAGGCTTGTTACAACATCGACAATATCCTCACTTACGGACCTTTGGCTGAAAGATTTTGTTTAGCGTTCGACATCAAATAATTTATTCACGCCTTAAAAATGTATTGCAGTACCTTGATAACCATTGACGTTAATGGTGGTTCTCTCGTGTTTGTTAATAGCTCACATCATTGGCTGGTAATCAAACGATGTCTTTCCATGTTCGACTACAAATCATATATTCGCATGGCTAGAATTGTACCCGAATGATCAAGTGAACGAGATAAGAAGACCCCGGATCTAGTTTCAGCCATCTGGGCTGCGATTTTAGGATTTTTGTACACATCATATGTATGGTGACCTTACATACAGATTGTCATCCAAACTTGGGCCTATATCTGTAGGCATGTCTGCATCTAGGCAACATTTCGATGAAGATGAATTTCTGAATTATGTACATGTTATTAGATTGTTTTATGTGCTGAATATGGGAATGCCTACCCTCAGAAATTATGATCAAAAGAGGATATTTCATGATGTAATGTATTTTAATATTGATGTAGGTGACCACTCCGCTTCATTTCCAGACTCATCACAATGTAAATCATCTCAATCAAATGTTCTTATTATTTGGATCTCATGCTTTAGGGGGCAATTGTTATAGGTAAATTTGGGCACCATTCCCAATGACCTGGTTAACTGGGCATCATCTCCAGGATCAATGATCAAGGGTCTATCATTCCCTATCATTTCATTTTCTACATGCCCTAAGGCAAGAAACAAGACAAATCAAGAAAGACTTTCATCAAGCAAAGGTTTCCATGGTTTGAAGCTTATTATATAGCATATGAGAGCTCACCAACGTAGGCTCTAAGGGGCCTAAGTGCGTTGCATATGCAGGTAGCTCCATGCAGGGCTGCTCTTCAAAGCACTTCCTGACATTCACAGGTGTGTTGGTCACATTGGGAGCGAAATTCTCATTGTTTTGGAATCTCCACTTGGCCAGTGCTTTCTAGAAGAGTTCACGTGTCAAGCTTCGGATCCAAGTGTCCATTTGACATCTACATGACTGGAAACATGTCTTGCCTATTTTTGGAAAGTTATTGATTGCAAAACAACCTACAGTTCATCTATAAATTGAGCACAAATCTAAGTGCTTGAGAAGGAAGAATTTGAGTAGAGAAATGCTAGAGAATTTTCAATTAAGAGCTAGATTTGTGAAGCTGCTGCTGGAGAGATTTATACTGTGATGAGGCTTGGGAACATTGCTGGAAGGTCACTTCAAATCAGTCACTAGGTTGTAACCTCTCCTTCTATCATCAATAAAGTGTACTGCTTATTTTTCCATATATGCATCTGTATTGGCTTTGATTTTCCATATTGCAAGATCTTGGTTGATGTATATGGTTTATGCTTTACTGATTTAGCTAACTAGATTGAATAGATATCTATATTATTTCATCTTCTATTGTTTCAGTGTTCTTTCTTGCAGGAAGCATTCAGCTCACAAACCGCTTGAATGTGAAGCTGCAATGGAAGTGACAAAAGGAGCCATTTGGAAGCGACTGAACAAGTAAGCCTCCAATCCTCTCTGTGCATCTGTTATGAGCTAGGAGAAATAGTCATATAGTCTTTCACCTGTTGTTCTAGACTAGCACCTGTCTAGGGAAGCATGATTTATCTGTAATTCACAATTCTGGCCCAACAGTAATCCTGCCAAAAGCTTAAATTTCCTATTGGAACAGAGGATCTATCTGTGATAAAAGAGTAATTTTTTATAAAGCTGATCAGTAAAGGTTATTTACTTTATCTTTTTAAACTGAGTAAGGACTGATATAGATTTTCATACTTATATCTTTAAAAGAGGAATTCTTATGGATAGTGAATAAGAGAAATTTTCATTGTTTATCAAAGATATTATTTATTTGAAATTTCATTCCTTTAACTATTTTATTTTCAAAAAGCTTAGAAATTTCAAAAGATTTCTATCAGAGATATCTCGTTCACCCAAGTGAATCGCCAATTGTTGAGCTATACAAAAACCCCCCATTTATTTTTATAAATAGGGACCCTTTAGAAATAAATAGGAAATTATTTTTATAATTTCCTAAAATAAAAAATCTTAGAAAATAAATATTTTCTGTTTTTGCCTTGTTCTTTTAAAGCACATCGCATATCACATATCTTATTTAAATTTCAAAAAGACCCATAAAACGTAAAAGATGCGAATTGCGATATGCGCTCAAGCTTCTTTGAAGATATGATTTAAAACTTTATAAAAAGATTCAATCATCGTTATATTTACTTTATCACACCGCACTTTACTTAATCAATAAAAAATATTTAAGAGAAAAATGATATAAGTTGCGATACCCGCGGAACTGATTAGCAAATAAACCAATAAATATAATATCTTCAGCTATCGTGGTCACTTCAATTTTATAGAAAAATCGCAATTCGCATTTCGCTCAACTTATAATATACGCTTAATCATTATCCCATAAAAGTTGTGATCTACGATTTGCGCAGATCGCATTTCACAGCCTTTAAGGGTTAGTATCACGAAATATTATAAGTTATAATTTGCAATATGCACATTAACTTCATTTAATGAAATCAAGCGTGTAAAACACCTTGTGTCATATCAAAATAAAATTTAAGATCTTAACGACTTTAAAGCGATTGATAAATCTTACGTGTGGAGATATCTGAAATATTAAATTAGAAATTATGAAGGATGATTGATGTTATATTTTAATAGATTGATATCTTCTCGCGTGTGTTTGAAGTAAATGTTTGATTTATTTCTTTGATACTCCATACTTGTAAAAATTCGCTTTACTTTCAGGAAGCCAGTTAACGGATTGAAGAAGAGCGAAATGAGTAAAAAGGGTAAAGAAATTTCTCAGACGTCGTCCACAGAAGACACAGATATGTCTCCATTATTCTCAGATACCGTCTGCAACAAAGACTGCGACAGTTCGACATGGGAGGCAATGTATAAACTCTTTGAAAATGAAGGACCAAGGGTGATAAACAAAGTTTCTTCAACATGCACTGCTTCTACCTATGACGCAACTATTTTTGACGTTGCATGCTCATACATGCACAGGATAGCTGCAAGACCAAATATTCTTCCTTATACAGACATGGTTAAGTGGGCAATTGACCACTTAAAAATTGAAGATATAATGTTCAAGAATTAGAGGGGAGAAACTATGGGTTCTTTTAGGGTAGAGGATTTAACAGAAATGTACCATCTACCACCCCCGCAGCAGAAATACGACAAAGAATATTTGCAAAATTTTAAAGGGGAATATTCAGACCTTATCAAATTCATCCAAGAATGGAAGGATAATCAAGGGAAATTGAAGCAAGATAAGTTTGGTACGTACCAAATTTCCCAAATTCTTAATCCTTACTGTTATGCTGCTGGTATGTTATGTAGAATATTTTCCAAACCAGATAGCACTAGATTCTCAAGAGACTGGGTTCCCCTAATTGACGCAATCATCAATTCATCAATTTTAAATTGGGCAGACATTTTATCCAATAACTTAGCCAAGCACATAACTGAATATAGGAATAAAATAAGTATTTCATTCAGAGAAATACCTCCCTTTTATATGTATGCCTATGTCATGGATGCTATCTGTTTCACTTCTAGTTTTCCTACCATGGGTTGGAAATGGACTACCAAGGACCCTACCCCAATTCACATCTACCACAGAGAACTCTGGGATTTATATTTCCACGTGCACTTCTATAAAGTCTGTTATGGAGTCATATTACCTATACACCAAATGATTTGTAACAAAAGGGCCCCTAGGGTTTCTGAAGAAGCCAATGTAGACATTATTCCAGTAGCTAGATGGTTTGCTGAAGAAAATTTTACATATATTAGAGTATTCGGGAGTTATGCTTCTCCCCATGTTTTACCCTATTATGTTCCCGATAAGTTACTTGCAAAAGAAATAGCCTATCAGCTTGTCAATGGTGTTCGGAAGCAACTGAAGGATGCTAAAAAGGATATTTGGCCTAATTTCCCTCTACAATGTGGCACCTTTGCTTTGTCTAATATCGACCGTACTTACAAGGAGGTTCCCAGAATTAAGTTATTGAAATTGGCATTTATGCCAAGAAGATTATATGATCCAAATGATGTGATTAAAAATTACATCACAGAGCTTAAGATGAATCCTTTCGTAAAGGAGGAAGATGGATTTGATGATCTCTTCCAGGGCATAGAAAATTTCTCAGATATTATCAAGTATGTATCTAGTCAACTAAGTCAAAAGGGTGTTAAAGTTTTTCAAGAATACAGAAACAAGAGACTAGAAAAAGTCCCTCTAAATTTGTTAACTATTGAAGATGAAAATAAACACACTCCAAGTGTTAGTCTGGATGATGAAATAAAATAAATTTCTGAAGATGACTCAGGTCAGTCACAACAACAATCTGATAATTCGGATCACTCTGAAAATGAATCCAAATCTAAGAAGGAAAACTCAGAAAAGATAATTGACCAAGTTATTCAGGAGATAGAAATGATGGAGGAAACAATAAATAATGCGACAGAATCAAATTCTGAAATAGTTTAGCACAGTCATAACATGCTAGATCAGTCCAGTTTACCGCAAGCAAAAGATCTTAGAAATGAATGGGAATAATTTTCCGAAGCAATAAAGACTCCTAAAGAAAATTCTAATACTGATCAAGCAACAAGTTTCGAAACACCAAAACACTCACGGAAGATAGTGGAGACTGTTAATCCACTGCAAAGAGTTCCAAAAATACATGATAAAGAAATCATACCGGCCTACCCCACAGATCAGATAGTTTTACAGATTGAAGATATCCCTTCATTAGATATTTTCTACAGTCCTAGTTACAAGTCTGTAGTCAAAAGAAGTAAAAGAATGAGACTTGATCAAAAAAATCCAAAGCCTACAGATGAATCAGTTGATGTACTATGGAAGTATTCCTCAGATGATCCCACTAAACATCTAACCAAATTATCACAGTATGCAGGGGCATATGCTACCGCTACTGTTGATAAAGCCACTGAGGTTAGAGTATTTTTAAAACAAAAGGAAGCCAGAGTACAAGAATTAGAAAATTTGTTGAATGAAGATAAATCCAATTCCAGTGAGCAAGTCAAAGTAAACACAACCCAATTTCATAAAGATATTGAAAGTCTCAAATTGCAGCATCAAACAGAGCTTAATGAAAAACAAGCACAACTGGAAATAACAATGACTAAGTTACAGAGTCAACCACAATTAGAACAATTTGTCAAAGAAGCACTTCATTTAAACACCAAGTTAAAGAAAGAACAAGAAGTGTTTTGTCACCAAGCCTCTATGATTGATTCTTATTGTTATTCAATTAAAATAATAATCCAACAGATAGCAATCCAGACACTAGAATGTGGAAGGCTTCATAAGAAAATTGAAGAACACATTCAGTGGCAAGTTTCAGATTCGAGAAAGCAAGCTAATCTACCTCAAGTAGATAAGCTTCACAAAGAAATTTTATTCACAGAATGGGAAGAGAAAATCAATCAAGCAGAGAAAGCAGCGACCAAGACATCCAAGATATCAAGTGATATTATTTCATCTATGTGTGAGCAACTGTCTAAAACATAACTTCTTAAGGAAAACACGTCGATGTTTTTTCAGAAACAAGACAGGTAGAAATGAAGTGGAGACAGAGAGCACATACACATGAGGAAATGATTAAAAAGGTAAATAAGTTTGATTAGGAAAATTACTGGAATTTTCTGATCAAACCTTACCATCAACATCAAACTCTTCAGTCTCTTATAGATTCAACAAAAATATCTTAGTCAGTAATCTCAAATGCTATTTTCAAGGGATAGATTCGATCACGGATTTCACAGCCAGCTCAGCTCAAAGCAATGTTAGATATTTTCCAACTTCGTGACCACATTCATAAAGAAGGGCATGATTCACAAAATCAGGATTGTTAGTTTAATTTCCTAGATTGTTGTTTAAGTTAGCTTTTTGAGGAAGGTTGTTTGAAACCTCCTCTATATTTTTGTAATAATTTATTTTAGTTTATAGTTAGTTAGTATTTAAACCCTTCTCATGCATTTAGAGAAGGGTCCAAAAATTTGTCAAAAACATTTGCAAAGAATGCACTATTGTAACTTTGTGAGTGCTTCGACGAATTAATGTAACACATTCTGTTATCTTATAACAACTAAAGTTGTTTAACTGATGTTGCACTACTGTACTCTTTAAATTGCTCGAAAGTGAGAAGGAACAGATTCATTGTTGTCAGTTTACATGAGTAGAACTTCGTACATATGGTACTTCTATTCACTTGTATTAAGTCTTATTTCATAAAATTGACAATTATCTTTTTATATTTGAAATGTCATCATATATGAATATTACATGCACTTATGTTCTAATATTTAGCTATGGTTTCTTATTGAATATGTAATCACATTGAGAAATGTGATATTTCTATCACAATTCTTCTATGCAAACTACTTTGTTAGAAGAATCATTTTACATAATTTTCATCTCTTTCGATTGTTAAATGATCTATATTACTAATAGTTGAAGGATATTATTTTAGATCGCATAAAGGAAAAACACCCCAGGTATATATTAGATTAATTATTTAGATAGATGTTGTTAAGCAGGTAAATCCTCTCTGCGGACATAGACGATCCCTCTAGCCCTAGAGTGGGTCTAGAAACAAAGAGACATGCTAGAATGTAGGTTCCTAACTACAGAATGAAAGAGGACACGGTAGATCGACCTATCTGGAATCTAATGCTGTTGTTGCAGTTGTAGTAGTGGTGGCCTCTCTCTCCTGCCTTGGAAAATCACAATCCTTTTGCATTCATGCTCGGATACCTGCACATAACACAGTGAACAAGAGCAGCATACAACATAATAATTCCATTCATAATCACTAACCAGTCAAAGAGGGCTAAGCACGCTGCGTCAAATCAAACAACATAACACAAAACGGGAACCCAAATGCTAGTCATGTATATATTCATAGATGGAAGAGGTACAACCGATGCTTTGACATCGCAGTCTCCTCCAGCGGGGTTCAGCCGAAGCGCGTCTCAGTACTTGTCAAGGGATTCGGATGAGATGAGGGCATGGACTTAAGCTATCTCAACGAAGTTCCTCCTTGTTCAATCTCTTTCACAATTCAACTCAACTATAGTATCAATTCTCCAAGTTCAGTTATTCAGCTGTTCAACTATTTTTCTATAATGTGTTCAACTAGTTTGCTATAATGTGTTCAGCTAGTTTATGCAAAGAGAGATAGCTTCTTTTTATAGAGGAAAAGGAGGAGGTTGGGATCCCTACAAAGGTGGGAGGGAGGCCTATCATTTAGTAGGTTTTCATGGGAGGTGGAAACCATAAACTAAAGGAGGGATTCAGTGGTTATTTAATCCAACCACTCCCAATGACTCATCCTTGAAGTTGTTGAAATGGAATCTTCGCCTTTATTTTTAAAAAAAATTCCATAAACAGCTTAGCGTGGGTGTCTAACTGGCACAGAGCGCCAACTGGCGTGGGCCCAGTGTTAATTTTCCCAATCAGCATGGGGGTGTAACTGGCTACTCATGCCAAGGCAAAAAAAAGGGTTTTTACAGCTCTGCTCAGGGAATTGTCAACAGAAGGAATATTTCTCTCATGTAAAGGGATGCAATGATGGTATTTGCAAGGCATGAAACTTCTTATTAGTCACAAAAATTTCCCTCCAATGTGCGAGTTGGGGATTGCAGGGACAGTGACAAAATGTTGTGTAACAGATGCCCCCTAAAGCATGAGGTCCGAGGGAGAGGGAGGGGTGAAATGCTTTATGAGAACATGTTCGAACCAAACACCGCTGTCGGAAAACCTGCAATTACAAATACAACTAATATCTATGATACATGAATATGTGGCATGGATGCAACCATCCATGTAGAGTACATAAAAACTGAGATCTAAGGTATGGACGCAACCATCTGGTAGTAAGGATCAACAAATAGACTCAAGTATGGTTGCAACCATCCAATCAAAAGAGTCATGCAATAAGTCATGATAATCCATAAAAATTCGCAGCTTGGATTTTATCAGACAAAACCGAGGGTCTTGCACTCCATCTTGACCCGAACAAGTACAATTTCAAGCATGCGAATATATGAGCTGAAGTCAACATGTAGGAAAATCGTCTGATTACCAGCCAATGATGAAAGTCGTTAACAGACACGAGAGAAACCACCAATAATGACGATGGCCCTCAAGGTACAAAAGGTACAATATACAGAATGTGAACAGTGATCTGACATCGAACACATGCAGAATCACTCGATCGAAGGCCAATGATGTGAACCTTGCGTCGAATGCGAAAAACCTGCCATTGAGGCATGCAGGCTCCAAGGTACCAAAAGGGAGTCTCTAGATCAAATTCATGGATAATGAGTTGAAGTCGACAGGAAGTGACCTGGTCGAAGGAGGGCCATAATGTTTCCAACATCATCGACATGAGACAGAGTAACATGATGAAAGTGAATCAGGACAAACAAAGAATCAGAGGAAGGTTGACAACTGCAAAGGCAAACTTCTCTTGAACATATCAGCGACACGACACTGGATTTGGCATTATTTGACATCAAGGGATCTGAGGCCATGATGATGTGGGAAAGAGAAAATGAGAGGTCAAAAGAGATTACCCAAATGCATGGAGGCGAAAATGATGAAATGAGATGTCCCCAACCCGACACGAATGCAGACAAGTGTCATGTTCAAGAGTGACATACTGCCAACATAACTAGAACTGGGTTCCATTTTCCCCCACCATTTCTGGCGAGTACCCCAATTATTTTTTTAAAACAAGCTTGAAGGGGATAACATATGCTTGCAATGTAAGTTTGTCCTTCGGACAAATCCATCCTAGTACATTTTACGAGCCCTAGGAAGGAGGAACTCGAGTAACGTCACGACGACGAAGTCCAATGTCATCAGGGTTTAACGAGTTTGAAAAGGGGAGAACTCGACATCTTTTCATGTTTAGAGAGTTTGAAAAGAAGGCAGAAAATAAAATTCCAGCAGTCCCTTTTCGTAGATAGGCTCTTAGATCCGAAAAGGTAGAAAAAAATATCTGCAAGAACCTCTTAATCACGATAGGCTAAGGTATTCCTTTTTTGTAAATAATCCATCCCAGCCCGAAAAAGGAGTAAACATATACTGGGTAGATATCATTTTGCAGCCATTTAATGAGTTCAAAACAACAAGAATCTCGACAATCTTTTCAATTTTAGAGAGTCAGAAAAGAGCTGAAAGACGACTCCAATAGTGACTTTTTCATGTTTTTACCGAGTCTGAAAAAGTATAAAATATAACTCGTTGCTTCATCATTGTCACATGAAAACCTATCACTACATAAGAGACACGTGTAAAACCCATTTCTCGAATATAATATAATATAATAAAATAATCAAAAAATATGTCTTAAAACCTAATTAGGGTTGTGAAAAAGTTATAAAATGCCAAAAATGGTAAAAATAATTGCTTTTCACTTTTTACCTCTTGTGGAGTAATAGTTACCCATTTTACTGTGTAATCTTGCAGCGACGATAGCGGCCAATTTAGCAGACCAATCTAGGGAAAATTTTAGGGGCGAATCTTAGCCCAAAGGCGAATTTTAAGGGGTTTTGAATTTCGATAGGGCGAATTTTTTATATAAAACCCATTTTATATAGTTTTATAAAGTTATCCCTATAATTATTTTAAAATTAATTAATTATTAAGTATTAGCCCACCAAAATAAATGCGCATAAAACTGAAAAAATGGTATTCGCTCCCGATTTTATTTGTTTGGAGCAGATTTCAATGGCATTCGCTCTTGATTTTCTTTGTTTGGAGCAGATTTCAATGGCATTCGCCTGGATTTACTGGGTCGGAGGGAGGCGTTGGAGTGATTCGCCCCATTTTTTCACTGGTTGGGGCTTGGAAGGGGCTTGGAAGTTGACTGTTGGATGTGCAAACCTACCAGATCAACTATTGGAAGTGGAAACTTACAATATCTGGACGCATTGACCGATGAAAGATGCACGCATTGACGAGGGCAACAAGAATCAACATCTGGTTCCGGGAGACGGTAGCTTCCTGGAAAGGGATTTAGAGTAACAAGGTCCAAGATAGTCCATTTCCCCAGTGCCATGGAGCTAAACCCACGCCGCGAGGAGGAGTTTGGGCAGTGGTGTTGGCCCTTGGGTTGCAACTGTAATTGCATTTTTTTTATAAATTTGCTGAGTCCGAATGCTTCAAGTGTGCTGTGATTTCTTTGGCGAGTCTAACAGCACTCTGTAATTATTATTTTTTAATAAATTTTCTAGTCTGAATGTGCTGGACCGCTGGTGAATGCTGGTGATTGCTTCAAAGTTCAACGAGTCTAACAGTGTGATGAATGCAGGTGCTTTGTGCTAGTCAATGGTGAATGCTTAAGAACACACAAGAAGTTTCAGAGGTTCAATGTGTGAAGAGTGCAAATGTTCCCTTGATGCGGTTTAAATTCAGTGGGATTTCGATTGATCTCTTATATGAAAGGCTTTCTTTGAGAACAATTCTGAAAGTAAGTGCGATATTCAGGTTTTGAAATTAATATATTGATATTCATTGTCTTTCTTTTTTGTGAATATTACATTGCACATTTTCATGTTCATGATAACTTCCCTTCCGAATGATAGAAAAGGTGGACCATGGAGTAAAGGTGCTGTAGGTTGTAGAGTAACATGAAATTTTACAATATGGGTTTGGTCATTTATAATCTTCTCAACAATGTCTGTTGCTGCTCTAATGTTAATAAGTGAAAAAAGAGAATCTCAATGCACAATTGAGACATTTTCATATGATAGAAGGAAGTTGGAACTAACTTATGATATTGTAGCCTAAAATCTAGACTATGAAAGAAAGAGAAACAAATGAAATTTTAAACGAACCTAATGCTGGGTAAAGATTCAAGAAAAGCAATTTTATTTGCAGTCATCTTTCATTCTCTCATGAATCGAGTGAAATTTCTCATGGAAGTTCTAATTGACAAGTTCTAGTAGTTTGTGTGAGATAGGGGGTAAAGTGATTGAAAATGCACAATTGATGGATTTGCATATCATACAAGGAAGTTGGAATTAACGATTTTGTGGCCTATAATTTAGATTATGAAAGAAAGAGAAACAAATGACATTGTAAAAAAACCTAGCGTTGTTAAATCATAGCAAGTTTATTTGCACTCGTCTTTCATTCTCTCATGAACTGAGTGAAATTTCTTGGGGAATTTCTAATCAACAAGTTCTAGGAGTTTGTGTCAGTTTTGGATAGACTCGTAGAGTGATTAGCTTGTGGCTGCTATAAACTCTTTTTGTCAACCCATGGATACATGGGTTAAATTTTCACTTGATTTGCAGTTTCCAATTATTTGACACTAAGAATCATTGGCTGACTGTGATGATTGGCTGACTTATTTCTTCTTTTTTGCCCCTTTTCCTTAGATGGTCATGCATGGGAGGGGAAGTTCCAGTGAATGTATGATTTGTGGTGTGCATTTATCTATTTGTTAACTCTTTGGTAACATCCCATGACTTTTATTTCAATGGAAGTTGGTTAAATAAAAACACTAAGTGCTAATTAGGAGTTTTAAATGTTTGATACAATAACTAATTTTGGTTTATAGGATCCCAAATGTGCTTTTTTGGGCCTAAAACTTTACGTGGCACCCCTGTGTTTACAAATCATGGAAAACATTTGAATCTTTTTAGGTTATTTCCAAGCCATACTGGACGTGTTTCACTACCTAAAACATTTCCAGATATTAAAATACAGGTGGTTGAATTTCTTGCAATTTAGGTTAAAAACACAAATTTTGGTCAAATTTTGTTAATGCATTGAACCCTCGCCAAATTTATCAAATCATGTTGTGACATGAGGGAAGAGCTTGTAGATTGGCTTCCATGAAAAATGGCCAGGACCTAGGTTGGTCCTGTACACGTTGGTTTACAAGGGGCTTTGATACCAAGAACAATTATAAAAAGCTGCAAATAATGTTTTAAAATTTTGATATGATAGCAGTCCATGACTCCATGCTCATGAAATTGGACAGCATACCATATTCATATTCTATTTGTTGAGTGTTTCTTGCAGCTTTAGAATGCAAAATAAACTGGTTATTGAATGCAAGAGTTGAAATCCCAGAGTAACTCTGCCATGCATGCGGGAATCTCACCCAAGCTAGTATGCCACATGTAAGAGTAGAGCTCCCAGAATGAATACGCCTTGTAGGCCTAGATAAATGCACCCTACTAGAAATAAGATGAGGTTGTCTACAAATCAATTTGTCCACATGAGAGACTCTTCCACAGGTGTGCCCTCTTTCCATTAAAGGCCAAGTGCTCTACCACCAAAAGGAGAACATGCTCGGAGCAACACGGTAAATTAACAGTTTGGTGTCAGGCATGCTCTATCCCATTAAGGTGCCTATTATGATGGACGTATCGTGATTTACCCTGCAATTTGAGGTGGTTTCATTGCTTGCTTACATATTTTCTCCTATTTGTCTATGTAAACATGTGTTTTAGGGTGTAGAGAAACCATTCTTTAACAATAAGTTGACCTGAAGAGAAGTGAAAGTTGGTTATGCAATCGGTTAGTGTTGCATTCTTCTATGTTTGGGTCAAGGAAAGGAGTTTCATAGATCTGGGATTTCTAGGAATTTACAATTATATTGAGTTGCATTAGGGGCTTTACTTTTATTCTGCGTATGTATAGGGGATGGGTTTTCCTGAGGTCAACAATGGATGCCCCCTTGTGTCATTACGCCTTAGACATATCATTTTGGTTGTACATTTTCGTCTTTCCGATGATTATTGCATGGATGGAAATTTTGATATATATTCATGCCATTGGTACACATTTAACTTAAGTGGAAAGTTGTATAACTATTGGATTGATATTATAAGAAAGAGGGGGAGGGGTCTGTTCCATGTTGAAGTGTTGATATCCAAATTTTTTCTTTATTGATTTTTAAAAAGAGCTCCAAAGCTCACAAGAAGGATAAGAAAATGAGCAATTTTTTTAACGTTGAAAGAATATGTGTCCTCTTTTTCTCATACAAAATTCTGAGTTCCTCAAGGGTCATGTGGAAGGAGATGAAAAATAATTCAAGGTATGTTTAGATCCTTAATTTTATAGTCGAGAACCCAACTCATGGATGAAGAAGTAGAATGAAAGATTTTGTTACTATATGTAAGGAGATGTACCTTAATGTCAAGGGTTGTATAGTTAAGTAATATGGAAAAATTGGACTTGGGAATAAACTTGTGGGGGTCAACAACTTTGAAATTCAGCAACTCGAGAAAACAATGGAAATGACTTAGCAGAAAATGGGTAAGCATTAAAAAATGAAAAATATTTCATTTTTTCATTTAAAATTATGTATAAACTAGCAACAATATATAATCATATTTCCATACCATATGAAAATAAGATACATATATAAAAGGTGTAAGATGCCAAATGATCTAGTATCTACTATCAATGCCTCTGCTCCTTTAGTGGGCATATATATTGGGTCATCCTCTAGTAGTGGAAGGTTCTGTGGCTGGAGTCAAACATAGTGATGGGTACTGAGTCTAGTACAAGACTTTGTCCATCCTGTAGTGGCTGGTTAAGGACATCCTCTACTGCCAGCCACTCCTGCTCATACTTGACATCTACCCAAGCAGGGAAATCCATGAAAGATTTATTGGCACTGATTAAATACTCCAGTGTTTTTTTGAAATTGTGATTTTTTCATAACTCAGAAAAACTTGCGATTTGTTTGGGTTATTTCTTAGGATGGGAAAATCGAAAAAAATAAATATATTCCAATCTTTTGGCAAAATTTTCTGCATTATTTGTAGAAATTTGAATAATTTTCTGAATTATTCACCAAGATTATCCTGATTACACACTATTTAAGCTTCATGCATAATACATAACCTCTTCTACAATTGATCATAAATATGCGGAAATAGAAGCAGTTGCATGCGCACATAAAATAATAATCAAGCACACATATCAACACAGTATGTAATGGGGAAAGCAATAGATGAAAAAACCCAACTATCTGTATAATATAATGATAGAGAACATGTAACAATACATAGCACAAAGCTCTCACAACTCTCAGCACTATCTCAATGCTACACACAAAACTAGCTCGGAAGATGAACAAGTCACAGGTTCAAATCTCCTCCACAAGTCTGCCTGCCTTTACTGCGAAATCCAAGATGTGAATGAATGAGATCCAAGTTCGAATCACCTAGCTTGTACTGTGAAATCCTCATTGGAAATATCCATCAATGTGTGTGCAAATCTCATGCACAACTATAGTCACAACTGATAGTAGACTCACCCTTTCATCCACCTCTAACACTGGTCTCCACTGAACTGTCCATGCATTGCAGTTAACTGATGTGTTCTTTAGTTGATTTATGAGTTAATAATTAGTGAATTAATTAATAATTAATTCACACCACTCATCACTAGTGTATTTATCACTTAGACTAAATACAACTAGTTCAACTAAGTTAAACCGAACACAACTCCACCAACTGTCTCATCAACTCCACCAAACTCTGCCACATGAGTTCTAACTGAAGTCAACCATGCAATAGCTCAAATAACCCATAGGAAAAGCATATTTCCTTCTGTCAGCTGCATGTGCCACATCCAAGCATCAAACTGAAGTGATCCAAGAGGAAAAGATAATGTTTATAGTCTAAATATTATTAAGGGTTAATAATATTTGACTGTTCTATTTTTAGCTCGATAGTCTAAAAATAGAAACCGCCCAATGTCTAAAAATAGAGGTCCATCTATTTTTACCAACTCGACCAATCATCCATAAATAGCATCCTGCAACTCATAGACCATGATCCATATGTCTAAAAATAGACTTTGTGCCAAAAATAGCCTGCGGGCCCACTTATTGAAGGCGACTTCATTTCACTAAGCTCCATCATCTTGTTGCATTTTCAACACTCCCTCTCAACAAGATATGGATTATCTGCAACCCCTATCCTGCCTCTGTGGAATTCAAATTTTCTCCTGGTGAGCGCCTTCGTCAAGATGTCAGCATCCTGATCCTTCATGGGAATATATGAAAGTAACATGATTCTCCGCTGCACACAATCTCTGATGTGATGGTACCTGATGTTGATATGTTTGGATCTATCATGAAATACTCGATTAGCTGAGAGTTTAATGCAACTCTGGTTATCACAATAAATCACAGTAGGCTCCAAGTGTGACCCAAACAACTCGACCAGGATCTTCCTCATCCATATGGCCTCGCATGCAGCCAAGCTTGCTGCCATATACTCAGCCTCTACTGAACTGAGTGCCACGGATCTCTGCTTCCTACTGTACCAAGAAACTGCTGTCGACCCGATACTGAAGATCCCTCCAGATGTGCTCTTTCTATCCGTTGGGCTCCCTGCCCAATCTGCATCCGTGAAGCCACATAGCTTCACCTCATCCTCCTGTCTGTACCACAATCCATATCCCGATGTGCCTCTCAGATAACGCAATACATGCTTGCCTGCCTTCCAGAAGAGCTTGGTAGGCTTAACCATAGCTTGCGAAAGCTGGTTAACTGCATAGCATATATCGGGTCGTGTATTGACCAGATACATAAGCGACCCCACCAACTGTCGATAGACAGTGGCATCCACTACCTCCGCTGAAGTAGCATCCTCCTTCCTCCAACCACCAGGAAGAGGAGTATCAACAGGCTTGCAGCCATGCATGCTGAACCTCTCCAGTATCTCCCGGGCATACTTACCCTGAGAAACAAACAGTCCACCACTGCGCTGCCAAATCTCCAATCCCAGGAAATAATGAAGGAGGCCCAAGTCCTTCATCTCAAACTCTCTAACAAGATCCTCCTTGCATGAAAGTATCAACAGCTCATCACCCGTCAAAATCAGATCATCTACATACAGTACAATGATCAGCAACTTCCCCTCCACCACAATCTGGTACAGGTTAGGATCCACCTCACTCTTAGAGAATCCAAGTCCGGTGAAATAACTGTCTATCCATGTGTACCAAGCACGAGATGCTTGCTTCAACCCGTACAGTGCTCTCTTGAGTCTGCACACATGCGACTCACTGCTGAAGATCTCGAAACCTTTGGGCTGCTCTATGTACACCTCCTCCTCAATGACTCCGTTGAGGAATGCAGTCTTCATATCCATTTGATGGATGTGCCACCCCATTTGCGCTGAGAGAGCTAGGATCATCCTTATGGAAGAGTACCTTGCGACAGGTGCAAAGGTCTCCTCATAATCGATCCCCTCGATCTGTGAGAAGCCACGGGCAACAAATCTTGCCTTGTACTTCTCCACACTCCCGTCATCCGCCTGCTTCACTTTGTAGATCCATCGCGAACCCACCATTGATTTCCCCTCCGGTCTTGGGACAATCTCCCATGCACTGTTTCTGACAATCGAATCATACTCTTCCACCATGGCATCTACCCATGCGGGGTCCTCCACACCTTCCTCGAAAGAGGATAAGCTCGACACCACATTGCTCGTCAAGAGCCATGTATCCAGTACCGGGTCCGTGGATCGTCTCCGTTCGCGCTGTGCCGTAGGTGCTCCTACAACCTTCTCTCGCATCTTGATCCAATCGCTCATCTCAGCCTTCTATAGTGCTTGCGCCTCTCGAGATGGTTGGCGCGGTATGAGTGGTCTCTTCCACTCCATGAACTTCCTCTGTGGCTGATCCACATCCGTGAGCTCCTCCTTAGGAAAAACTAATAGCTCCTCATCCGCATGCAAGTGTGGCTCCCTCAAGCGAACACCCCCTCAAGCGAACACCGCATGGATTTCTCCTCCCGAAATTTGATATCCCGTCGTCAGCCTTGCTGCGACCGCCGGAAAATACACACTGGAGTAGTTGTGGGGCGTATCGTTGTACCCCACAAATATCCCAACCTCTGCGGTCGGATCCAGCTTCTTTCTGGCGTCCTTCGTCACATGCATGTAGACAGGTGAGCCAAAAATCCTCAAATGGGAAATATCAGGCCTCTTACCAGAAAATGCCTCCTCCGGTGTACTCATGCCAAGTATCTTGTGAGGACAATGGTTCTGCACATATACTACAGTATTTCATACCTCCGCCCACAAGTGAAGGGGTAGGCCATGATCATGCAACATCGCCCGTGCAACACCCACGATCGTTCTGTTCTTCCGCTCAACAACCCCGTTCTGCTGTGGGTTATGGGGTGCTATGAGCTCTCTCCGAATTCCTTCTGCGCTGCAAAAGTCCTTGAATTCAGCAGAGATGAATTCACCACCATTGTCGCTCCTAAGAGCCTTCACATGCTTCCCCGATTCCTTCTCAAGCAGCGCCTTGAACTCACAGAACTTTGAGTATGTCTTGCTCTTCTTCTGCATGAAGAAGATCCAGCACTTCCGAGAGAAATCATCAACAAAGATCACATAGTACTTGTGCTTTGTTGTCGAAGCTATTGAGAAAGGTCCACACACGTCTGTGTGGATTCTCTCAAGGATCGTCGTGGCGCGACTATCCTTCTCGTGAAAGGTGGCTTTCACAAATTTTCCCAAGGTACACCCCTTGCACTCATCCGACCAGCAGAGCCCTTAGGAAGCCCAAGAGAAATTCCGCCGTGGTTTCTTCAAAGTCGCATGGTGAATCCCTTTACCCTCCACAGACCGCCATCATCCCCCGCCACCACTCTTTCCGCCCAGCGTCATCGCGCGCCCATCGTTACTGCAACCATAAAGGCTCGACTCTAACCTCATCTTCCGGAAGCTCTGGCTATTCTTACCTGCAGAAATCTTCTTCGCCGGGCAGACCACATCATGCACTCTTTGTCTTCCAACTCGCCACAGATCGTATCTTCTTCAACTTGAACATGCATCATATCCTTCAATACAGTGGCTGTCCGTACTCCCTCTCAAAGGAAATGGTACCGAGCACGGTCGTGACCGTATTTACTGAGTCACCGCCCATCTCGATGTGCACTCCAAGATCTTTCTCTTCCAGATCTGAAAACAAATCCCGATCTCCGGTCATGTGAAAAGACGCACCACTGTCCAAGAACCATACTGATCCCATCACACTTGAGACCAAGCATGCGATCAGCGAAAAATCCAGTTCAAACTGGGAGGCTAAGGCCTCTCCCGTTGCAGATCCAGCAGCCTTCTTATTTTTCTTCTTCTGCGGACAATTTGTGGCATAATGTCCGTGCTGGTGACAGTGAAAACACTTCACCTTGGACATGTCTTGCTTCTTTCCTTTTGTACCAGACTGAGAAGCTTTCTTGCTCTTCCCCTTCTTTGCTTTGGGTACCAAAGCGCAGTTTTATTCATCGTATACTCGATGAAGATCCGTCCCCGGTAGTCCGCCTAATTTCCTCTTGCATGAGATCCGACCAAAGTCGCTCCCATCCCGGCAACTTCTCCCGACCATTGACAGAGTCCTGATAGGAATGCCAACTCTTCAGAAGACCAAGGAGAGCCAGGTCCACCAAGTCCTCATCATCGACAATCACCCCCACACTTCCCAGCTCATCCATGCACTGGGTGAACTTCGTGAGGTACTTGGCGATATTGTCGCCTTTCTCCATCTTAATGTTTCTGAGTTTATCCTTGAGCGCCAACTTCCTCTGGTCGCTCTTGCTTTGGAATAGATCTGTCAACGCTTTCCACATCAAGTATGAAGAAGCTTTTCCATGCAGGCTGGATACAATGTGATCCTTCACGCCCTCCAATAGAATCCTTCGACATTTCACCATCTTCTTTTGCCAAGCCTCAACTTGAGCAGCATCAGTAGGCTTTGGGACCTCAGCATCTATGAACTCCTTCAACCTATTATCATCTAATACCGCCTCCATTCTGTCCTTCCATGCAACATAATTCAAACTGCCCTCAAGGGCATACTCGAGTCGCAAACCGTAGAAAGACATTTCAACTCCGGCACCAAGAAAACTAACTGCTGCAAAATTCGAATTCCAAGCTCAAAACTCAACTGCTTTTGGATCTGTGAGAACAAAGTTTTTCTAGCACAGAGATTGAATGTAGGGGCGTTTACTGGATATATCACCTTTCAAAGAAAGGATGGATCCAGAGGCTACCTGGCCCGCTTACAGACTCTGTCTACCGAAATAAATTGTAATCACTGTAATAGATCCGATGATCAATTCTCGCTTTGATAGCTCCGATACCATGTAGAAATTTGAATAATTTGCTGAATTATTCACCGAGATTATCCTGATTACACACTATTTAAGCTTCATGCATAATACATAACCTCTTCTACAATTGATCATCAATATGCGGAAATAGAAACAGTCGCATGCGCACATAAAACAATAATCAAGCACATATGTAACACAATATGTAATGGGGAAAGCATACAGCTGAAAACCCCCAACTATCTGTATAATATAATGATAGAGAACATGTAACAATACATAGCACAAAGCTCTCACAGCTCTCAGCACTATCTCACATGCTACACACAAACTAGCACGGAAGATGAACAAGTCACATGTTCAAATCTCCTCCACAAGTCTGCCTGCCTCTACTGCGCAATCCAAGATGAATAATGATGAGATCCAAGTTCGAATCCACCTGGCTTGTACTACGCAATCCTCATTGGCAATCTCAATCCATGTGTGTGCAAATCTCATGCACAGCCATAGTCACAATTGATAGTAGACTCACCCTTTCACCCACCTCTAACACTGGTCTCCACTGAACTGTCCATGCATTGCAGTTAACTGATGTGTTCTTTAGTTGATTTATGAGTTAATAATTAGTGAATTAATTAATAATTAATTCACACCACTCATCACTAGTGTATTTGTCAGTTAGACTAAATACAACTAGTTCAACCAAGTTAAACCGAACACAACTCCACCAACTGTCTCATCAACTCCACCAAACTCTGCCACATGAGTTCTAACTGAAGTCAACCATGCAATAGCTCAACTAACCCTTAGGAAAAGCGTATTTCCTTCTGTCAGCTGCATGTGCCACATCCAAGCATCAACCTGAAGTGCTCCAAGAGGATAAGATAATGTTTATAGTCTAAATATTATTAAGGGTTAATAATATTTGACTGTTCTATTTTTAGCCCGGCAGTCTAAAAATAGAAACCGCCCAATGTATAAAAATAGAGGTCCATCTATTTTTACCAACTCAACCAATCATCCATAAATAGCATCCTGCAACTCATAGACCATGATCCATATGTCTAAAAATAGACTTTGCGCCAAAAATAGCCTGCGGGCCCACTTAGTGAAGGCGACTTCATTTCATTAAGCTCCATCATCTTGTTGCATTTTCAACATTATTATAGAGAATATAATATTCATTGACATTGAGATGCAGGGAAAGAATTATACATTGAGGCAAAATTTGCAACTTGTTTTGCTTCAGAAGCTTATACCAATTTTCCCATGACATTTGACATCACTAGAATTAACAAGGAGAAAATAATCCAGAAAGTGAAAAAATGGAAGTAGACGGATGATTGCTTTGTCAAAAAAAATAATGATCTATTCTCAATTTTGACATGGTCAAGTTTGGATGGAACAGATGATTTCCCATAGCAACTGTAGCCAAAGTGTGTCTATGCTGACAAAAACAACTTGAGCATGTGTCTAAGAAAGTTGAAAACTGCTAAAAAATAGACCTATTTGATTGTGCAACCCCTAATATCTGGGTGGGTAGAAGAAAATTTTAGACTGATGATTGTTGAACTGAAAAATATTTTCATCCTAAGGGAAGGTAGGCTAAGAGTTTCTCCAGAGAGGCATCTACAGCAATTACGTAATTGACATAAATTAGTCCAGGAGTGTGCAAGTGTTCAAGTTCGAGTCTTCGAAGTTCCTCGTCTATAAAGTGAAACGCCTCGAACCAATGTAGGTTGTCCTTTGATGTATATGAGACCCAACTAGGAGCATGCATTTTAGAAAGGTAGGATAAGTTCAAAATGAAAATAATATAACTCTTGCTATAGATACGATTAATTCATTGTCAAGCGCTTTCTTCGTTATAGGAGGATAACAAACTCTTATAGGTGGAACTATGCCATTATAGTGAACAAGGAAGGGTAGATGTGATATCCTTATCTGAGGCCCTTGGTGGCCTTGAAGATTCAAGAAAGACATTGTCCTCTTGTTGACCATAGTTTTAATTCAGGGTCCTATGTAGGCCTTGGCCCACCGAATGAAGTTCTCAGCAAAGCCAAATTTCTTCATAGCTGAGAATAAGAAATTATACCTCACTCTATCCAAGGCATTCACCATATCGAGTTTTATGACTCATGTACTCATTTCCAGATGGGTGGCTACTGTGAGCAGCTTCCTGAACTCTTATGCTGTTTTCACAGATAAGTCTGCCCTGAACAAAGCAAGTTTGTTTCTCTGCGATAACACATTGCATCAATGGTTTAAATATAGAAAAGGTAGTCTTACCTAGAATCTTTTAGTTTCTGGCGTTAGGGATGAGGGTGAAGTAGAAGGAATTTATTTTTTCTTTAAATCTGCATTGCTTCCTTGATTATTCCACATAGCTTAAGAGGTCCCTAT
Source organism: Pinus albicaulis (assembly GCA_034641835.2). Taxonomy (NCBI): domain Eukaryota; kingdom Viridiplantae; phylum Streptophyta; class Pinopsida; order Pinales; family Pinaceae; genus Pinus; species Pinus albicaulis. The sequence goes on along the minus strand of CM076580.1, from coordinate 113,624,376 downwards.
TGATATATTTCCATGCTTACTAAAAATGTGTTGAGAACTTGTCTGGACTCTGAACTAGGGACTTTGTTAAGTTTCATATTCCATACTGTTTCTTGGACTTCATTGCTTGATATGGGTACTAGGAGTTTCTCATTATCTAGTTCTTGTAAAAGACATGGATCTTGTCCAACATTTCCTCCTGAGCACTTCCAGTATCTACTCTTATTCTGAAAACAGGTTCCTAAAGTGAGAGAAGGCTGCTACTTTGATTTCACTAAACCATTTGTTTTCAATCTGTCTAAGAGTTACCTCAGAGATGAAATTTTAAATTCTTCTTGAGTGTTCTTGGTAATGGAAAAAATTAATGCTCCCGTTCCCTGCTTTCAGCCACAGGCTCCTTGATTTCAATCTCCAGATTTCTTCTTCGACGATCTGAGCTTTGAATAGTTTAGTACTTAATTCCTTTTCCCCTTGCTCGAGTCTGTTCATAGAGCCCTTATTCTTTAATTTGGGATTTGACTTCTTCAAGGATTCCCATATTTCTGGAATGGGATGATCTTCCTTGTGGGATTTAGCCCATTCTTTCATTTCAATTTTAATCTCTTTATTTTTTTCTCCCAGATGTATGAGGCAAAGCCATGAACTGGGAGAGATCCAGAATTTCTCACCATTTCTTTAAAGTCTGGCTGTGAGAACCATACAGGGCTATATTTTAAATGACCTGGACCAAGTGCTTGAGAGTTTGATGCTGAGAGAAGAATCGTCTTGTGATTGGATAGTGCACTTGGGATAATTGCAGAATTTAGAATTACTCAGAGAAAAAGGAGCTTTATAAGAGAAACCTATCAAGTCTTTCCACAATGAACCCTAGCCCTAGCTCTGTATTGCTCCAATTGAATTTTCCATTAAAAAGGTCCTATTCTGAAATTAGGTCTTCAATGGTCCTAATGGTTAAGAACATGTTGGTTTTTTTTCCATTTCACTTTTTAAACCTATAAAAAGGGTCCATTCTATTGATTAAAAAAGTGTAAAGATACCATTCCATTGATTTACCCTACAAAGGGTCCATTCTGCTGATCAAACCCATTAGATGATTTAACGCTTGCAATTTATTTTTCCCATGCTTGTTCCATACATGTAAACTCAAATCATTGGCCCACCTAGCAATGTGGCCCACTTGGTGTCTTAGTGTAACAACACTCTTAAAAATCCTTAGCTCCTCGTCAAGCTCATGAAATATTACTTGTAATGATTCCAAATTGTTTTGACAATTGTTCATCTAGGAAAATTAAAAGAATTTGCACCTATGATTAAATCATAAATCATTAGGGACTTGGATGTTGTGTATATGTGAAGTTGTTTCTAGCATATGCTTGACAACTACCTCATAAGGAGCTTCTCCTTCATTTTTCCTTGCAAGCCATTTAGTCACTAAAACTGTCCTTGGAGCATGTTTGTTAATTAGCCCAAGTCCTCCATCTTCTCTATGGAGGGTGTAAATGTCACTAGTAACTGACTAGTTGCCTTCCTCCTCACTTTTATCATGGAAAATGATAGAGGATATGTTTCAACTTCTTATAGCCAATTCATCAAGGGAAAGATAAGTAAAATAATCACTAGTAATTGACTAGTTTCCTTCCTCACTTTTATCATGGAAAATGATAGAAGATATGTTTCAACTTCTTATAGCCAATTCTTTACAACTTAAGGGAGAGGTGTTTTGCAAAGGATGATTAAAGTTATTGTAATATTTTTTTGTTTTTTTTTAAAGCTTTCAAGTGTTCATTAGGTGATTTGGAGATATGAATTCATTTAGTGGAAAATTTTATATATTTTACATTTGAATGATGTTATTTGTTTTATAGATGATGACTCATGATGTTATTGTTTTGTGTATAATGATTTATTTTTGCTTTTGGGCTTGGGCCTTGGCACAACATTTTAATAAAAAATTGCATAATGGTTTTTGTGAACATTACACTTATTTAACTTTGAAAGCTACTTACAAATCTAGTAATTCTCAACTCTTGGAAACTATTGACGTAGGTTTCTAGATCGATTTGAAATTTTACTTCTGGAATATTCAATGAGATGTCAAAAGCTAATCCTGGGAAGAAACTATTAAGGAAAATTGATGTATTATCATACTTTAAAGAGTCTCAATCCAAGAATACACATTCTCTTCATGCTTCAAGCTCCTTTGAACAATCTATTACTGAGAGAGATGTTAACTCTTGTGAAAATGCATATGATATCCATATGATGGATGAAATAATAGGTTCCTCAAGTGATCAGGGTGAGATAAATGCAGTTTCAACAGAAGTTAGTGATGAAAATGTTAAAGATATTTCCTTGGAAGGTGACACAAACCATTCACGGAAAAAGAAAAAAGGCCAGTGGACCGTAGGGAGAAAACTCCAAGATTATTGGGTCTCAAGTTTTCCATTTTTTGAAGAAATACCTCCTACAAATGAGGATTTACAAGAAGTTAAATGTATTGCGTGTAGTTGGAAAAGTTGCAAGGTAGTGAAATTTCAGATGAAGCTAGATACAATACAAAAGCATGTAGAGAAATCTATTGTCAAATGGAAATCTTTGGAGGAATGTCGACATATCCAATGTGTGGAAGAATACAAAAAGTATTTAATAAGTAAGAAGAAACTTGAGGCAAGTGGAGGAACCATCATATCTCAATTTGAAAAGACGATGGAAAGAAGTTTGTTATCCAAGATGATACAATTGAGCACTATATTTCACATCTTATGTAAAGGTCATCCTATGACAGATTATCCAGATCACATGAAATTTATATCTTTTCTTCACGTGCCAAAGTTTCCATCTTCTCATTGGTTTGGAACTAGTGGTTGGGAATGGGCAAGATATCTAGATCAAGTATAAAATGATGATTTGAAACAGGAGATTGCAAATGCTAAGTTTTTGGCATTGTCTTTGGATGATGTTACGACTATTGATAATAATTCATGGATCTGCATGAGCATTTATATGGTTAATGACCATATTAGGCATTCCTATCTACTTGGGATTAAAAATATGAGAGAGACTTATACATCTGGAAATATTTATGAACTTTTTCTTAATACTTTGAAGGAAAGTGATATGGATCATTTAGAGATTGCAAAAAAGTTGGTATGTTTTGGAGCAGATGGAGCATTGGTAATGCAAGGACAAAGGAATGGTCTTTGTGTTAGACTACAACTATCAGCTTTACCATATATGCTTAATATTCATTGTATGGCTCATAAGATGAATCTTTCATTTAAAATAGTAAGCAAGTTTCCATCAGTTTCAAAAGTTGAAGATCTTGTACGTGAGACTCATGCATACTTTTCTCGTAGTCCCAAACGATATTTAGAGTTTCAACAATTTGTAGATGGTGTTATGGATGGAAAAAAACTACTGAAAGATGTTGATACAAGATGGATCTCATTAAATGGACCAACTCAAAGACTATTTAGTGAGTTCAAATCTTTTGTAGGGTTGATGTATGAAAATTTCTACAATGTAGACAAAGCTCAAGATCTTCTTTTTCGACTAATTGATATAGAAACATTATTAACATTGGTTGGAATTCTTCCTATGCTACATGAAATGAATGTCCTCGTGAAAATTTCTCAGAATCACACAATGCATATTGCCGAATACACAAATGCGAGAAAGTTAGCATGCCTTGCATTGGATAATTTGTATATGATGCCGAACTCTTTTACTGGTCCAGAGTTTACAAGTTGGACTAAGATCATCAATATAGAAAATACTGTAAAATTTTTGACGTTTGATGAAAAAGGGATACTATGTATCACAGTGCGTGGGTATATGGTCCCCTTTCATTATATTAGTAAGACAGGACGAATCACCAAATATTTCCCCGTGTCAAGAGACCAATTGGATAATATTGTGATCTTAGTGAGACAAAATTTGATAGAAATTGCAAGATCACTATCATCAGAGATAAGAGAATGATTTCCTCGAGATGAATTGTTGGAGGCCATGTGTGTGGTATACCCTCAATATTGGAATAATTGTCAATGTCCAAGAAATTTAAAAGTCGATTTTCAAAAGAGATTAAAATGTTTAGTAGACCACTTTTGCAAGAAAGTCTCGATACATGGAGAACAGATTGAAGGTATTTTAGATACATCAAAATTGTATCAACAAGGTGGACGCTTTGCTGAAACAATGTGGAAGAAATATCGTTTTTTGGAGAATCCTAATGAAAATGGTGCTATAACAATATTATGGAATACTTTAAGTGCTAGCCAATACCTGCAGCAAGAAAACATATCAGAATATTTCAAATTAACAGATTTGTGTCAAACCATGATTTTGGGATCAGTGGAGGATGAGAGAATGTTTAGTGCACTATCATTCTTGAAGTAAAAGTTGAGGAACAAGCTTGATAAACATGTTGATACATGTTTAAGATTATATGTAACAAAGTATGACGTTAACAATTTTCCATATGAAAGAGCATTAGCGCTTTGGCGATCAGATTGTGATAGAAGGGGAGAAAACAATATAACAAATTTATCTAATGAACTTGATACAGAACATAATGTTTTGGAGGCTCATAATGACAGTACATCTAGAGAAGATCATGTTCACAATGTAGAAAATGATGACCAAGATGAGAACTAGGAAATTGAAATACCCTAGGACTCTTATTTTGGTATACATGTTCCGTTGATCATGCAAGATTACTACATGTCAAATTTAGGTAAAAATGGGTTCTATATTTTGTATTTTTCATTGTAACATTGCAGCTACATTTCTTTCATGTTTGTTATTTTAAGATTGATGTTTCATATTTAATCCTTACATTGTTTGTTTCTTATTTGTGACAAGAAATGAAGCTGGATTTGATGATTCCGGGACCTATTTCTTTTCACATAGATAGTGTCTGACTAGTATTAAATGATAAATAACTAATTTAACAAGACTAACACAAAGCATCAATGGGCTCATTCAAGTACATGAAACTACCTTGATGTCTAGCTCTGACATCTTGGAAAATTTTAATGGTATATATGTTGCTTGTGTTCGGGGAATTTTGCTGAGTTTTGAGATTTATATTTTCTTGGAAAATAATTATTGATATTTGGAAAATGTGTGATTTTATATTGGTATTGGAAATGAAGTTGGTTTTGATCTTTGATGGGAAATGAAGTCGGATTTGATGAAGTTGGGACCTATTTCTTTTCACATAGATAGTGTCCTAGTATTAAATGATAAATAACTAATTTAAGAAGTCTAACGCTAAGCAACAATGGGATTATTCAAGTACATGAAATTGTGTTGATGTCTAGCTTTGATATCTTTGAAAATTTTAGTGGTTTGTTTGTTGCTTGTTTAGAGGATTTTGTTGAGTTTGAAATTTTTGGTTTGTTTTGGTCAGATATTTTTAGTCCCTTGAATGCTTATGGGTCTCATATCATGCATAGATCGATAGATCTAGTTTTATTATTATAATCATTATTGTTTTCTTTATATATTTGGTGGTTTGAGGAAAGATATTTTATTTCCTTTCACTTTGTGGCATGATTTCGACATATTCACCTTTTAGAATATAGTAAACTATTTTTATTATTATAGATTTTTCTTGGAAAAGAATTATTGATATTTGGAAAGGGAAATAAGCCCTGGGTAGCTAAGCGAAGAGAAAAACTGTCTATGCACTAGGTTCCTGCGCATTCATTGTAGGAGACCTATTGGCATGAGACCGACATTCCTTTTATGCAATTACACTTTTGATGCCAAGGCGGAGCTGAGTTCGCTGACCTGGGAAGAATAATGGCAGTTGATCATAATGCTAAGGAGATTAGAATGCTAGTTTCATAAACAACTGACCATGCCACCAATGCTGGTGGAACCAAAGGAACCACATCATCTTATTATGATTCTTTTGAGATTGCTCAGGGTGAAACCGAGGCTGTTTTGGGAAGCATGGAAGGTAGTTTTGGTTTTCTAACATTTAGTAGCAATGTATTCTTATGTTGATTGCAGATTCCTGGAATATCTTGAAATCTGATGGTTACAAGAGGGTCAATTGTTTGACCTTTCTAGTGACATTCAGATTCCTAGATATTCCTGGAATCTGCAATCCTCATAAGTTTAGCAATAAGTACAATAACATGTGTTTAGTTTTAAGAGGTAACATGTTTAGATCCAAAAGAATTGAATACCCCTTCCTAAATTCACATATGTATTCCTTAATAGATTTTAATATTCAACTACCTCTTTATTATTGTAATTAACTACAGAGAGACTTTTTTGGGCAGTTTGATTGTCTACTGGGTGTTCTATGTAAATGACTGATTGTATTAATGTCGTTTGTGTGCAGGATTTCTTGATACGAAATGTGCACTCTCTTCAGGAATAGAAAGGGCATGTAGACAATTTTATTTGCTATCTTTTGCTTGGAACACCCTATTCACATGCTCAATATACTCTAGGTGATCTCTTAGATTTTATTGGCATTGAAATATAGTACACTTTCTCTCTCTTCTTCTAAATTTAACACTCTATGTTGTTGTGTAAGCAGGAGGTCTTCTTTACACATTGCAGGATACTAATTTGAAATAGGTTACATCTTCTTCCTTCTTGCTCTTGACATATGCAAAATACTTGAGCTCCTCCAAATAAGTAGTAACTTGTGGTGGGACAGTGATAGTCACTCCTCACAGGCTAAGAGCACTTGCAAAATGCCAGGTATAGATTCATAATAGCCCAATGCTTAATTTTCCTATTATTTCAAAAATTTATTAATGTATGCAGGATCTAAATCAATTTTGTGTTGATGAAGGTTGATTACATACTGGGAGATAATCCTACGAGGATGTTATACATGGTTGGATATGGTTGCCTCAATCCAAAAATTATTCATCACAGAGCCTCTTCTCTGCCCTCTAAGGCCAATCATCCTCAACCCATTCCCTGCAAATAAGGATTCCAATCTCTGTACAACAGTGCACCCAATCCCAACATCTTGGTGGGAGCTGTGGTGGTAGGCCCATACAACATGGATAGGTTTACTGATGTGAGAAATAATTATGATCAATCTGAACCGTCCACCTACATTAATGGACCCTTAGTGGGTTCCCTTACTTATTTGGCCCAGAGAATGATGTTATACTTCTGAAATTTCTTCATGCTAGAGATTTCAGGGTGAATGATGCATTCATCATGTTGTAGAATAGTGTGGCATGGAGGAAGGCATTTGGAGCTAACAATATAGTTGAAGAGGATATGAAATTTGATGATAATCTGAATTCAGTGGCCTTCATGCATTGTTATGATAAAGCGGGCCACCCTTTGTGCTACATTGCTTATGGGATTTTTCGAGACAAGGAGCTCTACTAGAAGATCTTTGGAGATGATGAGAAGCTGAAGAAGTTTCTGAGATGGAGGGTCCAAATTCTGGAGAAGGGCATCAAGCTCCTTGATTTCAAGCCTGGTGGTGTCAATGCCATGATTCAGATCACAGATCTTAAGAATATGTGGAAGAGAGAATTGAGAGCTGCATCAAACCAAATTCTTGCACTTTTTCAAGATAACTACCCAGAGATGGTAGCAAGAAAGGTCTGTAACTGCTCAAAACACAAATGTTTTTTCCTTTTCTGAGCTTGCCTAGAACAATCTATCTAAATGACAATAAATGATTAGAAGGATGATGTTAGATGTCCTCATAGATCTGGTGTTTTGAGAATTTTGGCACACCAAAAATTGGAATTTCTGATGCATCTCTAGATATTTATTAAAGTTATATATATATATATATATATATATATATACTTAACAAGAACAAGTAATCCAAGATACCTCTGCCTAGATATGATCCTGTGATTTGAAATGGAAGCATGACAGAGATATGCCCTGAATTCCTCTTCTAATGGTTATTTTGATCGTTGATCAGTTTTGGGCACCCTGATCCGTGATTTTACACAAATATGATTGAATTTCTTGATGAATCGAGTATAAACCATGACAATGTCAGCATCCCTATAAGCTCTTAAGACATTCACATTTGAGGAATGAAATCTTCCAATTTCATTAAATATCTTAGTTCACACCTAAAGTTTGATCAACCTACAGTGGCATGTTTATTGTTTTGATATCCTACCTTGAATGATTGGTTATGATTATACTGGAGCATACCTCTGATCAGTTTAAGTAATGACATAAGTGAAGACATGTGTTACGTTCACTTGGCATATTTAAGTTGAAGAAGTGAAAGGGCATCAGAATTAACATCTCATCATTTCCACAGTAGTTGTGTTGTCAAGCAGTCTCACTGTATAAAATAGCTTTATCTTATTGCAGCAGTAATCCTCAAGGTTCATCATTGCCCTGCAGTAGTTGCTTAAGAATATCATTGCAGCGTTTTGATACAACACCCTTGTGACAATAACCTTTTGTATGAAAATAATCCTAAAGTGTTCATGATAGTCCTCCCGTGGGCGTAACTGAAGTATACCTGCGGTGAGTAAGTTCTGAAGATTATATAGTTTCACTAAGCACAAATAACTTCTAGTGTTTGCTGGCAAGATACTATAGTCATTAACACTGTCTTGAATGAGTGGTTTGAAGAACAAGGGGAACAACCTGAAGGGATCCTAAAAGGAATCAACAAGCCTAAACCTTGTGGTATATTGTTGATAGCAAGAAGCTTCAGAACAAAAAGGCATCATCACACTTAAGGTATATTTCTCATTGACACATGCAAAACATAGAATAGTAGGCAGGTTGCTTTAGATGCATTTGATCAATGTATGATACTAGCTGATATAACTTGACCAGAGACTTTAATTTTGTTTGAACAGAGACGTTAGAGGCACCACTGAGAGTGATGATGACAATAATCAATAAGATAGTAACTTTGACTTTAATTACTAAGGGAGCTTGATGAGTTGAGCAATAGAAATCAGATTGGATAATCAACATAGTGTTTTTAGGTAGTGAAGTGTAGGAGGAATGTAGGAGCAGTGACTATGGACATTTGGAGCAGTGGTGGTGGAAACTACAGTTGTGAATGGTGGCAATAATTGCAGGTGCAATAATGGTGTATGGTAGCAGCCATTCACATCTTTGTCTAGCAGTTGGATCAATGCAAGTACATGCATCACCTTTATGTTGGCACATTTGGGTACCCCTTGGAAGTCTGGTAGCTAGGAGTAAAAAAGTGCATGGAAAATTGGAGCAGTTCCTTGTAACAATCCCTATGAGCATGAAAATAGAGGTACCTTGAAGAAAGTGCATAACAAATTTTATTTCTTGACAAGCACGATAAGCAGAAGACCCTGATTTTGGCATCTTGGTTGGGTAATTGGGCTCTTTGATGTATTACATTAGGAACTTATAAAGAATGGTCTTGTGGATATGGATGCCTGAATGCGAAGGACCCCTCCTCATCATGGATTGGGGAATTCGATGCATTGGTATCATTCATCTAGCGTTGAAGGATAATGCAACAATTTTGGGATAATATCATGAGAGGATTTATTCATCGTGGTTGAAGAAGGACCATGATGATTCTTCAAAATTTTCCTCTCTGACCTAAAGAAAGCTTCCTAGAAGTTGGTTGTTGCAGTTGCATCGTGGAAAGTCTCATCTCTTGTATGAGGAGCTCGTGATTAAAGGCTAGATGATCACCTAAAGCAAGGCCTTAGAGGGAGCTATAAAATACCTGGAAAAATGACCCAATGAATTTTCTTGCCCAATGATTATTGAAAGAAGAAAGTCATGATAGCTGAGTATGATGACACTGATGATGGCTTGATATATATGTCTGTTACCTTAGATGTTGCATGATTATGATTAATGTTTTTGGTACATGAACCTATGGGTCAATAATAGGAAGGGGGCAGGTTGCAGATAGCTTGATGATTATGGAAAGTGGATGAGATATGTCATTTTGATGATGTCTACCTATCAGATGATGACCCTCTCGTTTATCGATGTAAAGTTAAGATGTAAGACCTAGAATTGATGTACTATTTTTTGTGCTTAAAGATCTGATGAGATGGAGAAGTATATATATATATATATTTTGTGGGATCCCTGGTGATTATATATATATATATATATATTGTGGGATCCCTGGTGATTCTTGACAAACACCTACCATATGCCTCGTTATAAAGATTTGAATTGATCTATGAATGAGCCTCATATATTAGATAGATGCTTGTTGGGATATCTTTGTGATTCTATTACCTATGGTCGGAGATACATTGCCAGTTCCATGGATATTCTGATGATGGTGTGATGGGTGGAAAGAGCACAAGAAATCATAATTCCTCTATATTATTACAATCGCCTATTTAGGGTGCACTACTAGTACTAAGCCTCTTAGAGGCAAATTGGTTGTCTTTTAGAAAACTAGAAGAGCACGCATGCATCAGATTTGGAGTTTCCCCATTATATCTCTTCTTATTTTTAGAACATAATTTATATTTCTCTTTGATTGCTTATTTTTCCTGAGCCACTTCTAACCAACCAGCAGGTTGTATTCTCTTAATCTTGCATTGATTATGTCGAATGTACACATGTACTACTTTTGTTTCCTTTCTGTCTTAAATTTTACTTATTGGTAATGATATGCATGTAAGCAACAATACTGCCATTTATTCTTGTTGATAGAAGCCAATATTCATCTATTTTTGGCATATAGAAGTCATCATCTTTATGTTCCTGAAATATGGCTCACGAATATCACACTTTATCCAAAGGGCCCTATACTTGGTTTTTGTGCTGGACAACCAGTCTATCCTTGAACATGTGTCCAGAGTCTGCACACAACATAACGATGGCTACGAGAGGGATTGCAAATCAAGAAAGGCGAAACCCCTGCAAAGGTTTGAACAAGCAATTTTTTTTGCAGTGAAGGTTCATCCATTTATGATAATTTTAGATGGTTGAGTTTTGAGTATATATTATTTCACATCGTTGATATTTGTGTAATAGTGTTTTCTTTCTAGGTTGTGAAGCCTTCACGAAATCTAGCAAAGGAATGTTCTTCCAGTCATGCATTATTGGAAGATGATTGTTTGGAAGGAGAAAACACTGCACTGTTTGGGAAATGCAAGACAAAGACATTACAATTGCCCTCTATTGTGGTTGGGATTGTGCCAAATTTTATTGTTAAACTCAAATATGCAACTAAGCATATTTGGCATACCTATAGTTGGAATATATTTGTGTGCGCCATATGTATTACCCCTTTCAAAAATTGGCATGTTTTGGTTTTTTATGCCTTGTGTATCAACTAAATTTTATATTTGAAAGCTGCCAAAAATTGGCAGTAAGGGTGAACATCTCTTTAAGCAATTCTTATTAAGCCAGAGGAGTTCCCTTTCATCTGATGGTTATCAGTTAGTGGCAAAACCTGAGAGGTGGCCTTTTTTTTGCTTACCATAAATAAGGCATGTTGAGAGGGAAGTCTGTAGGGTAGATAATAATGCAAAATCTGAATTTAAGAAGAAGAAGAAGAAGAAGAAGAAGAAGAAGAAGAAGAAAAAAAAAGAAAAAAAAGAAAAAAAAGAAAAAAAAGAAAAAAAAAATCAGGAAATTTTGCTTCAGTGAACTGCCCAGAAAGAAGCCCTTTGTCCATTCTTCAGCGGCATCTCTGTTTTGGTATTTTGTCTGTTAAATTAATCAAGTTCCCATCTTTTTTTTATTCAGTTTATTTTGGAGGCAGTTATAATGTGTTGAGATATGAAATGTTATGTAAATTGTGAATTTCAAGGTTTGAATCTTTTAATTAACCAGTATCTGCAAAAAAGGCACACCTAAAACCTTAGTTAAATCCATTGGAAATAAATTCCATATAAGAAAGAGGATTCATGTTCCGATGAAATACTACCTAATCAAGAATCAAGAGATAATGGTGGTTGATCAAACATTATTTGTGAAAATGTAGGAAATTCACCCAATTTTGAGCAGGTATTCATATCTAAATAAAACATAATGTTTACCATTTCTAACATGGCCTTCATTTCAAGTCCAATGAGTTTATGTTGTAATTGTTAGTTTCAGTATTTGCAGCCTTCCTCCAGTGATCAAACATGCTCTTACAAATTGATTTTAAGGTGTCAAGGTCAAATTTTGTCATTTCAGTGAGTCTTCAAGAAAAATTTGGTCACTAAGTATTAGGTCTAGGGTTTGCTTTCACTCCTTTCAAAGTTGTCCAAATGTCGGTCCATGTCACCATTGACCTGAGTTTACCATCATTCAAAGGGTTTTAATCATCATGTCAAGTTCCACTGGGTCATTTTACACCTTGTTCAGGCTTCAGTTGTGCCTAGGTAAGGTTCATTTCCCTCTCCTAGGGTTTTGAAGGTAATTTATCTTAGATGGTCAAATCATCAACAAAAATTGTATCCTGATGTTCATACACCTTCCCCTATCCTTAATGTACCTTATTAAACACTTCCCATCACTGAGATCCCTTAAATTCCTCATTTTTGCACAAACCCTAGTTTCTTGCTACAACTTGGAAATTTTCTAGGCTAGGCCTGTGTTTTGCCCTTTTGGACCCCTTCCCCTCACTCAATCTCTGAAATTCCACTTTCCCCTACTTCCTAACATCCCTCCCTACTTCCCAAAATTTTCTCAAGAATTTAGAATCCCCTTATCCCCTTCATATCACTTCATTACGACAAATCCCTTGTTCCACACATTGGGATAGGTTTTACTCCAATGATGTTTCTGAGAAATAAAAGATGAATTTGGGAAAAATGAGAGACATTTTTGTCCACAATAGGCCAAGGAAGAAAAAAATCATTCAATTTTTACACATGTGTCATGGTTTTAGATAAATTTCAAAAATACAGTTGCCTCAGGAGAATTGTTGCACCTCTGAAGTAACCTTGGGAAAATCAATATTTCTCCTAGCTTGGTTGGCCAAATGACTTTCTTGATGAGTCAAATAATAACTATACACAAATATATTTCTAATGAGCTATCATGAGCTCAATTTTGAGTTGAGTAAGACCTTCAAAATTTTACTGTAATAGCACTCTTTCTTGAGGCAGCCACATTTTGCACATTTGGACCAGTCTTGGGAGATTTGATTTTTGACAGGGAAAATGAACTCTAAATTGAAAAATTCCAGTTGGGTTGGAAGGTAGACTCAATAAGAATTCCAACGAGCTATCCTGTGCCCAATTTGGACACCGGGAAGGTCTCCAAAAGTCTCTTGCAAAATGGCGTGACGCATAGAGATGGCGCGGCGCATTGGGCAACCCTCTGCAGTGTAAAAAATGAACTCACACGACGCATTGAGATGGCGCGGCGCATTGGGCTAAAAACCATGAAATTCATTCAAATATTCCTCCAAATACTCTAAAATTTCTAAATTATTCATTTCCCAAATAATTTAACATCCCTCCATGACCAATGAATGAATTTCTCATGGTGCTTATGGTGATTTAATGGATAAAAATTAAAACCCTACCTCCTTGCATTTTTTGTCAAAAAACAATTGCATAGGGTTTATGAGTTGTATTTATTGCTGCTAATTCCACTCCTATCCATTTATCACTCCCTCACTCCTTCATTCCCTCAATCATTTTCTCCCTGTCTTTACATTCTCATCTACCCATTCCACATTTCCCATATCCCTAATCAACTAACCCTAAATCCCTAATCCCACTATCCCAAACCCTAGTCAAATATCCCCAAAAAAATAATTGCCATCCCAAACCCTAGATGTCATCCCCTAAACCATTTCCTTCCCTAAAATCATACAGCTAGCATCAAACCCTCCCCTCATCAGTCCCACTCATCCATGGCGCTCAAAAACATGAAGGCAAAACCGACAAGCTGCCAAGAGGAGGAAAATAAAATTGGCCACATTTGAGAAAGAGATTGAGGCTGATCGTGAAACTTGGCTTGAAAGGGTAAATATTCATTTGGAAAAGCTGTTGAAAAAGGCCAACAAGGAAAATAACATGTTGAGGCACGTGGCTAATCATTATTGGGCACGAAATCATGTTTGCAAGGCACGAATCAAGATCTTGAAGGCAAAGTTAAAGAGGGCATTAGAGCATCGCAAAAGGCATGATAGAATTCAAATTTTGGCAGAAGCTTCCTTGACCCACCATAGCGCATGATGGAGGACACTCAGCCCAAATTTCAAGAAATTTGGACACATTTTGTCAATTTTGATTTTTTTTGGCCTAAACACAGATTTTTCCGCCCGACGCGTCGAGCCACTTGGCACGCGCTTATGATTGGGAGCTCCTCTTGGGTAAAAATTTGTATTTTTGGATGTGTCATGAAAATTTATGCATGCCTACCCATTAGATATATATTTTGACAAGTTTTGGGTTGCCGAAAGGGTCAAAAACACCCTAAAATTGACCTTTCTGCCCCTTTTTTGACACACAGGAAGCAGTGTTGGGAGAACTCATTTTTGGAGGGGCAAATGGAAGCCAAATTCAGAAATTCCACTTGTGTTGGAAAGTAGACAGGAAGAAATTTCCAAAAATCCCACTTGGAACAAATTTGTACACGGGGAAGGCCTTCAAAATCGACTCCAAACTGGCGCGACACATAGAGAAATCAGGCATGGCGCATTGAGGATTTTTGCTCATTTTGGACTCAGTAACTCTGTTTGTTGCCTAGTTTTTGACATTTTTACTTTCTTGCTTCCAAATGTTAAACTCATGATGTAATTTGATGTAATTTGATGGGTCTTGATGTAATTTTGTCAAATTTTTACTCATGGAAGTAGATTCATCCATCAAAAGGTGAATTGCAACTGAATGAATCAGTTTCCTATCTTATAGAGGCAAGCTGTTCCACTGCCTATTTTCCAGTTCTTAGTTTAGATCTTGTTGAAAAAGCTCCTAAACTTGTGAGCTTGACCCCTAGAGGCTGGGGATGAGTTATGCTTGTCTATATCTTGTAGTTTTTCATCTCTGCAGTTTGGAAAAGGAATAGACCAGGGTTTGCAGCACTCCTTGGGATTCATGTGGCTCTATGTTTTGATGGTGTGTTTCTCTCTATGATTGTAAGTTTACTGATGTTTCATGTGTATCATCTTCCTTATTATTTCTTCTTAAGTTAAACAAACAAGTAATAAAGGTGGAATTCATTATATTTGTAGTGCTCTACCTTGAGTTTTGTTTAATTTTCTATGTTTTCAAACTGCTTGAAGAGGATTCCTGAAAGCCTCTTGCCCTCTTCAACTCCTCACTGGTCTGAGCTATCCATTTCATTTAAATTTAAGCATAAAAACAATTGCCTTCCTTGCCCCATTCAGATCTCTGCAAAAACTAGGCCTCATTCCCCAGACCCAAAATCTGCCTTTCCCTTTGATCCAACAAACACCCTCAAAATCAAATTCAACTCTCTTACATATATACCTAGCCTAAAATCAGCCTTTTTTCAAGTCATCTCAAGCCTCACTCATCAATTTTTTTTATATTGACCAGGAGAGAGCCCTCTCCCGATCTGGTAGGGCTAGCTACTAGGTTAAGTGTGGTTTGATGTTACCTTAGACTCTGCCTTCCTCAACCTGAGGTAGATTTAGGCCATAAAAGTAATATCTATAGAATATCATTATCTTTTTCTCCTCCCTTTGCAGGGATCAAGCTACCTCGTCCATGATTAATTAATCACCCTGTTTTGTGGCTGCAGGTCCAGCTTTGTCTCAACGTTCTCCTTATCAAATGATATACCATCCCTCTACAGGACTATGCCTCCAAAGGTGTTCATTACTTGGTTTAGACATTACACTTGGCCCCTGTATAAAAGCTGAATCATGGAATTATACTCCCCAAGGCAACATCGTCCTCAAAAGAACTATTTTCTGCATGGAAGCTGTTGGACTAGGAAAGGCAGCGAGGCTGGGTATGTTCTGTATGGGTGACAATAGCCAATGGAGCATGATGTCAGATTCTAAATTGCATTTATCTGCAAAGGTAGAAGATGGAACTACAGTGTGTCTTGATGGTTCATCCATGCCATCTGTTGTAACTAACAAATGCAAATGTTTGAGTCGGGATTCTAGTTGTGATCCAGCATGTTGACACCTAATCCTATGGGATGGGTGTGGATATTTAATTTTGTATAATAAATAATATTGGGAAATAAGGAAGGTCAAGAGTCATTGGGAGATGAATCCCAATAGCCTCACCTCCATGTATAAATGCATGTTCATTCTTCATTCAATAACACATTCTGATTTGAGGAGTTACCTCCTGGTTTGACATGGTATCAAAGCCAGTCCCACTATTGGCATTTCTGCCTGTGGTGTAACTCTCTCTCCTTTGCTCAGTCAATTTTTAATAATAGTTTTGCTGCTCCTATTTATTGCTAGACTGTTATTCTGCATTTTTTTTTCTCTGCATAACTCTGACATTTGCAGCTCCTGCAGCTCCTGAAGATTCTGCAATCCTGCAGTTCCTGGAACACTGCAAATTGCAGCCTCCCTTTGCAGTCCTGCAAATATCCCATTCCTAAATTTTCGTTTGGCCTCTCAACCTCCCCTCTCTTCCCCCTCACTTCGCTCTCACCCATTTCCCCTACCTGCCCTCTGTCCCATTTATTACAGTGCTGCATGTAAATTAATACGCTGCCTACCCAACGCTCACTACGCCCTACTCAACTCTGCAAACCGTCCACCTCCCCTCCCTACTTGCGCTACCTATCACGGGCTTCAGCTCTCCATACACTACTACTCCAACGCCCTCTGTCCATATGTAATACCATTTACACTCCTCATAATACGTTGCTCTGTCATTACACCTCCTGTCATATGCTATACAACCGATATATAACGCCCTCCACGCTGCAAACTGCTCATATGCTATTCCGCCCGGTTCATACGTATTACAACAGAGTACAGTCCTCCAAACTACACGCTGTCTACTCCATTTAACATAGTGTGGTATCTGCTACAGCGTTGCATACATCGTGGTATATATTCAATACAAGGCTGTCATATATTTTCAATACAACGCTGTCCATATATTCAATACAGTCCGCACGCTATATACACAGTCCGCCCACGATTCAACTGTAACGCGATTTCATTCCACTATTCACTGTTTGTAATACACACCGACTGTAACGTGCTGTCATTCCACTATCCATATAACATTCACGCATTCCTCCACAGTCATATACACTGTCATATATATTATACGTTGTCCATACAACATTCCTCCATAGTCATATACCCGCAGCGAATGACTCTTGGCTTTGTAATACCGCTCCACTCGTATTTAAAATCGCTCCACTTCATAATACCGCTCCACTTAGCACCTTTTAAAACGGCCCTCCCACCATACCGTTTACCCTCTCCACTTTTAATACTGCTCCACTTACCACCTTTTAAAACCGCCCCCTCCACTCGTATTTAATACCATTCCACTTCATATTATACCGCCCCTCCCCAACCATATAATACATTTTTTTCCCAAAAAATATATATATATATATATATATATATATATATATATATATATATATATATATATATATTTTTGGTGCAGAATTCAGTTTTTAGCAAGAGCTTTTGTGTCCTTTTAAATTCAGTTTTTAGTAGAGTTTTTTTTTGTCTTTTAGAATTCAGTGTTTTAGCAAAGAGTTGTCCCCTTTAAGTGAGCAAATCTCTGGAATTGAAAGTTTTCTAGCAGAATTATTTTTCCTCTTCAGAAGATTTTTTTATTTTTTTATTTTTTTTATTTTTATTTTTTTATTTTTTTTTAATTTTTTTTTAATTTTTAATTTTAATTTTAATTTATTTATTTATTTATTTTTTTTCCAGCAATCTAATGCATTCTCTCATCTCTATTGTTGGGGTGGTTCTCTCCGGCAAAGAGAACTATCTTGAATGGTCTCGGAAGATTAAACACACACTCATTTTTAATGAGTTGTGGAGAGGAATCTGTGAAGGAAAAGAAGGAAATCCACCAGAAAAGCCCACTTCAAACAAAGAGCTCACTATTTGGGAAAACAAGAACTGCAAGGCCTATGCCTTGATTGCAGCTTCCGTAAATGAAGAGGTGATTCGCCACATTTCATCATTCTCAAATGCCTATGATGCCTTGAGCAAGCTAAAAGAACTCTATGACTCACATTCAGAATTAGAAAATGTTCAATTGATGATTAAGTTGTTCAGTCTTGAAATGAAGAATGATGATCCCCTTGCCTTAGCTTCAGAAGTTAGATCAATCATGCATGATATTGAAAGCACTGGTGTAAAAATGGACATACCTCTCATAGCATATGTTAAGGCATTATATCCGACTTACTCACATTATCTTGAGTCTTTGCAAGAAAGTGGGAACCTTGAGCATATCACCTTTGATACACTTGAGAAAAAGTTTGCAGAAAGAGAGAAAGCTTTTGGGAAGATGACAGTCCCTTCATCTTCCGAAGAGGCTGCATACTTGGCACATAGAGAAAAGAGTCATGCTCCAGATTTATCCAGAGGAAGAGGTGGCAGAAGAGGAAGAGGAAGAAGAAACTTCACAGAAAGGGGGGGCAGACAATCTGACAAATCCAATCTTCATTGCACACGTTGCAATAGAGATGGACATGATGCATCCAAATGCAGAACACCTTGGGAGAAAATTGAGCAGCAAATAAATCAAGACAAAGGTAAAACTAATGACAAAGACAAAGGTAAAGCACCTGAATCCACTCATTATGTTCTAGCACATTGTAACAATGGAGTAACTGAAGACTTGTTTGATGTTTCATTTACTTCATGGAGAGATGATTGGTTGCTAGATTCAAGAGCAACATGTCACATGACATTTAGAAAAGATTTTTTTGAAGAATTCACTGACAAAGTTGATGGAGCAGTATATTTCGCAGATAAATCCAAACTCAAGCCATCAGGGCTTGGCACAGTCAGGCTTAAGTTTCCTGGTCTTCCAGATCATATCCTACATGAGGTTCTATATCTCCCTGAGTTGAAGAGAAACTTGCTGTCCCCGGTCGAAATCCGGCAACAAGGACACTCAATTCACTTGTTTGATGGCAAGGCAGAGGTTAGAAAAGCATCAGATCACTCACTTGTCATGGAGGGAATAGAAGAAGGGAGACTCTTGAAGCTGAAAGGTTCATCCGCTCATGCTCAAAACTTTGCATTCAGTTCACATCATGATGAAGGTACATTTCCATCAAGTCTTTTATGGCATGCTAGATTTGGACACTTAAACTATGACAGCCTTCGT
The DNA here is from genome assembly GCA_034641835.2 of Pinus albicaulis. NCBI lineage: Eukaryota > Viridiplantae > Streptophyta > Pinopsida > Pinales > Pinaceae > Pinus > Pinus albicaulis. The sequence goes on along the minus strand of CM076580.1, from coordinate 113,605,186 downwards.
TTGTTGAAGAAAAATGGTGTTGATGGACTGCCTACAATTCCTAGAAAACCCAAGGAATGTGATGCTTGTATTCTAGGAAAGCATAGCAAACAACCATTTCATGATTCACACTCAAGAGCACATAGGAAACTTGAACTTGTTCATTCAGATTTATGTGGCCCTATGCCTATTGCTTCTGCAAATGGAAACAAATACATGATGACATTTATCGATGACTACACCAGAATGTGTTGGATTTACTTACTGAAGAATAAGTCTGATGCTTTTCAAACTTTCAAGAATTTTCATGCATGGATTGAAAATGATGCACAAACACATATTGGCTCTCTACGTACTGATAATGGAAAAGAATACACTTCAAACGAATTTGAAAATTATATTCGTCAACATGGAATCAAACATCAAACAACTGTGCCATATAATCCACAACAGAACGGTGTAGCTGAAAGAATGAACAGAACCATTTTAAATATGGTCCCCTCCATGTTATTTTTCAAGAATGTAAAATTGATGTTTTGGGCTGATGCAGTTCTATGTGCTGTTTACATAAAGAATAGGTGTCCTTCAAGTTCAATTAGAAACAAAACTCCTTTTGAAATGTGGCATGGCCACATTCCTTCAGTAAAGCATTTCAGGGTCTTTGGGTCCACCTGTTATGCCTTGATACCCAAGGGTCAAAGGAACAAACTTGGTGCTAGAAGCAGAAAATGTGTCTTCTTGGGGTACTCCAATACCTCCAAAGGATATCGTCTCTATGATGAAGCAAATAAGAAATTTGTAATAGCAAGAGATGTCATATTTCTTGAATCTTCCAAGAGTGACAAGGTTGTTGAGCGGCAACTTGATCGCCTAGATAGATTCACACATGCAAAGTCCTTCCAAGAATTTGATAATGTGATTCCACATATTGAAGGGGGGATTCCGATATTGAATCAAACTGTGGAATCATGTCCTGAAGCACTCTCTCCCCCACATGAAGAAACAACCACGGATGACACATTGGATGATGTGATTGACAGAATCGGGAGATTGAATCTTGAATCAATCCCAACTCAGTCAAATGACCAGCCTGGGCCATCTCAGAAAGGTCCTCCCAAATGGCTGACAAAGACACTGGAGAATGTTCATCCCGATGAGGTTGGAAAAACAGGAACAAGAAGTTCCACTCAACAAATCGAAGGTGATGTAGATAATTATGATTCTCCTGTTGATATGGATATTTCTTATAACTGTGAATTGAGTTTGTCTACAGATCATGAACCAACTTCCTTCAAAGAAGCCGCTTCTCATGATGAATGGAAAGAAGCGATGCAGAATGAGTATGATGCCTTGATAAAGAATGGCACTTGGAAGCTGGTTGATCCGCCTTTGGGAACGAAACCAATTGGCTGTAAGTGGGTCTACAAGAACAAGTACAAAGCAGACGGCTCACTTGACAAGCACAAGGCCAGGCTTGTGGCAAAAGGATTCGCACAGAAAGAAGGAGTCGATTATGAAGAAACTTTTGCTCCCACAACAAAATGGACCACCATCCGGACTCTCTTTGCCTTAGCAACTCAGAATGGATGGAAAGTCCATCAGATGGATGTAAAAACAACCTTCTTGAATGGAGATCTAAAGGAGAAATTTTATATGTCCCAGCCAGAAGGATTTGTGGTAAAGGGTCAAGAACACAAAGTTTACAAGCTTATAAAATCCTTGTATGGCCTCAAGCAAGCACCACGAGCCTGGTATGAGAAATTAACCGAGCATCTTCTGAAACTTGACTTCAAACATTTTGATCTTGATGATGCAACTTTGTTTATTAAGAAAGTTGGAAAAACAGTTGTATATCTTGTGGTATATGTAGATGATATTTTGATAACAGGGAACAATGAGAGCTATATTGCATCCATGAAGAAAGAGTTGAAGAAAGGTTTTTAAATGACTGATTTGGGTCATGTTCATTACTATTTGGGTATTGAAGTAATTCAACATCCTAAATTCATATTTCTTTCTCAAAAGAAGTACATTGGAGATCTCTTTAACAAATTTGGCATGGATGACTGTAATCCCTTAACCACTCCAATGGAACAAAACTTGAAGCTCACATCTATTGAAGGGAAGGAATTTGAGGATGCAACTAAGTATAGACAACTTGTAGGAAGTCTTATCTACCTGACCACCACCAGACCTAACATTTCATTTGCTGTTGGAATCCTCTCAAGGTTCATGAAAAAACCTTGTGAAGGACATTGGTCTGCTGCAAAAAGAGTGTTAAGGTACTTGAAGGGGACTCAAGACTTTGGACTCAAATACACACAGGTAGGCGACTTCAGCTTGATCGGATACTCTGATTCAGACTTTGATGGCGACAAAGAAACAGGGGTGTCTACTACAAGTTACACCATGAGTCTTGGATCAGGAGCTGTCTCATGGAGATCATGCAAACAGTCAGTTCCAGCAGATTCCACGACCGAGACAGAATATGTGGCAGCAGCTGAAGCAACAAAAGAAATTGTGTGGCTCCGGAAAATCCTGGAAGATTTGCAGATGAAACAAATGTACTCCACTCCACTCATGATCGACAACACTTCTGCAATAAAGTTGGCCAAGAACCCAAAGTTCCATGATCGAACAAAGCACATCAATACAAAGTACCATCTAATTCGACATCATGTTCAAGCCAAAACCATCCATCTACATCATTGTTCCACAAATGAGCAAACTGCTGATATCTTCACCAAAGCACTTGGAAGAGAAAAGTTTGAAAAGTTCAGATCGATGCTTGGGCTCACCAACATCCCTTCAGATTAAAGGGGGGAATGTTGACACCTAATCCTATGGTATGGGTGTGGATATTTAATTTTGTATAATAAATAATATTGGGAAATAAGGAAGGTCAAGAGTCATTGGGAGATGAATCCCAATAGCCTCACCTCCATGTATAAGTGCATGTTTATTATTCATTCAATAACACATTCTGATTTGAGGAGTTACCTCCTGGTTTGACATAGCAAGTCAGTGGTTCAAGATCATCACCACAACCAAATCACTGTCACTTGTTTCCGGTATATAATAATATCAACGATAGTAGTGTCGATACTATAACATAAGAGAACCCTCAATGTTGAAGGAAATAACTGTATAATAACACATCACAAACCAACTATTTTCTTTTCATTGAGTTGGACTCCCCAAAATTGTAAGTGACCATGATCCATCCTCAAATGTAAATGCCCAAAAAACAAAAAACTATCAGAGGGCAGTATCAATCTTCAGAATAATGGACTTGATGAAATGCTATTGGATCTTCTGACTTTATATAGTATAGGAACTCCGAAGGGTATCCTTATCCTTCTTCTTGTAGCTGGTACACTTGGGTGTCAGGTTGCTCGTAATATTATGGCAGGTTCCATTAATTTACATGAGAATGCATCTTCCACTCAGTACTTGTCTTTGAAGGTAATGTGTTTTTTTTTTTCAATATGCAGGCTTGGGGTGTTAGACATATCATGTTAATTAGCCATGATCATGTGGCTATGTTGAATCCTCTGTGCTAGTGTTTATATACTCATGATGATTTTCTGAATGGATGTCAACTAAAAGGTAATGCAACAACATAGATTTTGAAGCACATTTTTCTTGGTGTGGTAGTTTCTATATCCTTTAGTGGCTTGATTTCTTTGTTAATTATTTGAGAGGCATGTGACTGTATTTTGCTAAATTGTTTTGGTTCAAACCTTACTGAGTAGGAAGAAGAGGGTGTTTCTATGACCATTCCAATGCTTGGACATTTTGTGACAATAGAAGAACTATAAAATATTAGGAAGTACTGTATGCAGCTTAAATATTTGATTGACATCCATGATGTCATTTTCTTGCTGACCAATACAAGAGAAATTCATTGGCTTCCAACACTTCTATGTGCTAATGCTAATAAGGTGGGATGAAATTGATTCAAAATATCTACAAAATATCTACTGAAAAAATCTAAAATATGCTTGCTACATGTCATATGGCATGATTTTTCACCTATGATATTCATTTCAATGGATGGTTTTGGACTGTTGCAATAGGGTACATATTTAAATTTGATGGATTAACATATTGGTGCACACAAAGAGAGAGGAATATCACTAAGATGGATGGTATGCATTCTCAGATGCATGCATACTGAACTGAAGGGTACACCTCCCTAATTCTATTCTTGGCGGCATGCACAAGCATTTTGGGACTTAATGTGCATGTTTCAAGGAGGAATAGATTTTTAAAATAAGAAAAAATCATTGCAACGAGGATGAATTCTAGGAGTTTTGATCTCTACCATTGCAGATTCAGAATCTAAAAGACTTGTAAATGCCTAAAAATCTGGAATGAGTAAAGCTTGGGCACTTGATCGTCTTCCTCATGTATTTTCCATTGTTGGTGAATGCTTACATCTCTATTTTTCAGCCTAGTTAAGTTAATTTTGTGACATGGTGTGGGCCTTTGTCCCTTGGTTTCACTAATATTATTATGAATTTTCCTAGTGGTCCTTGACCAAAAAGATTGGTAAGGTAAGAACTTTCCTCTGATTAGGTTTAAACAATAAGAGTAGGCTTGTGTCTAGGCATATGTTGTAGGGTTCAAAATAGTTTTACGTAGTGAGATTAATCTAACATAGATGCCTCACTGGAATTATTTATCTCTTATTTGACTTCAAGACCCAATGGAAAACACCTATTGTTGGATCCTTCCAAAATATTATTACTATTTTCCTTGTTTATTTTACTTGTTGGCATAGTTCATTCTGAGTGATTTATTTGTAGATCATAGGCAGGTGATACGGATACCCCTTTTTGTTGGGAACAAAAAACAAAAAGTGAGAGGATTTAAAGAGGTTATAGTTATTTTTCTATGAAACATGCACCCAAGGCTCATTTTAGGTGTCAAAAAATTCCATGAAAATAATTGTGCAACCAACATCTCCAATGATATAAGGAAGTGTACCACATAAGCATCAAGACAAGGTCTAGAAATTCCCATAAGCAAGCTATCTTGAGTGTGAATATCCATCATGGCACAACCAAGGGTTATTAACATATCATGCACCCCACATCAGATGAAGATCCCCCAAGCATGATTTATACACTTTTTCCTTGCACCTAGAAAATGATAGGCTAGAGTTTTAGATCTTCAACCCACCTTCTCCTTTTATTTTTATGCATTATTTCTAAGAGAAAAAACACTTTTTATTGGAAATCCACACTAAATTGCCTTTTAAGGAGGGCCTTATCATACCCAGATGGTCACAATACACACCAATATGTGGTGTTGTATTTCTGTACTTGTAGTATTCTTGTACTACTAGGTACAAAGTATGAAATATACCAGTACTTGCTTGATGTGCTCTGGGTTTGGGTTTACATACCCATGATGCATACGTTTGTGGTCATCTTTTTTAATATATATACTACATATGAAGTTCTACAGATGTTCAAATTTCTAAAATTCTGCCATTTGTGGCATGAGTATTCTACCACCATAGGTATATGAAAGCTTCAAAACAAAAATTCCTAAAATTTTCATTCACTTCCATCCGCACCTCAAAACCTATAAACAATATTTTATCTCAATGTTATAATATTACTCCATATTTTCATAATTAATAAAAATATTTCATCATACTTTTAGTTCCAAATCCACCTTATTAGCAGCTTGTAATGAATGGCACTAGTCAACATCAACTACAGATTAGCACAAGCCCCCTTTCATAAAACAAAAATATATATGCTTGCAGTTATTGGTGAAGGTCAATATGTCATATTTGAGGTTGTTTTCACTTAATGTCTTGTATCCTCAAGCCTTAATTAATATCGAAACATATACTGATTCACAAAAGAAACAAGACTTGGCCAAATGTAGGTGTTCCTTTCTTTTTGGTTCACATAATCTCTGATGTTGTTGTTAGACTACGACTATTAAGAGATTGTGAAGCATCCCAATGAGAAGGTTGGAAGGTGAGTTCATGGAATACTTTTTTGTAACAATATTCTTGAGAAAGCTATAGAATTATTTTAAAAATACTAACATAGTTATTTGTTATTTTTTGTGTATATCTAACACATGTTATTTAAGTAGAATTAATTTATGATGATAGTTTGTACAATAAGAACAATTAAATATTCTTTGAATTTCACTGAAAGGAAAATGATTGCTTGATTAGAAAATGGAAATGCAAAACATATCTTGGTGTTCATTTTCCTCATATTATTTACTTGAATTTGAAAACTATATGACTTGGTAGGTGCTTCTTCATTTTTATGACCCATGCCACCTTCCAACCAATCCTGGTTGGCCATTTCACAACTTTATTCCACTTTCTGTGGTGAGGTGGGGCCTATAAAAGGCCATAGTTCTATGCTACATAGAGAAAGGAGGTATTGGAGATTTGCAACAATGTCTTGTTGTTGATATATTGGTTTCTACTCCACCAGGTAGGAAAACCACAAAGGGAATCAAAATTACTCATAAAATAAATAAATCATCTCATGTTTGCTTATTATCAAGTTTTTCCCATTCCTCAACTAAGATGTCAAAGTTTGGATATGTCAAGGTTAGAGTAATTGCAAACTCATTCGTAACGTAGTTGGATAGGAATTGAATAGACATGGCAAGATGGGACCTACATTGATTAATCTTGCAATCGATATGGATCCAAAGACGTTAGTTTGAGTAGCTTACTTGTATCAATAAGAGAAATGATATGTTAATTACCTTATAGGTGACACTACTTCCAGGTTGGCAATATCAACAAGAGTTATAAATTTGAAACTTATTAGATGGTGTGCTCTAGCCTCTACCATCTCTAGACTTGAAATGATTTTCATCTACAAAATGCCTTCTTCTTGGAGCTGGTACTCTTGGGTGTCAGGCTGCTCGTAATATTATGGTAGGTGCCATTAATTTACATGAGAATTCATCTTACAGTCATTACTTGTCTTTGAAGGTAATGTGTTTTTTTTCAATATGTAGGCTTGGGGTGCTAGAAATATTACGTTAATTTACCATGATCATGTGGCTATGTTGAATCCTCTGCGCCAACGTTTATATACTCATGATGATTGTTTGAATGGAGGTCATCTAAAAGGAAATGCAACAATAGAGAATTTGAAGCGGCATTTTTATTGGTATGGTAGTTTCTATATCCTTTAGTGGCTTGATTTATTTTTTCCTTATTTTGAGATCCATGTGACTGTATTTTGCTAAACTTTTTTGGTTCAAACCTTACTCAGCACGAAGAAGAGGGTGTTTCTATAACCATTCCAATGCTTGGACATTTTGTGACAAGAGATGAACTATCGAATTTTAGGAAGGATTGTATGTAGCTTAATGATTTGATTCACATCCATGATGTCATTTTCTTATCGACTAGTACAAGAGAAATTAATTGGCTTCAAACACTTCTATGTGTTGATGCTAACAAGGTGGGATGAAATCAATTCAAAATATCTACAAAACACACGCTATTTTATTCTTGTTAAGACTATCTAAGCATTGTGATTTTTGATTATCTCTGATAGCAGATTCCCATCTTGTATAAAATCCATATTATTTGTAGGTGAAGTGAAACTAGAGAGATTTTTTAGGGTATGTATTGAGTTGAGTGATACCATGTTAGAAGGGATTAAGAAAATATTTTTATAAGTCTAGGTTTCAACAATTTTTTTAATGAATATAGGAAACATTGTGTAGTTGTTATGAGCTCATATAAGTATATTTTGCGATCTATAACAACTTCTCCCTCATATAAGTTGAATTAGATAAATATGTAGATGTATTAACAACAATAAAACCCACTTGTAGAAACATTTCTACTAAAAGGCTCCATACCACTACGTTAACAATATTACAGATAAAAAGCTACCAATAGACTCCAGGGTTCCCAATATCTTTTCCTTTCCCATTATGTATGGTAATATAATGTTATTAATGTCTACGAATGACCAAACAAATTAGGTCAATGGGACTAAAAAATACCATCCAATAGTCACATACTGTGGGAGTGCCAAAGCAACTCCTAGATGCTAAAAGGAGATTTGGGAGCAAATACAAAAGGGAAAAATGGAGCCCATCATGGGGTTCTCTTTGTAATTATCCACCACTTCTACCTTCTATGCTTCCTCAAACTCCTATCCAACGTCAATATCAGTGCTAGTAGTAGCATGAGAAACAAAACTACGCTTAGTAGAATGAGTTTTCCAAACTGCACAAGAACTAATTCCCTCACGAGTCACCATGTGCCATGCTTGGTCTCGATGGTTCACTTCCTTCAAATCCTAGTTCAACTACCATATGTTCATTGGAACCAACACCTCAAAATCCACTAGACAACAATTGACCATTTTGTACTAGTGATTCACCATTTGTACTAGTGATTTGCCATGATTTTACAAGATAATATAATCTCATGAGAGATTTCCCAAAAAAATTATATATAGAAGGTATTAGAGATGATATCATTTTTGGATTCAGTCTATATTTAATTTTAGTAGCTCATTCATAAAAGTGACCATTGGGGTAGAAAGCTAAGTGGGCTTGATTGTGGGGCAACCCACAAATAAGCGCGCTTGAGCCGTAGGAGCTTTGGGATGGGTGACCTCCGGAAGTCCAGGTTACCCGGGTGCAAGCCCCGAAAGTGATGATTGACGCTATGTGATTCATTTCACTAGTTTCAATCCCACTTCTTCACCCCTGTGAGCATCACCCGATGCAATGAGTGCTAAGTGGACTATTCAAAAATCATGAGAAATTAGTTAGTTATGACTACCTCTCAAAAAAATGGTCATAGATGAATAACTAAATTAACGCAGTTGAATCCCAAAAATGATATCTAATATAATGCATTGCGGAAACCCCTCATACATATTATATTATTAATAAAATCGCCTTCCATTTTTCCTATGTATCATGGGGATTCACCCATTTATTTTACATATAAATTTAGGGGGGTTCTTAAAATTTTCCCTGCTCAAGAAAGTTGAGGAAAAATGATCAGATGGAGTACCAAAATCTAAGGAACGATCAACCCAAATAACCAGCGATGATGATTTCAGATTCTCCACCCAAGCCAGATAGATTGATTGCTATGCCATCTCAATAGGGTTGGGCGGAAGAAACTCATCCAACGTAACAACTTCAGAATCAACCGTACTCTTCCTTAAGCCAGATGGAGTGGAAGAGATCATGTAGCAGGTATCTATAATTGAAATTTCTGCTGACGTCGTAGGCAGTGGTAATGCAAAGGTTCCCATGAGAGTGGAATCATTTAAGAGTCCTACACCAATTTTCTGAAGTGCGAGTTGGGGTGCATGAACAAACGAAACACTTCCAATTACTTGGGAATTGGAGGCAAAGAAGGATAGTTGATTGATTACTGTGATAAAAACTTTATGTGGAAAGGTGATCATTCTAAAATATGTAGAAACAATTGCAGTCATAGCATATACCCATGGCCTTCCAAGTAAAATATTGTAGTCAAGGGGTCCGTCAGTGACCTCAACTTCAACATTCACTGTTTTTCACCCTAGTTCAACATGCAGGTTATTGATAATACCACAAGGATTATATGTACATCTGTCAAAAGCCTTCAACGTCACTGATGATTTTGATAAGCGCGGAAAGCCAAGTGACTTCCAACAGTTTAGAGACATAATGCACGTAGATGCTCCCTCATCAATAATAGTACGATGAATAAGGTGATTGAGAACATTTACTTGGATGGAGAATGCCAATTTTGCTGGTAATTGCGGCACATAGCTCGTATGATTAAAGAATACGATATTAGAATCAGTGGGATCAATTCCACCAATTGCCGACAACAAAGCTTGTTTCTAGGAGGGACAATTTTGTAACACCTCAAGAGTTGACATAGTTGAAGGGGATTGAGCCAAATCTTCAACTATATTATAATTTTGAGAGTGCTTATTCGATGATTATATGTCACTTTATGAATGACTCCCTTCGGTGGCTTCATTAGGGGAATTTTGAGGTCTAAAAGGGGCCTCCTAATGAAATTATAAAATAATAGTATAAATAATAAAATAAGATTTGATTACACCATCAAATTTTAGAGGGAAAAAAGAAAAAACTACTTTTTCAACTTATCTCCAAAATTTTTTACTCAAATTTCAAGCAGGAGTACTCATTGGATGCAAAATTTAATTCCTCATCCAATAGTACCCATGTTGCATACTTTCGATGGATCATTCTACACAGAAAATGAGAAATACATTAAAAACGTGATTGCAATCATGTCTTTCACGTATTTCTATTTTTTCGTGTAGCAGGGTCTATCAAAAGTATGCCACATGGGTACTCCTTGGATGAGGAATTAAATTTTTCATCCAACAAGTACTCCCACTCCAAATTTCAGTAAAAACTTTGGGAGATAAGTTGAAAATACAAGTTAAAAAAATAGTTTTATTATTTTATTATTTTTTAATCTTTTCACTTATTTATTTAAAAAATGGTGAATCATCCCCCATGGTTGACATCATCATCCTGAATCCTATTGATTCTTATAAATTTTATTTTGGTTGTACATTTTTCTTAGGAGGCCCATTTTAGACCTCAAAATTCCCCTAATGGATTGTCAATTCAGGAATAGCAGGTGGTGGTACCGATTCCGTAGACAGATTCGTGGCCGCGGTAGTAGGTTGATCAGTGGCCTGACTTCCATAATATTTATTATGCGTTTAAACCAAAATATCTATCGATGTATTTGTGAAAGATAGCATAAGAACTTGGGAACTGGAATTTCGATCCGAAGCAACCAAATTTGTGTCCAGATTCGGAAACGGATCTGTCAACACAACTGACGCATGTGAAGTCTTAACCATCTTTGAGACTTCAACGCGGTGAGGAAAATCCCAAACAAAGTGTTCCTAATTACAGATTATGCATGGATAACAAGGTTTCTGATTTCCAAACGATTGATCAGATGATATTTCCTACGGGTTAGAAGTTTGCTTTTTCTTTGATTTCCCTTTTTTCTTACTTCCGTGTTTCTTGTCACTTTTGCCTTTTTCAAATGACATGACATTGACTTTTGAAGAATATGTAGGATCAGATGCAGTAGTATGATGTGTTCTTGCAGTACCAATCATACCATCTCCAGCATGAGAGTCCTTTAATGGAGGAGGAACAGTAAAATTAGATCGCAACGCGTTAGGAATTTTCTCATAGAGCATGCCCGACTGAGTATAAATCAAGTCTAAATATTGGGCACGAGAAATAACCTGATCTTTAGTGAAGATGCCACCCTTAGCCACATCCTCAGTTATAGATGGTAACAGGGACTTAATGAACGACTCATCAAGGAGCTGATCAAGAACAAATGTTTTAACTATTCTACGAGGACGACGCCACTCATGAATATGATTAGAAATGTGAGTAGCATTAGTCTGTTTAAAATTATTCAAGAGTTCCATTCTAGTTTCATATTGTATGGGTAACTAGAAGTGAGTCAAAAATACAGTAGCTAGGGCAATGAAGTTATCAAAAGAAGCTCTAGGTAATTCAATGTACCATTTTGCAGTTGGACTAGTGAGCGTACGCTGGAAAAGACGTAGTCGAACAAAGACATCATTTAGGTAGTTTTATGAACACCACAAATGATAAGGCATAACATGAGTCGACAGGTCTTCCCCAGGGTTTCCATTGAACTTAGGAATACCCGAGGGTAATTTATGGGGTATCACCGGCCACCAAGGAGCATAGTTTATGGGATCATTGGTGAGCCGATTTAAATCTGGTAACTCTAAAGTTGCAACAAAGGGCAACTATCGATTGAGGTCAGGTTGAGCATAGCCAGGGTATGATGGAATTTCTTGGGAAATAGGACTTTGAGAACCAACATAAGGAATCTGTTGTTGGTAACCTAGATAGGGGTTGTTTTGATAGGCAAACGCTTGAGGATTCTGTTGACCAAAATGTGGGTACGATACTTGTTGAAATGAAGGTTGTGGCATTTGCGCCTAAGGCTACTAAGGGGTCTGTCCACCAATGTTATAACCCAAATTAGAATAACTTGGATCCAGTTGAGGATAGGTATAACCTGCTTGTGGCTGTGACATCCCATAATATGGTAATCCAGCTTGTGAATAAATGATTCCGAGTACAGGTTGTTGTAAATTAGCCAAAGGAGTTGGAGTCTGAGGGCCCAATACTTGAGGGTATTGAGTTGAAGGACCCTCCTGAAATGGTTGTTGTACAACATTTTGATTTTGTAATAGGGGTAAAGATGTATTAACAAGTGGAAATGATGTGGGTGAAACAGGTTGAACCGGTTGATACAAGTGTACAATCGTTTGTGGTTAGATAGGCAGAGTGGGCTGCCATTGACAAAAATTCATTTCAAAATTAGGTTGACCAAAAAATGATGGAGTACTGTCAAAATGGGTGACCATAGGCTTCCCCCCAACATGAGGAGTATAATAAGAAGAAAAATATTTCTCTCCAAATGCAGGGAGTCCAGTTGAGATGGTACTGGATGGAATAGACCCAGATGGACTAGCTTGATATTTCCTTGATGATGGATATAAAGGATTAAGCCGTTTAGTACTCACTATAGTTTTACCAGTTATAATACCATACGATGAAATTAGTGAAGTCCATGGGTTTGAAGATGCAAGAGAGAAAATTCTAGATAAAGATTTATAACCTGATGGGACCATAGGGCCTCCATGTAAATATGACTCTGGTGAAGTTGTGAACATCGACGTGGTAGCGAGAGCAGGTGCTGACTTAATAGGAACAGATGGTCCAACTGAATATGTTGGTTCAGGCATGGTTACTTGACCAAATGTATACCCTTTTGAATCAACAAGAATTTGAATAGGAATAGGATCAACAAAAGCAGAGGGTGGTGATTGAGTAAAATAATCATACAGGTAAATATCCTCCCCAAAATGGGTTGGATTTAAAGGTGTTTCATCTTGTGGGATTTCTTCAATCGAAATTAAGCCAGGTGGAAGGATTTCGCCGTCAGGCCCAAAGTATATTTCAGGAGGTTGACTGCGCGATATGGGAGACTCAACAACTACAATAGATTGTGGGGTAACCGATACAGGAACAAATTTTGGTCATTTGACTTCAAGATGCAGATGTTCTGGCAAAAAGAGACAAGATCTGGATCAACTTCTAGTTGAACAACGTAGGGTTCAGGAGGTATGGTCTCACTGATTAGATAGATTGTGACCACGGGTAACTGTGAGGTCTCTGTCTCGACAACAATAGACAAACCTGAATTTATAGAAATAACTTGTGCCGACTCTGGTATGTGTGAAGATGATGCTTCATTAGAGGTACTGATGGTACTGGTTTCGGTAGAGCGATGTCGCCTTCGCCGAGTAGAAGTGACTTCCGGTGGTAAAGGTGGTTTCAATGCAAGTCTACATGAACAATGAGGAAAGGGATTGTATTCTTCCACGATGAATGATTTATTTTTTTGTACAAGTCAGCCCCTCCATTCAAATTTTGGCTAAAGCCTCCTCTTTTCCCTTTACTGCTACCCTTTCCCGCACCGGAAATACATTGGAAAGGGGCTAAAATCTTCTCTGTAAAGTTATATAGGGCCTAGCCCCCTTTCTCCCCTAACTCCACGCCCCCTTTCATCCATGTAACCAAGCGCCGCCCCTTAGAGCGTTTAACGCAAGTCGCATGATCGCGCCATCGCATGTTCGCCTCATCGCAAAAGCGCAGTTTCCCGTTCGCGCTATCCCCCGCCATCGCACTTTTCATTTTTGCGATCCGCGCTCGACTGACCACGCCCATCGCATAGCGCAGAGTGCGAAATTTTGGTTACTCCATTTTTTCTTCCATCACATTTTCTCCTCTTGCGATTTTGCGATATGCGCTCCGGGTCCCACCTCTAAAGCCTTTGCTCTGTTGTTTTGTTATGTCTTTCCTTTGTAACTTCCCCAAAAGTTAATCTTCGAAGTTTTTGTATCATCAACGTTCTTCCGCCATTTTTCGTTGTTTGCCTACATGTCATCCACTGTTCCTCCATTTTTCACATATTCCGGTTATGTGTCACACCTCAGCGTTTTTGTTTGAAGTCTCCTCACCGCGTCGTTCCATCATCCTCTCATATCTATGCCACCACTTCTGTTAGTCTCGTTTTTTCCACTATCTCTGTCATTATTTTTATTCAACAGGCTTTGGTTTTTGCAGGAACTTGTGGTGGGAAAAAAATCAGCGGAAAAGATCCGGAAGTCACTATGATGTGACCTCCATTAAAGAAGGGTACTTCGATCCATAGAACTCTCCAGAGAAAAATCAAAAGGGACGCATTTGGGCGGATGAAAACATTAATGCAGCAACAGATTATTAATGAAGAAGCAATGAATTCAGGGTCCAGCTCGAAAGAAGTTTCAAATTTAAATTCAAGAACTGAAGATCGAAAGTACCATGTACGGAAACAAGCGTCTCAAGGTTTTATTGCCACAGATCTTCCTCCTCCGGAGAAGAGCCGAATGTTTACATATTTTATTATTTATGTCTTGTGTATAGGCAGATTTTCATTCCCAGCATTCATTTCCAGAAATAAATTGTAAAGTACAGTCAATTATGTTCAGTCGTTTCACAGTGTGGGCGCGAATGTTTTCCGCCATTTGATTCAAAATAAGTTATTAAATGCTCTCTATCTACCTCCTCCTCTAGAATTCTCGACCTCATCTATAAAAGCAAAAATAAAAGACATTGTAAGGGTTCCAGATTTCTATCAGCAAACTGTGCAGCGAAAAGGCTTTGGTATACATTTTGTAATATTTCTGTATGAAGGTTCAGAGCCCGTAGGGTCTCAGTGAGGAGGAGTTATAACTGTAATGAGGATTCTGGTCTTTAGTATCTCACAGTATGTAATTTCTCTTATGTGTTAATACAATATCTCTTTCATGCTATTTGTCTTCTTGTATCATGTTCTAGAATGCGAGTGGCTCACTAGTTTGCAGTAAGGATTCATCTCCGTTGGTGCCCTTTCTGGAATTAGTCAAGCGCTTTAAATAGGCCTAGTCATGATATACTGTTCCATGTTCATCTCTACCATATTTTCTGCTATATTAGTTGCATGAGGAGGGTGCTTTTAAAACGCCATTGTCATATAAGGATTCATAGATTGGTATGCCCTTATGTGGTTCTGTTGTGTATCTGGGTATCGGTCTCATGTTAGCTAATATCTTCTTTACGTTCACTCACTGCACGCACTCTTGATACTTGATTTCTGTGATGTATTATTTGAACTGGCCCTCTTTACAGTAAGCAGTCTCTTAACTGTCTGATGCCTTTGTATCGGAGTTTTACATGATGTCCCTACATTGTTCTTATCTTTGTGCCAGCTTCTGAGAGAGATTGGTCCCATTCAAAAACTAATTTCCTTGTTCAAACAAGAGATAGTAAGTGAGTTCTTAGACTGACAACCCAAACTATATAAAGGGCTCCTTGCTATATTAAGATGTCCTAGGCATTGGTCTATGGCAACTCTAGACTGTCTCTAGGAGGGTGACAAAATCATCCACAACATATTTTATGACCAAAATAAATAAACAAAATAAAAGGGTAATGCTAATCAAAAGGTTTACCAAGACACTATGAACTGCAGAATACCTCCTAGAGAATCAAGTAGTACGGCCAGACAATCTCCACGAATGTTGTGTTCGGTATATCACAATTTACAAGGCGACCGACTCGGTTCACTATGGATGGGTAGCAACCTAAATTTTTCCTCCAAAATATACCCGAAGGTATGTGGAGGCCCAAGTCCATATTAACATTGTCTAATGCGAAACCGCACAGTGAGAGCACCCCTTTATACTTTTCGTACTATAAGACCGCCCGATATACTCGAAGGTACGTGGACGAGCTATGATATACTTATGTATGTGGAGTGAGGTATCACACTTGGAATGTATCACAGAAAATTAACGACAACTTCTATGTTTTATGACACCGGAACACGTCTCTAGCCTAGACCTTCTAAATGTTATCGTTATGGTTCCAATGATTTTTTAGGTAAATTGATGTACATTTTAAGTTGATCTTGTTTATCAATTTTCCTTTCAAGGTTCATCGCGATGATGTGATGGAAATTCCTCAAATGAAAACTAAAATGAATAGCAAACTTTTCAATTTTAGCTTTTTCAATGAAAATCCTAGCTACTAAAGGGAAAGAGCAATCAGTTTTGAGAGCAAACAACAAAGAGCACAAACTAATATGCAGTTTTCCTAATTTGTTCCTATGCAAAACACACAATTCACTACATGCAAATGCAGGTTTTTCTTTTCAGTCCCATTAATGTGAATGCAAAAATGAAACTATATGCATCGAATCAACAAAAACAAATGCGTTCTTCTTTGAGAAACGATGAATTTAACCACAATTTCTCTTTTAGGAAAAATGAAGAATGGAACTACAATTTTTCCTACAAGAAACAAAGAATTTAACAACAATTTCCTTTACGAAAACAAATGGATGTAATAAAGAAATAAAAATACTTTGACTTTGATTTGTCAATGATAAAGAAAAACACTTAAAGAGACATTGAACAAACTTACTTTTCAAAGGAGGAAGATTCAGGAAAATTCACTGGTCTCTATGAGGTATCAGAAAATTGAAAACACAACAAACAAAGGGTTGAAAGTGATGGAAATGAAAAATTCAAAGGGAATTTAGTTGGCTTAGGGGGAGACACAGTCTCTAAGGGGAGACAGTGTGTTGCAAAACACCCCTAAATGGGAGACAGTGCTATGCAAAGCACTGTGTCTTGACCAACAGTGTGTTGGGTGCAACAAAGAACAAAATTCAAGCTACTAAACACAGTTCTAATGCAATTATTTTTTTCAAAAGCCTATTATTTGAGAGTAGATGCTACTGGGTGGATAAGTAGAGGTAAACACACCAAGGATAAATGGAAACTCCCTAGTAGAGTCGCCAATTTTTTATGCGGAATTACGAATTATGGATAAAACACATTCCCTAAATGTGGTGCTATGCATTTAGAACAACAGATCAAAGACTTTGCAGACACTTTTCCTAAGAATAAATAGACACACAAAAAGATGGAGAAACTTATTTAGGGTCCAAGCGCTTCCTATTCTCCTTCTGTCGCTCTTGCTATAGCTTCCAATCCAACTTTGATTGCTAGAGTAGTTCCTGCAAGTATAAACACTAAATAACAAAGAGATTGCAATATACAGATGGCTATTTAGCTTAATCAGTTAAATCAATGAAACATGAAACATATACATCAGCTAAGAATCCATGATATGAAAGATAAAAACATATAAAGATACATATGTGGGAAAATGAGCAACAATATTTTTTTAACGGATAGAAAGGGGAGGTTACAACCAGGGATTGATTTCATGTCACCAACTCCAACATCATCCCAGTCTCATCACAATGAACATTTCTCCAACAACATGTCACTCTAATCAAACACTCAATTGAGAAACCAACAACATTTCTTTACCCTATTTCTTCTTTCTCAAGAACTAGGATCTGTGCTTAATTTATAGAACAGTTGAAGGTAGTTTCATAATTAATGACTTTCTAATAATAGGAAAGACATGTTCCCAAGCTCAGAGGTGTTGGATGGACACATGGATTCAAATTTTGACACATATGGACTCTTCTAAAAGGCAGTGACCATGTGGAAATTCTGGAACAATGAGAATTTCGCTCCCATTTGACCAAAACACTCTTGAATGTCGGGAAGTGCTTTGCAAAGTACTCTTGAATGGAGGTAATTGCATATGCAAAGCAGTTATTCCCTTGAGAGGTTGCATTGGTGAGCTCATAGGTGATATAACATGTACTTCAAATCTTGGAAACCTTGCAATGGAAGGCATGGATGATTTTTTCTTTTTCTTTGTCTTAGAGCATATAGCAACTGAAATTATAGGGGATGATAGACCCTATTTCATTGGTTTTGGGGATGATGTCCAGTTTAACCAGGTCATTGGGAATGGTGCCTAAATTTACATATAACACCGCTACAGGTAGGTTGCCATCAAGGACAACACATTAGTTATAATGCCAACAGGAATTTCATGTCCATGAGGCTTTCCATCATCCTCTGCCTCTAGTTAATGAGCAAGGTGGCCTAGTTTTGGCTCTCCACCCCGAAGAGTGATGAAAATGAGTTGTTTTAAGGTACTTGGGGAATTTTTTGGATATTTTGGATCATCGGTCTATGGCTTTCCAATGTCATTAGCTTGTTTGTAATGTGGTTTTGTTTTCATCTTTAGTCCAATAAGTCTTGTAAAAATAAAACCTTTAGTTTTGGTTTATGGAGTCTATCACAATGTATCATGAATATAAATTAATAGAAAATGTTGATTTAAAAAAAATAAAAAATTAATTTGACAATATCTTTTACTTAAAAAACATAATTATTTCCAAAAATAAATAGATAAAATTTTATGTTTGCATGGATAAAAGAACGGTGCACAATTTCAATATTAACTACTTGCATTAGTTTTATATTTGTTATGAAACAATTCTTGTTTAGGCATTAATGTGGAGAGACCTTAAAACACGTATATTTACATTTTTAAGGGGAAGTTGCTTTGGAAGACTTTCATGTCTATAGGGAAGTATTTTCAAATGTGTTGTTTATCGAGGAGAGAAATTGTCAAGATGATCAAAAATGGTTGGAATGTGAGTTTGAATATATGTTTTTATGATGAAAAATATATTTAGCATCATCAAAAAAAAAATTCTGACAACTGTAAATTATCCTTTATTTGATAAAATCTTCATGAAATTTCTATGATTTAGGGCCAATTTGCAAGTAGGCTCCGAAATTTGCAGCAGGGCGTTTCTCTGGAGGACTTTCGTTTCTGTCGAGATCCTATTGGCAAATGTCACGTATCTTCGCCCAAGGATCAAAACCCCTCCACAAAAAAAGTTCGAAAAGATGGCAGTGTGAAGGAACTTTAACGGGCTTCTCTTTATCTTCCATCTGTGTTCCATGACATCAGTCGTCCTTAGTATAATCACGAGCCAATTGAAATCCCTTAACGGGCTTCTCTTTATCTTCCATCTGTGATTCCGTGACATCAGTCGTCGTTAGTATAATCACGAGCCAATTGAACTCCCGGCCGAGACTCGTCGCCGGGAGAGACCACAGATAAAATTTTCCGTGAGACTGGCTGGAGAATATGCCATCCCGAGCTCCTAAATTATCATGACGCCTGGAAATGCTCAAACTTATACAGTAAAACTCTGGTCCTTAGAAGAAGAGTTTTCAGTGTCAAATTGTTAAGGAATGGGTTTCTTTTGCTGCTCATTCATCTATGGAATCTTGTTGTGAAGGCGCCTGAGCGTTCAAAAATCTCATGCCCACTTGGTAATTTATACCCCAATGTACTATGATAAACTGCGGATCTTGGCCTCTTAGAGGGTTCTAAACTGCCAGCAGTAAATAAATAATTTTGTGATTAATCCAAATGTCAGTTTCAATCCATCATTATGAATCACAAATGTATAAGATAAAAAATGTTAGTTAAGATAAATTTTTATTCGTGAAAGACTATCACGAATTCTGACAGAAATTGGAAATTTATCAGATGAATTTTTCTTCTTGAAAAACTATCATGAATTCCGACATAAATTGAAAATTTTTCAGTACATCACGAGTTCCACGGAAATTGGAAAATTTTCAGTATATAAAGACGTTTTAGGGTTTCAATAATCTGAATGTTTGATCTCGTATGTGTCTTTGTTGATTTTGATTGAATGTAGCGTGTCTGTTCGCTAGAATTGCAACGTTAAATTTATTGTAACGCGGGGTTTGCTGTCGATGGTACATCTTCATCTTTCTTTCTTACTTCAAATCAACATCTTCATCTTTTTATTTATCAATTTTCATCTTCATGTTTTTATTTATCAATTTCCATAGCAGAATTAATAAAAGAGAATATACGGAATTTTTCATTTTAATTTTCTGAGATTTTGATCAAACCATTGGGATTTACTAATAATTATTAGTATTCCTTTTTGGGGGCCCTTGCTTTGAGACGAGTTGTTCATACAATAAATGTACGATTTTCTATGCCTTTATTGTTTTATTTATAAGTTTACTATTTTTATTTTTTTTAAATAGTGTTTTGTTTTGGTTTTTTTTTCTAATAAATATGAAATTCTCTATTGATTACTATTTGTTATATTGACTTATATAATTTATAATGTTTAATTATGAAAATTAAATATTTTTCAATATTATTAAAATATTATTTTTTCAAATATTTAATAGAATTTTTAATTTAAAAAAATATTATAGTTTTTTTACAATATAATGTCATATGGATCACTATTTCACATGTTTTATCTTATAATTTATGGATATTGTTGTGATATTGATGTATGAATTTTAAATATTTGTGTAGTGCTTTTTTATTCTTAGCCTTTGCAAGAAAATCATCCAAAATAAAAATAGTTAATAGTTAATGTTACATTTTGCAAAAAGCTTAATTATTAGTGTGAAGTGACTGATTACAAAAACATGTAATTCAGGAGTCTAACGATATACATTATTCAAAAAACTTATCTTATATTAATATTAAAATTTTAAATCTCACTCAAGGAAATGTAAAATGATATATATGTAACTTTTAAAGCATAGACAATATTTTATCTGAAATAGAGGAGTTATATTTAAGTACCTTATGTGTTGCTTAGCTAAAGAAAAAAATAAAATAATACAAAATATTTATATTTTAATTAAAAATTTAAAATATAAGGATATCTTAAATATTTAAAATAGAAAATATTGATGATGATATGATGATTAACGTCCACTAAGACCAATGCAGCCTATCGTATTTCAAGAATGGAAAAATAATCTAAGTTTGATTCTTCAAAAGCTTTCTCCTATGATCAATGAGAAGGGAAAGAAGCACTCCAAGATCTCTATATGTGGGTTGGCTTAATAGGTCAAGAAGGTTGAAAGTGTGGCAAATTTTAGGGAACTGAGAGAGGATGTGACCAAGAGCCAGGCAGTCTAAAAGCAAGTGCTTTTCATCTTCCACCTGCTTAGTATCGCAAATATGACAGATTCTATATCGTTCCAGGGAGTTTTGGGAATAGACCACCATTCACTCACACTCTGAAGCTCATGAGAATTAGTTCTAATCCTAGAGATGTTCATTTTTTTCTTAGTGTTGGTCAACATAGAGAGATAATTTTTATTATCAAGGGTGGGGTTGATCACTTCCTTATATTATCTTCGCTGCCTTTTACCCTCCAACTCTTGTTCTTCCCACAAATTTTCCTTAAACTTGGAGGTAATAGTATTTTTGACCCTATGTTTTCTTCCCATATTGAGCTTCTCCTTAATTCCCCAATGGTTGAGCCAAGGCTGGGCATCCTTATGCCACCCGCGCTTGAGGTGAGGTGGTGGTTTTGACTAAAGTTAGAAGCAATTTTAGGGAGCCTTTTGGAATCCATGTTATAAAGCTTCTTCTTATACATAAGATATCTAAACATATCCATACTTTCAATGGGGGACAAACTAGCTTCGATCAAGGGGATAGGATAGGGAGTATTTCCCTTGATATTAAGGTTGTAGGTTATGAATTTCTTTTGAATCATCTCAATATTTTCCCATGATTCTCTAGATATACTTCAACCCCAAAATTCACATCTGTATTGGACAATAGGGGTGACAAGAGTCTAAAAGAGGAACCTCTTTTTACTCCAAATGTAAAGATCAGCCACCTTACAATTTTTTTCGAGCTCATAATAATCTTTCTAGCCACCAATAATCATTTTCTCGATGTTATAATTCCAGTTGAGTTGATGAGGGAAGTCAATGCCCAAATATTTATAAGAAGAAACATGCTCTAAGGAGTGGTTATTATACACGAAACCACCCTCGATGATCTTTTTGGATTTAATAATCATGACTTTAGTCTTGTTGGTATTAACTGTCATACCCATCTTGGAGAAGAAGGCCTCGAGAGTCTCAAGTTGAGTGTGAAGGTCATCATGGATTTTGCAAGAAGCACGATATCATCAGTATAGAGGAGAAGAGTAATGAGAACACCAACAAGCTCAGTTCCTTTGCATCCCGCAGTTTCTAGGCACTCCTCTAGCTTATCGATGTATATGCCAAAAAGAGTAGGGGATATGGGACACCCTTTCTTGACACCGATATTGCATTTAATGTGTTTAGAACACCCCTCAATGGCCATAAGCTTGGCAGTGACGGTCTCATGGAGAAAAAACACAACAATCCTCAGCTCAAGAGGGCCTAAGTAAAATTTTAAATATTATTAATTGATTTTAGTTTGAATAGTTAAATAGTATATAGTTGTTATACTAAATAAAAATATTGATATCATTTTTTTTTGGGTTGATTTGATTTGAACCTTGGATCTTATGGTTTACATAATACTTTATAACACAATTATTGATAATTGAGATTGCTCAATAACGTATAACCATCAATATTACATATATAATATTTATTATAATTTACAATTTAAATACATATAAATAAAATTTAAAAAACAAATATTAACTTTAAATTTAATAATAAATATTTGAATACAATCTTTGCTAATAACTTTAACAGATTGCCTACTTAAACAAATATAGTTATTGGAATATGATCTTTGCTATATAAATTAAACAAATTTAGTCAAAATAAAATAAAATAAAAATTGTCTGATAATCTTATGCAATCATAAGTATTGTAATTGTTCATATCAACATAAGAGAGTTCATACTGTTAATAAATGTAATAAAAGAGAGTTCATATACATACCAAAATAGTTATTGTAACTATTGTAAATAAAAAAATGCAATATTAATTAGTTTGTTCATATTTTTAATTAATTCATATTTTCTCACATGTTCTTGTTTCAAAATAATTGAACATTATTAGTCCCTGCGTACAATAGTGATCAATGATATTTTACCCAACATTAAATTGTTTTAACCAACCATCGCATTCATGGTTTAATATATCTTCAAACAAATTTTGATGCAAAGTTTTAATTTGCACCTAGTTTTTTTTTTTTCTAAATAAGACTAAGTTCTATTACTGTAAGAAGATATAGTACATACAGAGGTGAGCCTTCTCAGGCCGGATGAGTTTCAGCAAAATAACAAAATAGGCACTGCCCACAGTGGGAAACCAGCGTGCTAGGAGTTTGTTTGCTGCCTCACAGGAGGAAACCAGCATTGTACAAAAAATACTATAAGTGTAACATTTTGGACCATCAGTTAACTGAGACCTATGACAATAACAGTGAGTATATAGGCCCGCTGGCCAGAGATTCTGAATATTCCATCTGGACCAAGACTCTGGCATGAAAAAGACAAAAAAAACTGAGAATTCTAAATACCATAATCGTCGGAGGGGGATTCTTCTTCGATACGGCATCCAAATTCATAATCCTCATCGTCCTGGGCGTGATTTGCTGTTGCAGCTCCGTCATTCTGCGCCATGTGGATGCTTGGGCGACCAGAGCTGCTGCTGCCCTGCTTGTCTCCCTCTGCCTCGCTTGAGCCTATCTGCATAACTGAGCGGAGAACACGGTCAGCTTCAGGAGGGCGGAGCTGAGGACCCGGAGAAATTGAAGAAGAGCCGAACTGAGGAAGCTCCTTGAACTTTACTGAAATTGTGGCGACCACCATGGGCTGAGAGGTGAGGCAAGGAAAGTGAAACAGGGTCGTCTCAGGATTAGCAAGGTGGGCAGCTACAGCAGCGCGGGGTTCAGTGGGCGAAGGGTGAAGAGGGGGACCAGGCGGAGGAGAGGGAGGGCGATGGGGCGGCATGGTGCGACGCCTGTTCGAGGCACGAAGGGAAGCGCGCTGGGGAGAAACAGAAACCGGAGAGCCCGAGATGGAAGGAGACCGGCGCCTAGAGGCAGACCGAGCTCGGGTGCTGCCTCTGCGGCATCTGAGCCGGTGCCTGAGCCTAGGCATGATCAAACGAGGAGAATTCAGCAGTGGCTGAGAGAAGCGCTGCGAATTTTGCAGAGGCGTGCTGGGCGTGAAGTTCAGAGGCGGACCTACAAGAAGACAGAAAGAGCTCTGAGAGAAATGGGAGCCCGGTGTGAATTCCACGCAACAGTGGATGCTACATCTTCTTCCCAAGGCAGTCCGTGTGCTGGCTATCGTGGCTTCCTGAGAACAGCCAGAGCCGAGAGGCGCAATGGAGATAAGCATTGTTACAACCCAGAGGTAAGGCGAAATGCAGCTTCGAAGCATCGAGAAGGCGGTTAATCTCCTGCAGGTGGAGGACGGCAAAGAATAATGCGGGAGTCCTTGGCATCCCCACCGGCTTGAATGCCAAGTAGGGTGGTGTGCCATGGAGTTAATACAACCAGAGTGTATTGAATGCAGATGGCCGGCGTCCATATGGGTTTGGCACGCGCCGGCCCGCATTACATTGTCAACAACCATCACCCGCATCCGGGTAATTTGCACCTAGTTTTAATTTGCACCTCTTATTGCAAATAGAATAGTATAATTATAATAAAACTTAGGTTAATCCTTTCAAATCGTTTCAGATTTCATTTCAATGCTAATTTAATACTAGGTTGTAGTTAACATTATTGGGAAAACATTTAATTTTTGGGTAATATTGAAAGCCACCACTGTGATGTTCTCCGCCACTATAGTACATGTCCAATGCATGGCAAGCTGCATGTCATCACCTGGTGTTGAGACAAGGTATAAGTGAAAATCAAGTGATCAAGGTATAGTGGTAAAGAAAAGTGTCGTGGTTGGTCAGGATCTATCCCGACATACTGCTTTTGAAATTCCTGGTGCCGAAACTGCTGCTTGTGCTAGAGAAACTACTAGCAACTCTTCCAGGATTCGAAACTACTAATGGTGCTGGAGAAACTACTAGCAACTCTTCCAGGATTCGAAACTACTGCGGGTGCTGGAGAAACTGCTAGCAACTCTTCTAGGATTCAACACACTGCTACTTTTGTTTTGAAATGGGATTCAAATTATGTCCTTGCGCCGGACTATCCAAAGTCGTAAGCTAGTACTTACCTGCTTCCTTTAAGCCCATTTGAGGAGCCCTTTGTCTAGCTAGGCCCATATAGATATTATTTGGTTAGCAGAAACTCATGGTGCAAGCACGTCCGTATAGTCAAGGCTGGCATGGAAGTCTAAGCATACAAAAGATAGTATATTAACGAGGGTGAAAGGAGGCTTCTAGTCCCTGTTTCCGACTAGGGGAGGTGATTTTCTATCCTTCTCCAGAGCTACAATAATTTGCTTAGATGGTCACCTAAGGGACTCAGTAATTGGTGCAATTACCTTTGAATAGATCTGATTCTCCCATCCAAAGTAGCTTGGTGGGTGGTTCCTATGTGTGCACTTTATCTCGGTATGTTTCACCACATTCCAATGCTCTTGAAACCTTTGCTTGGTAGGTCTTAAATATTCTTGGCCGATTCAGAATAGTCATAGTGATAACAAAGAAGAATCCATTATCTTCAACTTAAATCAAGTGTGATTCCCATGAATGCTATCTGGAAGACGGTGGCTCCATGAGTTGTGTGCATATGTGTACGGTAAGAAAGGATTATTGCCGACCTAAGATAAAAAGGGAAAAGGTCAGAGGGAAGAAAGGAATCAAAGGGAGGAATAGTTAAAAACAGAAGGGGTTGACTATGATATGAGGAGGTTCGTTGATTCTCTGCACTCCAACTTTTCTTGCATGTTTGATGATGCTCGAAGAATGTTTGGGGAGTTGCGAGATTGATATATGAACGAACATGGTGCCTCCATAGGCGCTACTCATAGATCCTCCTCCATACCCGTATGGATATCTTATTGCCGTTATACTTCACAGCCCCCGAAATTGCAGCACAAGTACCTTATGTACAATCAATAAATTCCATTTTAACAACCAACATCAACTTCCGTAAGTTTGATGTTGCTGAATCGTTGTAGTTCCCTGAAGTTGAGTGTGTAAAGCCTACAATTCCAAGCACTAGACGAAGGCCAACTGCATCAAAAAGCGAAAATTTCTAATGTGAAAATCTAGAGAATTAATAAAACTGATCCATGTATAAACTTTCCAGACAAGGAACCATAACAATTTTCCAATCAACTAATGTTAACATCCTGGTGTTTACAATATAAAATTTCAACGGTCTAGAGGAAATTAAAACTCCTAAACCCTATTTTTTTAAAAGCCCTTCTTTAAAAATACAATCCAAAATCAGATGCATCTTTATATTTCAATTGCTGAAAGAATATCAGGTAGAAGGCTGTCACATTTTAAGTACTTGTGCCTGAAAAACTTATAGCCTGATCTTCAGATTTATCTCCAAGATATCAACTGCTTAGATGTCAGTAACTTCTCCTATCTTCTGATTCCTTTTCTCTAAGAAAAATCGTTTTGAAGGATGGCACAAGATACTGAATATCAACATGATTCTACTGCATATTGAATTTTTAATACATACATATCATAAAATGGTGCAACAACTATTATACATGAAATATGGATTCTGTTAAATTCAATGCCTGTGGGTTTGGGGAAAAACAGAATAAGTATAAAGCAGATATCCATTTAGGTGTCAGCAGATAAAAGAATACCTCAGAGCATCACGACAACATATATATTAAGTAGCACTGCAATCAAAAACTTTTTCACTCCCCATGTCCAATTTAAAATCTTTATATTAGAAATGAAAAGCAGATGCATAAGGAATATCAACTGTTAGCATGCTGCTGGCGATCAAACAACTCTGATGTAAGATGTAAAATTTCCTCAATAGCATCTGAAACAATCGATATGATGAACATAGAAAAAGGGTATGGATCTGAGGCTAATAAGTGTGTTCTATTGAATTTGCAGTCTTCATGTCGCCATCGTTGTTATTGAGGCTGCTACTCTTCTGGATTCAAGTATAAAATACGATAGTTTTCTTCAACCAAACCTTCCAGATCTACCCTGATCATGAGGCCAGTTGACTCATATCATTGCAAGGTGTAGAGATAGAGCAACTCTCTTGGGGAAGACACACACCATAATCCAATGTGGTGCTACTGCTGGGAATGGAAAAATTAGATGCGGGTCTGGTTATTGCAGGCACAGGAAGATACCTGCTAATTATCTGGCCCAACAGGTCTGAGTTTGAATAGTTATTAAAATATGAAACATTATTAAACCCATGTTCCTAGCTGGAGGTCAATGAATATTTTGGTGACACTTCACTGCAAGCCTGAGATGCAGGATTTTTGCGGAATATAAGAGAAGAAAGACTTTCAACAAGCTTTGAAAATGGCAATTGTATTGAAATAGTAGGGATGGTAGAAATGTTGTTTAAGGAAGACTGGTGATCAAAGATTTTAGTATTGGCTGATGATGAGACAAAGGAAGAAATGGTGAAATCATGGGTGAGATCATCTGTGTTTTTTACTAATTTGGAGGCTAGAGCAGTATCATCTTGGCCCATGTTGTGCCAGGAACTTGCATTTTGATGATATCTAGGAAGAGAAATGGGCATTAAACATCTTGCAATTGACTCTCAGATATTGCTTTGCATTTGATTCTTTGAAGAATTTAAGTAATTACTCAAGGCTACTTCTCCAAGAAGGTTGTATCCACCATTTAAACCAACTGTTTCTGCTACTTCTTAGGTTCGTTGCGGCTGACAAGCCTGGTGCTGGAAGCTCACCATAGGGAATCAACCCAAGATTCTTGTGGCTCTTCATCTTTTTTGCAGTAATGGGTTTTTGATATCAGTGGCCACTTCAGTCATGTGACCCATCAATGGTGCATCCATTTAGACTGAGGTTATTTGTTTTTAGCATTTTAAAAGTACTATGGTCACCCATAGTTTTGGAGAGGAGAGCTCTTTCTATGATTTCGATGGCAATAGATATTCTGACACTTTCACATTCACAGACTATGAAACTGGAAAATTATTTGCAGCTGCTCTGCCCAACCCAATAGAGTTGTTAGCCAATAGCCTTTATATTCTCATCTAAATGGAGGATAGAAAATATTAAATCTGGACGATTCACTAAGTGAAAGCACTGGAGTAGTTAACATGAGTGGTGAGGCCACTTTTGTGGGAAAGGGGTCAGAAACACATTGTTAACAATCTAAATTGTTAAATATGAAATATACACTGGAATATGTTGAATGTTTATATCAAAACAATAACAATTCACTTGTTAGTCATTTATAGGATTTTAACTAGTGAGGGAGGTGCCAAAATCTTTAAATTTTTCAAACTTATTTTAAGGGAGGTGCCAAAATCTTTAAATTTTTCAAACTTATTTTAACATCCAAGACAGAAGTCAAGGATACCATTCTTCAATATATTTCAAGATTTGTAAAGACACCATTCTTATATATATATATATATATATATATATATATATATATATATATCGAGATTTAGTAAAACCGGTATTGTTGTAAATTAGCATATTTGTCTTGATGAAATGATGCAGGAGCATCCAGCTCCGAGGAGACAGAAGGCGGTTGACTGTCTCAAGGGACACCAAATTACACGTATTGCTGGACAGGTTGTTTAACTTGTTTTTATTATTATTATTATTTTCTTCATTATTTAGAAATTAGATAAAGACAGTAGGACTAGGGTTATGGATTGTTTTAGTTTAGCAGTTAGTTAGCAGTTGTTTATCTCCTTTTAAAAGAAACTGGCTAAACATAAGTTGTAGGGTTCGAATCTCCAGCCAGAGAAGACAAGAAGAATGACAGTCTTTCTGTAATGAAAAATATTTGCCAACTTAAATCCACAACAAACTATTTTATGCATTGAATTCCTGTGTTTATTTTATTGTTATTACTGGTGTACATTGTAATCGAAAATAGCGGAGAGTTGAAACCATTGCAACATAGTAATACATTGTAACCAATAGAACAGAGAACTGAATTCATTCCAGATAACTATGTACTGTAAACCCAAGACCAGAGGTTGAAACCCTCGCAGACAGAGAATATTTCAGCGTAAGGAGAAGCCATAGCTGTCCAGGACAGAGACAGAATTTGCGCAAGCAGAGGACGAAAGTCACAGCACACAAGGACCAAAATTTCCAGCGAGAAGAGTTAAGAACATCTAGTCACCATTAACGACATTTCACCAACGAATTTTCAGGTAAAGCATACAAATCCCATAGAATCATTTGAAAAGAATAAGAGTCTCTTTAAAGCAAACAAGAGTTCATTTTATTCATATAAACTGTAAACCCACTGTCCATTACAAACAAAGAGTGCACGGAAGGGTTTCTGAGCCGAGCAAACAGTGCTCACATGACGGCCAACTGTGAAACCCGAGCTAAGTAAAACAGAACGTACAAAGAAATTTTCGTGCCATGGAATGACAGAGCAGAGTTTGGTAAAAACGACCCATGAGTCCATAACAACAAAAAGAGCGGGAACCAGGAACAAACAAAACCCTATTACGAGGCTAATGACAGACTCATAGTCGAAACGACCCTACCCGTTTGGTTGAATTAGGCCAGTTTTTTTTTTGCTTCTTGGAATTGCAGAGAGCGAACCCTTGGTGACCAGCAACCCTGGGTAACCTGCAAGAACAAAAAGGAAAGCAGGTTAGAAGTTAGAAGTGCCAGAACTTGGAAGAAGAAGACGAGAATACATTGCAACAGGAACGAAACTACATACATTGTAGCGTTTTACCTGTGACTGAAGAGGCGACGTTGCGGGAGGAGGCCGAAATCGATTGCCAGAACCTGCTAACAAGGAGCAGAGTACATAAGAGTCCGAGAAATGTGCAGGGTAATTTAAAACATAGAAAATTAACTTACCTCGGATGTGGAAATGGTCGAATGATCAGAGCCATAAGCGTGGAGCCGAAGGACCGTCTTGTCACACCCAAAAGAACAGTTACAAAACCAGAATAAACAAACCTACAAACCCATTACAGTCCAGAGCAACAGGGTCGACTTAGTTCGACTAAAAAAACAGTCATACCATAAGCAAAGAACAGAAAATCGACAGGGTTATCGTTCTCAGTGAGGACTTCGTCGCACAGAACATCAAACCGGGAGGGCATCAACATAACCTCGGCAGAGCAGAACGGAGAACCCGCAACACAAATGAACAAGTGAATGTGACTGTAGATCGAGGGTAGGGTTTGTCACAAGGCGGGAGGTGACCGGATCGAGAAGATCGATAGGTGGCGCCAAGGACTAGCGAAAAGGACGGTAAATAATTGAAGTGGGACTGCAAGTTGGATCTGATCCACGGATTTTCGGATCGTATTTAATATATCAACGCAAAAACTGAAATGTTAATAATAACATTAATGTGTGTATTAACCTATAGTTTGAAAAGGTAAGTGGGACCTGTAACCTATCACGATTACCAAACAAGGCTTAATTTAATATTGCGCACAGTTGGAGGGATGGGCCATCAAAAGTGGTATCAGAGCGGGTTTGCTGAACAGAAAAAAAATGGAGGTTGGCAGAAGAGGAAGAGGAAGAGGAAGAGCAGTCCGAAGGGTAGCAGAAGAGGGACTGCATGAGGAGATTCGAATTTTGCGTGAAAGATTGACAGCAGTGGAAGTTGGGGGAAGGAGAGACCCAACAGATGATAGTGATGAAGATGTGGCAGAACTAGAAGATGAGTTCGAAGGGGTGACACCTGAACTCAGGTTGTTAAAATCAGTTTTGCTATCCAGTCATAAGCCAAAGCACGAGCTTTCCACTTATGAAGGAAGTTTGTCTGCAGATGTGTTACTGGACTGGCTAAGTGAAGTAAACAAGTATTTTGAGTTTGAGGAAACCAGTGAGGACAAGCAGGTGAGGTTCGCTGCCACAAAGTTGAAAGGACATGCGTCCTTGTGGTGGGACAGCATTCAGGCCGAAAGGAAAAGGCTACACAAACAACCTATAAAGAAGTGGACCAGGATGGAGGCAAAGCTGAAGGAGAAGTTTCTGCCGAAAGACTATCAGATTATGTTGTACAGGCAGGTACATAACTTGAAGCAAAGGGGAATGACTGTTAAGGAATATACAGAAGAATTTTATAAGTTGAATCTGCGGGCAGGGTATATGGAAGATACCCCAGAAAAGACAGCAAGATTCATGAATGGGTTGAGAGGGGAAATACTGGATGAAATCGGTATCCTCTCACCCAGAACTTTAGACGAAGCATACCAGTTTGCTCTGAAGGTAGAGGAGAAAATAAACAGGAAGCAGAATGCCAGAAGAGGAGGTGGATCTGGCAGAGGAAAGGGAAAGGCCTTTGGCAGAGGCAAAGGTACAGGTTCAAGTGAAGAAGGCAGTAGTTCCAAATCTGCAGGAACAACAGAAAAGGACAACAGCACTGAGGAGGATGACCAGCCCAGCGAGGGAGAGGAAATGGTCGGGGCAGAGGAGCTGTCCAGTGCTATCGGTGCCACAAGTGGGGGCACAAGTCGTATGACTGTCCTGAAGGTGAACCAGCAGGTGGGAGAGGAGCTTATGTTGCCCAATCGGAGGAAGCTGAGGCATTGCCTCAGGAAGTGGAGAACGCACCAGAGACAGGTGAAGCCTTGGTGTTAAATAAGGTGCTGTTAAAACCAGCAAAAGAAATTGCAGAACCTGATCAACGAAAAGCTTTGTTCCGAACAATTTGCAAGTCACAGGGTAAGTGCTGCAAGCTGATCATTGACAGCGAAAGTACTGATAATTTGGTGGCTACAGAGATGGTGGAGAAATTGGGATTGAAAAAGCTGAAGCATCCCACTCCCTACAAGGTGTCGTGGCTGCAGAAAGGACATCAACTGTTACTTGATGAACAGTGTGAGGTGGAGTTCCAGATAGGCAGGTATAAGGACAAAATTATCTGCGATGTTATGCCAATGGATGTCTATCATATACTGCTAGGAAGGCCCTGGCAGTTTGACAGAAGCGCAGTTCATGACGGGAAAAAAAACTGTTATAAGTTTGTCAAAGATGGGATCAAGCACACGCTTGTACCCATTAAAGAGGAAAGTACAGCAGAGACCAGTGGAGTAAAAGCGCTGCTGTTGGGCGGAAAAGAATTTCTAAAACAGATTGAAGACAATGATGTAAATTTTGCTGTTGTAAGAAGACCAAAGACAGTGATACTACACACACAGATTTCAGACTTACCCGAGGAAATCCAAAATATGTTGCAGGATTTTGGAGATATCGTAGTGGACGATCTTCCGGATGAACTACCCCCTAGGAGAGGTATCAGTCATTTTATTGACTTTATACCAGGGGCTAGTCTGCCGAATAAAGTAGCTTATCGCATGAGTCCTAAGGACAACGAGGAAATTAGGAAGCAGGTTCAGGAGTTGTTGGATAAAGGGTTGATTAGAGAGAGCATGAGCCCTTGTGCAGTTCCGACAGTTTTGGCTCCAAAGAAGGGAGGCGAGTGGCGAATGTGCACAGATTCCAGAGCCATTAATAAAATTACTAGCAGGTACAGATTTCCATTGCCGAGAATGGACGATATGATGGACTGTTTGAGTGGGGCAGCTTATTTTTCGAAGATTGATTTGAAGAGTGGATATCACCAGATCCAAATTCGGGAAGGAGACGAGTGGAAGACATCTTTCAAGACAAATGAAGGGATGTACGAGTGGCTGGTGATGCCATTTGGGCTGAGTAATGCTCCCAATACTTTCATGCGCTTGATGAATGAAGTACTGAAAGAATTCATTGGGAAGTTTGTAATTGTTTACTTAGATGACATACTGATTTTCAGTAAAACCAAAGAGGAACATTTCAGGCATGTTCGAAGTGTGTTGAGGAAGCTGCAGCAAAATAAGTTGCTGATAAATCTGGAAAAGTGTACCTTTTTCCAGCGGGAGTTAGTGTATCTGGGTTTTGTAATTACGGTAGGCAGAGATATGGACCCCGGAGAAAAGGTTGCGACTATAGTTAGTGGCCATCTGAGAGTTTATTTTGAAGTCCCGAAGTTTTACGGTTCGCAAGTTTCTACGGAAATTCATCGGGGAATTTCGGTGAAATACGCGCACCCATGCCGGATACAATCAAGAAAGCAAATCAGCCTTTTCACTGGACAGAAGCAGTGAAGGACAGTTTTTAGACTTTGAAAAGGAAGATCACAGAAAGGCTGATATTGAGGCTGCCTGACTTCAACAAACTTTTCCAGGTTCGTTGTGATGCCAATGGTACAGCCATTGGGGCAGTGCTTAGTCAGGAAGATAGACCGGTCATGTATTTCAGTGAAAAGCTGAACGAGAATAGACAAAAGTACTCAAATTATGACAAGGAGTTCTACGCAATCATACAAGCATTAAAGCATTGGAGACATTACCTGTTAGGTAATGAGTTTGTTTTGTTTTTGGATAATTCTACATTACAGTACATTATGCAGCAACATAAATTGAACCATAAGCATGCAGAATGGGTTGAGTATCTTCAGAGTTTCACATTTGTGCTAAAACATATTAGTGGATAGGCGAACAAGGTGGCAGATGCGCTGAGTAGGAGGACTTTACTCTTACAGGAATGTACAATGCAGGTTTTGGGCTTTGAGCACCTGAGGGAACTGTATCAGACAGATGTAGATTTTAAGGAGGCCTATGAGGCCTGCCAAAACCCTCTGTTGAGAAACAATAGTCCATGGTTGGAAAATAATTTACAGGAAGGATTACTGTTCAGGGGAGGACAGTTGTGCATACCCGATTGTTCTATGAGGGAGAACATTATTCGGGAAAAGCACAGTGGAGGTCTAGCCAGACATTTCAGTATAGACAAGACATTTTCGTAGGTTGAGCATTTTTATTTTTGGCCAAGGTTGCGACGGGACGTGCAGAGGTACGTAAGGAGGTGTAAGATATGTCAATTGGCGAAATGTCACAGTCAAAATACAGGTATTTATTTTCCACTACCCATTCCGAGCAGACCATGGGACTCAGTCAGCTTGGACTTTGTCTTGGGTTTGCCTAAGACACAGCGGGGTTTTGATTCAGTAATGGTAGGAGTGGATCGATTTTCAAAAATGGCACATTTTATACCTTGCAGGAAAACCAGTGATGCTACTCACGTAGCACACTTGTTTTTCACAGAGATTGTTAGATTGCACGGTCTACCAAGATCCATCATTTCCGATAGGGACGTGAAGTTCACCGGACATTTTTGGCGAACCCTGGGGAAGAAGTTGGACACTCGATTCTGGAGGTTAAACTCATTACCACCCATAGAGGCCAGGTAAATGACCCCGAAGTGGTGAACGAGTGCCGAGAAGCTCCTTACGAGGCTTAATAGGCGAATTCACCGGATATTGGGACGGGTGTGCTTGCTCGGCGGGGTCGCATATAACGATTCACCTAATCGCCGACACCGGTTGCCAAGGTCCCCTTCCGGATCTTGTCTGACATGCATCCACGGAGTGCATGGTGCGGGTGGAAAAGCTCGAAAAAAGAAGTGTGATGGGGAAGATTTCGCCTGACAATGGCTTTGACACCACAAAACGAGTAAAGGCGAAGTTGCGGGGGCAGGCGGTCAAAAGTACAAGCGACGGCGGTTAAACGGGGAGAGATTCGGTCTGGCCCGGAGATGAAGTCCTTGCACACTTGCGCAAGGAACGATTTCCAAAACGGGAATATAATAAGCTGAAGTATAAAAATATCGGCCCCTACAAAATCATTCGCAAGTTTTCTGCAAATGCCTATGAGCTACAGTTGCCACCAGGGATAGGTATTTCTCCCATTTTTAACGTGGCATATCTGTTTCCTTATGTTGCTGATCCTGAAGATAACGCAACAGTGAAGCCAACACGGGACACCAGTTGTGAGGAAATTTCATGGATGAGACAGATGCCTATGGCACAGCCCCTTGAGATCGAGAGGATCCTCGACACACAGGTAGCCAGATGCACATGCATGAAGGAATATCTGCGGTATTTAGTCAAGTGGAAGGACCGTCCGATTGAGGACAGTTCGTGGCTTGACGCGAC
Source organism: Pinus albicaulis (assembly GCA_034641835.2). Lineage (NCBI taxonomy): Eukaryota > Viridiplantae > Streptophyta > Pinopsida > Pinales > Pinaceae > Pinus > Pinus albicaulis. The sequence continues at coordinate 113,570,246 of CM076580.1, read as the reverse complement.
GCAGATACAGAAAATAGGTTATTCTGTCGACGACCTCATGGAACGGAGCCATGACTTTTTGCCACCTCGGGAGCCTGATGCAGGAGCATCTAGCTCTGAGGAGACAGAAGGCGGTTGACTGTCTCAAAGGAAACCAAATTTCACGTATTGTTGGACAGGTTATTAAACTTGTTTTTTATTATTATTATTTTCTTCATTATTCAGAAATTAGATAAAGACAGTAGGACTAGGGTTATGGATTGTTTTAGTTTAGCAGTTAGTTAGCAGTTGTTTATCTCCTTTTAAAAGAAACTGGCTAAACAGTTAGACAGATTCTGGTTGAACAGTTCAACCGAAAGCAAGAAACTGATTTACCCTGGCAAGCATTTAAATAGAGAAAAGATAAGTTGTAGGGTTCGAATCTCCAGCCAGAGAAGACAAGAAGAATGACAGTCTTTCTGTAATGAAAAATATTTTCCAACTTAAATCCACAGCAAACTATTTTATGCATTGAATTCCTGTGTTTATTTTATTGTTATTACTGGTGTACATTGTAATCGAAAATAGCGGAGAGTTGAAAACATTGCAACATAGTAATGCATTGTAACCAATAGAACAGAGAACTGAATTCATTCCAGATAACTATGTACTGTAAACCCAAGACCAGAGGTTGAAACCCTCGCAGACAGAGAATATTTCAGCGTAAGGAGAAGCCATAGCTGTCCAGGACAGAGACAGAATTTGCGCAAGCAGAGGATGAAAGTCACAGCACACAAGGACCAAAATTTCCAGCGAGAAGAGTTAAGAACATCCAGTCACCATTAACGACATTTCACCAACGAATTTCCAGGTAAAGCATACAAATCCCATAGAATCATTTGAAAAGAATAAGAGTCTCTTTAAAGCAAACAAGAGTTCGTTTTATTCATATAAACTGTAAACCCACTGTCCATTACAAACAAAGAGTGCACGGAAGGGTTTCTGAGCCGAGCAAACAGTGCTCACATGACGGCCAACTGTGAAACCCGAGCTAAGTAAAACAGAACTTACAGAGAAATTTTCGTGCCATGGAATGACAAATCAGAGTTTGGTAAAAACGACCCATGAGTCCATAACAGCAAAAAGAGCGGGAACCAGGAACAAACAAAACCCTATTACGAGGCTAATGACAGACTCATAGTCGAAACGACCCTACCCGTTTGGTTGAATCGGGCTGGTTTTGTTTTTGCTTCTTGGAATTGCAGAGAGCGAACCCTTGGTGACCAGCAACCCTGGGTAACCTGCAAGAACAAAAAGGAAAGCGGGTTAGAAGTTAGAAGTGCCAGAACCTGGAAGAAGAAGACGAGAATACATTGCAACAGGAACGAAACTACAGACATTGTAGCGTTTTACCTGTGACTGAAGAGGCGACGTTGCGAGAGGAGGCTGAAATCGATTGCCAGAACCTGCTAACAAGGAGCAGAGTACATAAGAGTCTGAGAAATGTGCAGGGTAAGTTAAAACATGGAAAATTAACTTACCTCGGATGTGGAAATGGTCAAATGATCAGAGCCATAAGCGTGGAGCCGAAGGACCGTCCTGTCACACCCAAAAGAACAGTTACAAAACGAGAATAAACAAACCTACAAACCCATTACAGTCCAGAGCAACAGGGTTGACTTAGTTCGACTAAAAAAACAGTCATACCATAAGCAAAGAACATAAAATCGACAGGGTTATCATTCTCAGTGAGGACTTCATCGCACAGAACATCAAACCGGGAGGGCATCAACATAACCTCGGCAGAGCAGAACGGAGAACCCGCAACACAAATGAACAAGTGAATGTGACTGTAGATCGAGGGTAGGGTTTGTCACAAGGCGGGAGGTGACCGGATCGAGAAGATCGATAGGTGGCGCCAAGGACCAGCGAAAAGGACAGTAAATAATTGAAGTGGGACTGCAAGTTGGATCCGATCCACGGATTTTCGGATCGTATTTAATATATCAACGCAAAAACCAAAATGTTAATAATAACATTAATGTGTGTATTAACCTATAGTTTGAAAAGGTAAGTGGGACCTGTAACCTATCACGGATACCAAACAAGGCTTAATTTAATATTGCGCACAGTTGGAGGGCTGGGCCATCATGAAATTTGAAGGAAAACTGGTATGGTTGTAGGTTAGGAGAAGAAAATAATTTTTTAAATATTATATGAAGCAGAGAGGGTGGAGATTTGAACATGTTTCATTCATTTATGTCAGCAAGGAGAGCACAACTTTATCAGCAGCATGGAGGTACCTCCATCCAGGAATAATTTAGAATATTAAGGGTTGAAAGCATTAGTTTATGACATGCAACCTAGCTATTGGAAAAGGGTTGATTTTATCCCTTGAAGAAATAGAAGGAAAAGCCTTCTACCGGTAGTTCTTGATGTTCAGATATTTTAACTGTTGAAAGGTTTTTTATCAAATTCTCTTCAATGTTATAATGTTGCGTACAAACATTCAACCAAAACTGTCATTATTTTATTTCACAATAATGAATCTGCACAACCTTTGTAACATTAATTCACAACAATGAATCTACCAAAAGTGTCATTATTTTAGTTCAAAACAATGAATCTTCACAACCTCTATAAAATTAGAAGATTCACTATTTACCCAATGTAATCTTCCTCTCTTCCAATTTAAATATATAACATTAATTCACAACAATGAATTGCACATCCCCAATAACATTAGAAGATTCACTATTTACTCAATGTAATCTTCCTCTATAACATTAGAAGATTCACTATTTACCCAATGTAATCTTCTTCTTTTCCAATTTAAATATTATCAGTAAAATGCCCTAATTAAACATAATTTGAACATAAATTAAATATTAGCAGTAAGATGCCCTCATTAAATATTTGTTTATGCTTTTAAATTTATTTCATTAATACAAAAATTATTTTGAATTTACACATATCCATATGTTTTTATTATCCATATGTTTTTATTTTATTTTAGGAAGGAAAAGTATAGCATGTTACTGTATTTATATGCAGATTGTGTAAATATTGCTGCAACTCATCTCTCAATTTAACTAGTTTATGTTTGTGGTTTTAAACTATTAAATTTTTAAATAATTTGTTATTCTTAATTTTAAAATAAAACTTATATTTAGTTGCAATGGCATATTTTCACACTACTCACTCATTTTTATACATTACTATGACATTTCTATGAGAATTTGAGATGTGTTCTTATTAAAACCCTCACGTTTAGTTCGACAGGGACTACCGTTGCCTCCAGGGCATATCGATAGAAGAGTATCATAGTTATTATATATATCAATAGAAGAATATCCTAAGCTTAAAGAAAAGTTCCAAATGGTTAAGTTGCAAATGTTGATAAATTATGCTAAAGCATTACAATGTGTGTGGACATGATTACTATGAAGTTGTCGAGAGAATTTTATTGTACCTAGTTACTAGAGTAAATTGGTATCCAAAACATACTGTTTTTTTAAGAATTTATAAAAATGCAACCATTTTTAATATAAAAATAAGCATCGTGAAACCCAAACATTATTTTTTCATGGTATTACTGATTATACACTATATAGGTAAATGCTTTTTCATTTAATGTGGTCAGACAAAAATTCCTGGAATTCAATTATGAGAGTCAATCTTTCTTCTGCATTCCCTAGCTGGGTAAATCTCATTTATGTACTTGACGTTCCGATGAACATATTTTGATCGGAAGTGAACTCCGCCAATTGATTCTTCCATTCGGTGAAGTAGGTTGTTGCACGGCACTTGAAGCGAATAGGAAAATGATTCAATTTTTTACTTCCGTAATCATTGCAAGGACTAATCACCACCCTGTGAATATGGAACTAAGTACTTATTTAAGATAATGCTATTGGTTTGAAAGCTTAATAATTCCTATAGGTTTTGGTGTAATGGAAAATATGAACATTTTCACCATTTAAAAGTCACTTAATAAAATATTATTGAAAAGCCTAAACACCTATTTTTCTTGATATTTAACTTAAATTTAAATTTTATGTCGACTCCTATATATTTCTATATTTATTGTGTTCAATTTCCTTACTCTTTTTTTTAGTTTTTTAGCTCATTTCTTTACAACTATGTTATTTCCTTTGTTTTCTTTTCCTTCACCAATTTTTTTTTTTTTTTTTTTTTTTTGCAGAGTTTTGAAATCATTGGTTGTGACTTATGGATGCAAATTGTAATAGGCATTAATAAATTTAACAGCAATAACTCATAATTCATTGAAAATTTGAAATAAAAACATCAAATAATAAGTGAACTTGATGTAACAAGGTATTTTATCTTTCATAAAAATGGTAATTATATGTATGTAAATCAACGCATGTAAATCAACTTGTAATTTTTAATGAATCAACCCCAATGAATAGATAGTAAATTAGATGATGCACTTTTTGCATTTTGATTATGATACATGAATATTGTTCATGGTTCATATATTGTTATTTCATGTTTGTTAATGGTGTTAATAGAGCTAGAATGGGGTGTCTATATTACAAAATGGATGGAGGGTTGCCATTTCCCCACCTAGCCAAGTGACCAGGGTACATGGTAACACGCCTCCATAAATATCCTTTATGACTATTATATTCTTGATATCTATCCTTAGGTGAGATGGTCGCAAGCCCTTTGATCCTAAGCCCAACAATTACCATTACATTGAATTCACGTCGTCTTACTAGGTCTGTCATGTCTCTACTCACATGTTAGTTGTTTTCATTCCAATATGACTCATGGTTCTCTCCTCCGCGGTGTTACTCACATTCGATGTGATTGGGTATCAAACCTCCCTGTCTACAACATTCCTTTCAACTCTTGTCAACATGATATGGGGGCACTAACTTCTCCTCTTCTATGAGCCTTGGTTGGGCCCTGTCTTTCCAATTCTAGTATCATTCGGCTACTTCAGAAAAAGCATGTCTCCCTTCCCCAGCTAAAGACTTAACAATTATTTCCAATAATAACTTTCGCATAATGGCACAAATCTAGTATTTCCATTTCTCTACAAAATTGATGTGCATGTTGTGGCTTATGACACTAGTTCCCTTCTAACGCCAATTGACAGTTTATGTGGCCACTGGAACTCTTCAGCGTGAGTTGTCATGATTCTCTTTGGTTTGCATTCATCTCTTTTCCTGATTTTTTTTATGGCTTTGAATCTATTATTGGAACTCATATGGCCCGCATTATTTCCAACCACTCTCCAAGTATTTCTTGGCATGCTCTTGAGGCTTTGTGCTCCTTCTATGGTTTATCTTTCATAAAATCCTACTTCATCTTTCTAGCTTCATCAAAGAGCTCTACATTTTCCTTTGCGCTCTTTTTTTATCCTGATAGATATTGGTGAGCACCCACCTTTTCCATTCGCTCACAGCACAATTTTCTATTTTGGCAGTGATTTCTACAATTTTTAGGTCCCTAACTTTCAAAGTTTTTTTGAGGCCCTTGTTACACCAATTTTTGGTCATCTAACCTTTTACTATTAGATGGACCAAAGTACACCATGTAAGACAAATTTTACCCTAAGTAAAATTTCTTTCACTATGAAAAATAACTTAGTAAACCACATTTATTAAGTTGTTTATGGTCTAAACAGGAAACCCCATTAGGAAATATTAAATAAATCCACATTTTTTTTATTTTCCTCAAGGAATATTTAGTTAAACAACAGTTTAATTAATATTCCTGTCCATATTTAACCCAAAACAGGAAAATTAATTAGATAAATCATTATTTATCTTATTATTTTCTAGGAATAATTATTTAAACAATATTCCTTGTTAAATGTGACTAAATCATTTATAAATAATTAAATAAATCATTATTTATTTGATTATTACTCAACCACATCCTTAAAATAATAAATAAATCAGTTATTTATTATAATTTACAAATAAAGGGATTTGACCAAAGTCAAATTCTTTTTCCATCCAACAAATATAATAAAATATTCCATAAAAGTTGGATCTTGATTTGGTTAATAATATTTTAATTATGCACCAATATCTAGACTAACTCAATATTTTGTTACAAATAGAAGGGTTTTTTCATTCACTCGCTAACTTTTGTTGCCTAAATATCACTCTAGATCTATACTTTTGGTCTCACTTTGATCCACCATCATTGTCATATTTTGCTACCATTTTTCTTGTGAGCTCCCTTTGAGTTCCATTTTTTGTCTGGGTTTTCTACACCATCAAGAGAGAGAGATTTTAGATCTGAAGTGATAAGGACTTACAAGAACCCATCCCATTTAGGGGATTGGTAACATCTTTCTATGTTCCCTTCCCAGGTGTCAAAAAATACAAAAAATCTTAAAACATTCTTGTCTTGTCTATTGGATGCATGGAGCAACTCTTGCTTTTATTTACTGCTTAATGTCTTTTATTGCATAGATCTAGATTTTGCAGCATTTATCTTGGTCAACTAATTGCAGATCTAAAGAAATTGGTAGCCATCTTTGCTGTTAGGGTTGTTTGTTATGCACAGCTAAAGTGAGCCTTTTTCATACACTTGCGATTAAGATTCATACTAACAGCCCTAAACAACGTTTTTTTTGGGAAACGAGCACTTGACAGTTATTTTCAAAGTGTAATTGAAAAATGTACTTCTCTCTTAGACCTCTCCAATGGGATATCATACATCTTGAACGAAGATCGTATGTCAAAATTATGACCTCAAGAATTTTACATTCAAACTTATCCCATGGGGGTCCAAAATCCTTTGTGGCTTAATCTCCTAGGGTTAGGGTTTGGATGTTTAGGGTTTCTCATTACTTATTTATGATAAAAGGCCTTCAAGCCACATTTTAAGAAAGTTCGAGGAATGCACGTAGCCGTCACTTATATTCTTATAGATAAGCTACCTCCATTCGAGTTAGTTTGTTTTCATTATGTATATATACAGTTTCAACATTTTCCATTTATTAATAGAAATAAAGTTTCACTATATCTTTTTGTTTTGGTTATAAATTTGTATATCATTTCATTCCCTTCATAAATTTGAATAAGTGGTATCAAAGTGGTTTTCTCTTTATCTATTTTTATGTGCATGTCCCTATTGAGGTTGGGGTATAAGGAGTTAGGACTTGAATTTCTTGATCCCTTGCAGGACTTTCCTCACTGACCTTGATGGCTTTCCATGGTAGAAGAACGTAGACGAGGGAGGATGATATCCTATTAAATTTTTACCCGAAGAATCCCTTGAGTGACAAAAGAATGAAATGATGGATAATTTTTCCTAGATCCTTTCATAGTTGCCAATAGGCAACACATATTCATTCAATGGCCAATTTGGAGGCGCAAACCCCTTAAACGTACAAGTTAATTTTGGCATCTGAATATTTAAAGGCCAGATAGATGTGGATTCTCTAAAAAAATGGTTGAATACTATAGAAGGGTATTTTTTGGTCTGCAATTTTTCCGATAAAGAAATGATTACCTTTGCACTACTTAAGATTCCCCCCCATGTCAAGGATTGGTGGGAAAATTATTGTGAGCAAAGGACCATGAATGAATCTGCATTATTTTGAGTTGCAACCACTTGCGAATATTTTAGGGATATTGTTAAGGAACAATATTACCCTATTGGAAGCTATGAATACCAAGTTTGATAAAATTGTCATTGATGTTAATATGATGTCAAAACTAGCCCTTGTTGGAGATGATGAAACCCTAGCCCTTGTTGATACAACCCTAGGAACCCTTGCTCTTATTGATGTCGTTGTCTAATGATGAAGAATGAAGAAAGTACTAAACTACTTAATATCTATGTTGACCTAATCCTAAGAGATGCATCAATCCTAATATCCTATGACCATGCCATGTGAAGGAACCCTAATCTAGAAAGCCATAACAAAACCCTAAGGGTTATCATAAAATTCTAAGACTGTCATAAACAAAAATAATTTTCTTGACATTTGAGACAACATATTGAAATTGTTCTTACATCATCTTATATAGAGCTTCAAGACCTTTGTAATGTGTACTTACTCGCCCTCTAATTCCTTGTCATTATGGAGATTTTAATTTTTGAAATTTATGTATGTTAAAAATTGCAAAAAGTCTACTAGCTAACTTGAGTAGGCTCTATCCAATTTGAACAAACATCTCTCTTGACAACATATTCAAACAAATATAAATGCCTATTCATGTCCCTCATTTTGGAAATAAATTCGGTCAAGTACAAAAAAAGGGACTAGGATTTAGAATAGAAGGGGGGATATTAAGGATAATTATATGTTTTTTATTTCTATGGATTAAATTCTGAATTTCTGTTGGAAAAAACTCACTTTTTTTTGGAAAAGGAAATATTACATGCCTCTTGTAGCTATGTTGCAGTGGATTCTTATTAAACTATAGCAGACTTATGAGGGACACTTTCAGACCTATTGTACTTTTTGTTACAAACCCTTGGAGAAATATTTGCAAACTTTAGAATACACGTAGTTCAGAATTAAAAAAGGCACCTGGAGGAGATTTTTTGGATCGGTGGAAATGACCTTGAATAATTTTTCTTTGTAGCTTTGTTTGACATGTAGCACACCCATGGAGAAGATAGTTTCAAACTTGTTGTAATCATGTGTAAGATCTCTTGTCACACATGTGGAGGACACATCATCTCAGACATGTAGGAGTGATAACATCTTGGACCTATGACAAAAATTCAGAGATATGATCTATGTGTTAAGAATTATAGTGTTAGTGGAAGTAAAACTATTGTAGTAGGAATTGTGGTATTATTTGAAAGCATGTTTTTAACATAGTTTGGATAACTTTCGTTGTACACTACATACTCTCCTAGTTGTGAAGGGCTGCTTGGTTCTATGAACGTAAGGCCATCATCTTTGGAAGAAAGTTGAAGATTCCATTTATTCACTTGAAGCATTATTTGAAGCTTGTTTGTACCAGAGTTATAGAAGATTAAAAAGAAATTTGAAAATCTCTCAAAGTACAATTTGATGTAGTTCTAGAAGTAGTCAATGAGCAAACTAAAGGCATCAACCTAGAATAATTTGTCACAAAAGTGTTGATGTGATATTTTAAATTTGTTCTATAAGCATTCCCGTGAACAAATATTTGGTATTTGGTATATTTTCTAGAAATTCATCTTGTTGGAATATACTTTTAAATATTAGTTGAAGTCAATTTGAAAATATTCTAGAGTATTACATCATTTGGAGATTATTGTATTGACTTAAGCTAGCAAACCTTGGAAAATTATTTATACCATTGAAGATTCGTTGAAGTAACTTGACCTTAGAGATTATCTTGGGGATCCTATTGAATACACCTTGAAGCATTTTTTAGACCGATCTTGGAATAGACATTGCAGAAACACTTAAATAGCATTTGAAAATCTTGGAGAATATCTTGGAGCAGCTTTTGAGGAGAGTTTGAACACCTTGGATAATATCTAGGAGAAACTCATTGAAGACATCTGGAAGCATTGTTGAAGAATTGTAGAAGTTGATCTTGGAGACAATTATGGAAACATGATGCATTGTTGAAGCCCTCATGGAGTAACCTTGGAGAATATTGTTTGGATACCATGAAGAGTCTTGGAGACACATTATATGGTTGCTAAATTTTTCATTGATGAAAAAAGTGATTTTGAAGATTAATTGAGAGCATCGTTGAAGGAAATATTGGAGGGATTATTGAGGTTTGTTATAGAATATGTTGAGAAGTGTAGGAAGAAATTCTCAATTTGACTTTACCTCAGTCAAATTAAGAAAATTCGAATTTCCACATTAGTAGACAACTTGGAGGCAGTTAGTTCAAGTGACACATCTCTTGTAGTTCAGTTAACCATGTGTGATTGCTAATTTGTAGCAATCAAGGTCAATTATTTCTAGTTGCATTTAGTTAAACTAGTTCTAATTATTAATAGAACTAGTGGAAGGTTAGTTGTGTAATAGGGAAACATTATAACTCAGATACCATCTAGTTAACTGATCAATCAACTAAAAATATCTCATGTATGCAAGGAGTTCAAATTTCTCAGCTGTGGTGGAGATTCCAAGGCACTCTAACATCAGTTGTAAACTAGTGTTGAGTGTACAGGTGTTGCATGCAATAAATGATCAATCCTCAGGAATTGCGCAATCAATTTGGAGGAAATTACTAAATAATACAGGGGTATTTCCTTAGGAATTACACAAGGAAATAGGAGCAAGTTCAGGAAGAGAAATATTAAGTAGTGCGAGTGAAGGCAGCGCGACTGTAGGCAGCGTCAGTGCAAGCAATGTGAGAACATGCTTACTCTTGCAAATTTTCCTCAAAGTGTGAGATCAAAATTGCAATGTTTTCTCAATTCACTTGATTAATTAACAAAATATTAAGGGGTCTTAGTAGTTTCTTTCCCCTAGAAACATCTGTGTACCTATGTATTTGATGATGCATATTTGCAAAAGTTGTTCTAAATTGTGAATGAATTTCCATAAAGAAGTAGAGTAGAATTCTACCTCTTGATTTAGATTAAATTTCTTGAGCAACTGAAAATTTATCGCCATATTCCTACATGGTAACAAAAAAGGATTAACATTAGAACAAGAATTTTTAAGTTGTTCCTTAGGAGGTCAAATTTGTATCTTGAGTGTAGCAAGATCTCTCCAGAGTTAGGAATATGACCTTCAATGAGTTAATATTAGAGTATGCCTTGGAAGACAACTCAAATTTCATTGCATGGAAGGATTGCATGGACGTGGTGCTTGATGACAACAAATTGCTGGAATATGTCAAGACAGGCATTCCAAAACTAGGATTAGATGATGCCAAGAACCTAGCCCAATGGAAGAAATATGTAGCCAAGGTACGGAGAATACTCCTGGAGGGAGTGAGAGACCACATTATCTCAAATATCCATGGGAAATAAAGTCCTTTCACAATGTGGAAGGAACTAATCTGAAAATGGGTTGGATAACTTCATATGCTTTTCAAGAACCTCCCACTCAGTTAAACAAATAAAATATCTAGCTTATACTTGTCTTTTGAGGAATTTTATACTTGAAACAAATGTAATTTTTTTTATTTTTTAAGTGCTTTAAGACCATATGTTTTTTCTAATATTAAACATGTGCAATAACCATATAATGCAGCAAATAAAAAACAACACATAACAACAAATTTAATCTAGGATTTCACCTGAATATTGTGGGCTACATCTCCTTGAACTCTTGTCATCTTGACTTGGCTCTTTGGGATTATGGAAAAATTACTTTTATAATTTACAAACTCAACTCCAATGGTTAACTAAAATGAAAAAAATGGGTTTGGAATACCATTATATCCCTGTCATGGCTTTCATCACTCTGAAAATAGATTTAGGCTTCCTTAGACTTGATTCCTTCTGTCGGTGCTGTTGAGCTACCCTGAGCTTCTCTATGGTACTAACTCCTTCAGAATTATTTTTCTATCCCTGAAACATCACCTAGTATCTCCATCACATATCATACCTCCAAAATGGACTGATCATTTGCTCAAAATGAGCACTAGCTCCTAATTTGGGCCTCCTTCCATAGTTGGCCCTAGGTTGCCCAAAACTTCCCTGTAATTTATCAACCTTCAGAAGTATTCAAATGGCTCTGAAAATCTCTTCATTGGATTCATAATTCCAAAAATAGTCAGAATAGACTATTGGTTTGCTGGAATTGACCTCTGACTGCTCTGGTTTCGCCTCCAAAACGTGGTGGCACCCAAAGGCTCTAGGGTCAAAGAAACCTTCTCTGTGGATTATCGAGCTCTATAAATCCTCAAAAGATTCTAAAAACTCCATCAATGGATTCATAAGTATCAAAAAAGTTGAAAATGACTATTGGTTTGCTAAATAAGGCCTCTAGATGCGCTGGCTAGGCCTCAAATTGTGATTGGCACTTGTTGGCCCTAGTGGCCCCTGGAAGTTATTTGAAGCATCTTAGCCTTCAAAAGTACTCTACAGGCTTTGAAACCCACACCATTTGTTCTATAATGTTTGAAACATCCAAAATTGACTATTTGATTCCAAAATAAGGCCTCTAGCTGCCCTCGCTAGGCCTCAAACTGCTGCTGGCCCATGGTGGCCATAGTGGCCCCTAGAACTTCTCAGAATGAAAACCCTGATCAAAAATTTTCTGATGGCTCTACAACCCTCACCAATGAGTCTAGAATGTCTGAGATAGTCTAAATTGACTATTGGCACTCCAAAATGGGTCGAATCTAGCTCAAGATAGAGCCCAAACTCAATTTGTCGAGTGACCCCTAAAAGTCCTCCACTAAATTTGGAGGAACTGGACTTAACTGCAGATAAATTGGATTTATGCCAAAAATGGCATTCCCACTCCAAATATACCACCATACCTTGATCGCATCATTAAATTCTAAACGATGTTTTGGGGACATGCAAACCTATAAATCCGCAGTCACAAAATGTTGGAGCGAAACCGTCGGCGTTAAGTTTGTTAATAAACCATAACATGTGATAAGTTCAAACCATAAAGCGGTTGCAGAATCACCATCGGGGTAAATGTTTTGTTGACATGGTTTGTTTGCGGTGGTATGTGAACACATTATAAGACTGCTGGTGGGTTTGATTAGCGCACGATCATTGGCGCTTGGTTGCATGGGGGAGGGGCTAGCCCCTCCGACCCCCCATTTTCGCAACCATTAAAACTTAAATAAATGCTGCTACACCATATAGTTAAGAACCATCCAATAGAGTATACAGTAAGATGTGGGTGCTGCAAGCGAGAGGTCACGAGATCGATCCCAAGGACACAAGGCTGCCTCAGGGCTGGCCACATGTCACCCTCTCATTGGCCAAAAATTCCAAATCGTACAACCCACAACGAATGACGATCTGCCACTTGGCATGACCTGACTGGCCTAGACGAAATATTTTGGGGAACATTCCAGGAATATTCAATGGAATATTCTATTTTTAAATTTCCCAAATTCTAGTCAAACTTGGTCAAAGTCAAAAAATTGGAGTTTACTAGACTTTTCAAATCGCGATAACTTCTTCATACAACGTCAGCTTTTCGAACCGTTCATGGTGCCAGAATCAGGAAGACGAGATATATCCGGTCATTCAGTTTTGGAACAATTCCAAACACTTTGAATTTTGAGCTATCACTTAGGTCCTTGATCCAAATCTGATCACACCTCCCTATTGGGAATCTTTTGGACCCCAAAAGATTGATATACTGATGTATACAGTAGGTGAGAGTACAACACCCTCACTTTTCAGCCTCCTTACACTTTTCCTTGCATGGCTTAGTGCCTTTGAACCACAACTCGAAGGTAGTCGACACTTCCCTTCCTGAATGCGCTTGTCCTCTTGTCAAGAATTGTCTTCCTTGAACTCTCTCATAAATTTCTGGAGAGAAATGGATAGAAGGTAGCTGAACATCATGTCCTTGATCATCGATCCAAGGTGGCTCAAACAAACATGAGATTACAATAGAAAACATGCATACTTGAATGAAATGTGCATATGTACAAATCAAAGTATGTCTTACTGATTTAAGAAGTCAAACCACTTCTTACTAAGCCACTTCCATGGCGAATTTTGCTGCTGAAAATATTTTTCATGTGAAACATCCATTCTCACATCAATGATGGAATCCTTGGTTCCAAATTTGTCAGTCTTTATGTCCTCTTGCTTCAAATGCTTGGGACAATTAGTTGGATGCAATGTCCAATAGTGGGAAACAACATGTCCCCTCTTCTGGAAATGTGTGAAAATATTATGCACCTTCTTTGCAAGTTTCCTTCGCTTCAACTGTTTCCTGTATGCCTTCATCCTCTTCCAGCATTTTGAAACAACATGGTTACACAGACCACAATAGGAAAAACAAATATTTCTTCCTTTCAAGCATGCAGAATTATTTTTCTATCTCTGAAACCTCACCTACTGTCTCCAACACATATCATAACTCCAAAATGGATTGATCATTTGCTCAAAATGAGCACTGGCTCCCTAATCTAGGCCTCGTTCTACAGTTGGCCCTGGGCTGCCCAAAACTTCCCTGTAGGTTCTCGATGTTCAAAATTCTTCAAATGGATCTAAAAATACCTTCATTGGATTCATAATGCAAAAAACATTCAGAATAGACTATTCTTTTGCTGAAATAGACCTTTGGCTGCTCCGGTTTTGCCTCCAACACCTCGTGGCACCCCTTGGCTCTAGGTTCAAAGAAAATTTCTTTGTGTCTTCTCGAGCTTTAGAAGTCCTCAAAAGACTTTGAAAATTCCATCAATGGATTCATAAGTATCAAAAAAGTCAGAAATGACTATTTTTTTGTTGAATAAGGCCTCTAGCTTCCTTGGCTAGGCCTAGAACTCCTATTGGCACTTACTGGCCCTGGTGGCCCCTGGAACTTCTATGAAGAATATCAGCCTTAAAAATTCCTCTATAGGCTCTAAAAACCACACCATTAGTTCCATAACATCTGAAACATCCAAAATTGACTATTGATTCCTGAATAAGGCCTCTAGCTGCCCTGGCTATGCCTCAAACAACTGTTGACCCATGGCGGCCCTAGTGGTCCCTAGAACTTCTCTAAAGCAAGCACCTACTCAAAAATCCTCTGATGGCTCTAAAACCCTCACCAATGAGTCTGGAATGTCTGAGATAGTCGAAATTAACTATTGGCACTCCAAAATTGGTCGAATCTAGCACAAGATACAGCCTAAACTCAATTTTTCCGGTGACCCCTGAAAATCCTCCACTAAATTTGGAGGAACTAGACTTAACTACAGATAAACTGGAGTTATGCCAAAAATGGCGTGCCCACTCCAAATATACCTCCATACCTTGACCGTAGAATTAAAGTCTAACCGACATTTTGGGCACATACAAACCTATAAATTTGTGCTCACGAAATGTTGGAGCGGAAATGTCGGCGTTAAGTTTGTTAACAAACCGTAACATGTGATAAGTTCAAACCATAAAGCGGTTGTGGAATCACTGTCAGGGCAAACGTTTTGTTGACGTGGTTTTTTTGTGGTGGTATGTGAACACATTATAAGACAACTAGCAGGCTTTATTAGTGCATGGTCATTGGCACTTGGCCGCATGGGGGAGGGGTTGGCCCTCGGGGTTGGCCCCTCCGGGCTCCCAGTTGCGCAACCATTAAAACTTAAATAAATGCCACTTGACCATATAGTTAAGAACCATCCGACAGAGCAGACGATAAGACCTGGGCGTTGCATGTGAGAGGTCATCGGATCGATCCCGACAGAGTCCAAAAAAATTTGGTACGTAGTCTCGGGGAGACATGTTGGCCTCAGGGTTGGCCACGTGTCACCGTCTCATTGGCCGAAAATTCCAAATCGTACAACCCACAATGAATGACGATCCACCACTTAGCATGAACTGACTGGCCCAAATGAAATATTTTGAGGAATATTCTAGGAATATTCCCTAGAATATTCTCTTTTTAAATTTTCCAAATTCCAGTCAAACTTGGTCAAAGTTCAAATATTACAGTTTTATAGACTTTTCAAATCGCGATAACTTCTTCATACAGTGTCAGTTTTTCGAACCGTTTGCAGCGCCAAAATTTGGAAGATGAGACATATCTGGTCCCTCAAGTTCAACATACTTCCGAACACTTTCAATTTTGAGCTATCACTTAGGTCCTTGATCCAAATTTGATCACACCTCCCCATTGGGAATGTTTTTGACCCCAAAGGACTGATATACTGATATGTACAGTAGATGAGAGTAAAACAACCTCACTTTTCAGCCTCCTTACACTTTTCCTTACATGTCTTAGTGCCTTTGAACCATAATTCGAAGGTAGTAGACACTTCCCTTCCTAATGCGCTTGTCCTCCTGTGAAGAATTGTCTTCCTTGAACTCACTCAAAAATTTCTGGCGAGAAATTCATAGAAGGTAGCTAAACATCATGTCCTTGATCATCAATCCAAGGTGGCTCAGAAAAACATGAGATTACAACAGAAAACATGCATACTTGACTGAAATCTGCATATGTACAAATGAAAGTATGTCTTACTGAGTTAAGAAGTCAAACTGATTCTTACCAAGCCAATTCCACGGTGACTTTTGCTACTGAAAATATTCGTCATGTGAAATATCGGTTCTCACATCAATGATGGAAACCTTGGTTCCAACTTCGCCAGTCTTTCTTCCCTCTTGCTTCAAATGCTTGGAGCGATTAGTTGGATGGAATGTCCAAAAATGGGCAGCAACATGTCTCCTCTTCTGGCAATGTGTGCAAATCTTATGCACCTTCTTTGCAAGTTTCCTTCGATTCAACTGTTCCTTGTATGCCTTCATCCTCTTCCAACATTTTGAAACAACATGGTTACACAGACCACAATAGGAACAACAACTCTTTCTTCTTTTCAAGCATGCAGAATTGTCATGCCTTGTAGAAACATAATCAACTTGACTATGGGAAGAATTATACCTCAAATGCTGCTTTGCATGTCCATATTTTTTACCTTCATGAGGAAACGAACTAGTAGAGATTCTAGCTTCTTTTTGCAGACTAACATTAGTGTTTATGTCTTGATACCTATCTGAATTCACATGCTCACCATAAGATGCATGTCTACACACATCTCACTGCAACATAGGCTTTAAACAATGGCAATCAACTTGAAAACAAAATTGACATGTTTGTGGTTTATAATTTGGAACAAAAGTTCTTTTTGAATTTGTCTCACATGCCTTCATGGATTTGGATTTTTTGCCATTAGATTGCACATAACCAAGACCAAATTTCTTAGGTCTTTCCTCAACCAAAATAGGATCAATCATGCCTTATGCATGGTTTCCTAAAACCTTGCCTTGATAGCCCATTTTAAGCATTAACTTAGACCCTATACCTCTAGTGTGCTTTTCAAATGAACCAACACATCTATCTGAAGAGGAAACTGAAGACATATTAGAGTGAATTACCTCTGCTTCAAGCATGTTCTTGGTTAAGGCCTCTTGGTCTTGATGGAGCTGCATCTCCATTTCATGCATTCTTTGAAGAATTTCTTATTTCTCTTTCTTCATAGCAACCAATTTCTCATGAAGTCTACTGCTTTCTCCTCTATCTTCAAGTAGAATTTGCACCATGTCCTTCATCTTCAACAAGTCTCGCTTCATGTCTGCATCGAAGAATCTTGTGAAGGAGGAGGACTTTGAAACCTCACTTGAAGAAGTTTTAATCATGAAAATGAAAAAAATAACTTCAACAATAATTCACAAAGCTTTCAAAACAATTTTCAAAGCTTATGGACAAACTGGTTGTAGAGTCAAGCTCTTCTTCAAGCAGCCTTTTGCAAACACCCTCTTGTGCTTCAAGGGTTGCCTTGAGGTACTGTGGGTAAGGAAAATGCCTTAAGCCCTTATTCCTTCTTGTCCTCTCCTGGAATTAGATAAGATTAGCTTTCCTTTCACCTCTAGCAAACTCAAGCAACAGTCAGTTTGCAAACAAACTGATTATTTAACTGTTAAAACACCTTTCAAGTCAAACCAACAACATATTTCTCTGTCAATCAAGAAAACAAGTGCTCTAATACCAACCTGATCTGAAAATGGGTTGGATAATTTTTTATGTTTTTCAAGAACCTCCCACTCAGTTAAACAAATAAAAGATCTAGCTTTTACTTGTCTTTTGCAGAATTTTATACTTGAAATAGGTGTAATTTTTTTTACTATTTAAGTGCGTTAATAACTTTTGTTTTTTCTGATATTAAACATTTTCAACAGCCATATAATGCAGAAAATAAATAACAATACATAATAGCAAATGTAATCTAGGAGTTCACCCAAATATCATGGGCTACATCTCCTTGAACTCTTGTCATCTTGACTTGGCTCTTTGGGACTACGCAAACATTTCTTTTACAAGTTACAAAATCAAATCCAATGGTTAAAAAAACTAAACCAATGGGTTTAAAATATCATTATATTCTTTTCATGGCTGTCGTCGCTCTGAAAACATATCTAGGCTTCCTTAGACTTGATTCCTTTTGTCGGTGCTCTTGAGATACCTTGAGCTTCTATATGGCACTAAATCCTTCAGAATTAATTTTTTGTCCCTAAAACCTCACATAATGTCTCCAACACATATCAAACCTCCAAAATGGACTGATAATTTTCTCAAAATGAGCACTGGCTCCCCAATCTAGGCCTCATTCCATAGTTGGCCCTATGATGCCCAAAACTTCCCTGTAGGTTCTAAACCTTTATAAATATTCAAATGGCTCTAAAATTAAATTCATTAGATTCATAATGCCGAAAATAGTCAAAATAGACTATTTGTTTTCTGAAATTGACCTTCGGTTGCTTCGGTTTTGCCTCCAACACCTGGTGGCACCCCCTAGCTCTAGGGTCAAAGAAAAATTATTTGTGGCTTCTCGAGCTCTAGAAGTCCTCAAAATATTCTAAAAACTCCATCAATGCATTCTGAAGTATCAAAACAGTCAGAAATGACTATTGGTTTGCTGAATAAGGCATCTAGCAACCTTGGCTAGGCCTCGAACTCCTGCTAGCACTTGTTGGCCCTGGTGGCCCCTGGAACTTATTTGAAGCATATAGGCCTTCAAAACTCCTCTACAGGCTCTGCAAACCACACTATTAGTTCCATAATGTCTGAAACATTGAAAATGAACTATTTTATTCTTGAAGTAGGCCTCTAGCTGCCCTGGCTAGGCCTCAAACTGTTGCTCGCCCATGGTGGCCTTGATGGCCCCTAGAAATTCTCTGTAGCAAAAACATGCTAAAAATTCCTTTTATGGCTCTGCAACCCTCACCAATGAGTCTTGAATGTTTGAGATAGTCTAAATTGACTATTTTCACTCCAAAATTGGTCGATTCTAGCTCGAGATAGAGCCTAAACTCAATTTGTCCAATGACCCCTAAAAATCCTTCACTAAATTTGGAGGAACTCGACTTAACTGCAGATAAACTAGAGTTATGCCAAAAATACCGAGCCCGCTCCAAATATACCACAATACCTTGACCGTAGCATTAAAGTCTAACCGACGGTTTGGGCACATGCAAACCTATAAATTCGCAGTCACGAAATGTTGGAGTGGAATCGTCAGCGTTAAGTTTGTTAACAAACCATAAAATGTGATGAGTTCAAATCATAAAGTGGTTGCGGAATCACCAGCGGGGTAAACTTTTTGTTGACTTGTTTTGTTTGCAGTGGTATGTGAACAAATTACAAGACTGCTGGCAGGTTTGATTAGTGCACATTCGTTGGCACTTGGCCGCATGGGGGAGGGTTTGGCCCCTCCAGGGCCCCATTTGCGCAACCGTTAAAACTTAAATAAATGTCGGTACCCCATATAGTTAAGAACCATCCAACAGAACAGACAATAAGACATGGGCGTTTCAAGTGAGAGGTCACCAGATCGATCCCAGCGGAGTCCAAAAAATTTTGGTACGCAGTCTCAGGGACACATGGCAGCCTTAGGGTTGGCCATGTGTCACCCTCTCATTGGTCGAAAATTCCAAATCGTACATCCCACAACGAATGACGATTCGCCACTTGGCATGACTTGACTGGCCTAAATGAAATATTCCAAGAATATTCCAGGAATATTCCCTATAATATTATCTTTTTAAATTTCCCAAATTCCAGTTAAACTTGGTCAAAGTCCAAAAATTGCAGTTTATTGGACTTTTCAAATCGCGATAAATTCTTCATATAGTGTTGGTTTTTTGAAACGTTCGCGGTGCTGAAATCTGGAAGATGAGATCTATCGGGTCACTTAGGTTTGGCACACTTCTGAAGACTTTGAATTTTGAACTATCACTTAAGTCCTTGATCCAAATCTGACGAGGAACTAAGAGGGCGATTCGAGAATAGCAGTGGCCATAAAAAATTAGCACTCAAAGTAAAACTTCAAAATATCAACATGTAGAAGAATAATACTATTTCGTAGTATCTCGCCAAATTTACACAAGTTCGAGACAATCTTGGAGGGGTTGGTGTGAATGTTGGAGAAGATGACTTGGTGAGCCTAGCTCTTCTAGGCCTTCCCAAAAGCTGGCATATCTACCAGGACTTGGTGAATGGGAGGGATAAATTACTAAATTGGGAACGCTTATGGTCTAATTTAGTACAAGAAGAGATCAGGTGGAATACTAGAGATGGTATTTAATCCAAGGGATAGGATGAGGAAAATTTTGCATTGGTTGGAAAGGGAAAGAAGGGAGAAGGGAATAATTCCCAAGCCAAACCAGAATCTAGCCTAGGGGGCAAGAAGAAAGAATTGTCCAAAATAAAATGCTTCAATTGTCATGAATTGGAACTCTGCTACAAATTATCTGTAAAAAATGTCTAGTAAGAAGAACTCACGAGGAGCAGCGGGTGAAGTTTTGGCTTCACAATTCAAGCTAGACTTCAACCTTACCATATGCATGGACATTGAAATGATGGGGAGTGTGTGGTAGTTGTACATAGGTGCTAGCTCCACATGACATGGTGTAGAGAGTTTTTCAGTGACATGGAGGAGAAGCATCTCCATGTTCATATTGAGTTTGGGGATGACGAAGGTAAAATTCTATCAGTATTGGTACATTAACCTTTAAGAGGGAGTCAGGCTCCACTCTTCGCCTCAAAGATGTGATTTTTGTGTGAGGCCTAAGTAAAAACTTCATCTCTATGGTAATTTTGGAATACAGTGGTTATTATGTGATCTTTAGCAAAGGTAAAGCCTTTCTAAGACACATAACTACCATCCAGGTGAAGCAGATAGGTGTTTGAGTGAAGAACCTGTATAAACTTGAGGCAGGAGAATGTGCACCCTTGAGGAGCGAGACAAAGATTATATATGTAGTGGGTGAGAGGGAGCAGGATAAACCTCTAAAAGTGGAGCCTCAACCAGTTGGTAGTTGGGCTGACAAACAGGATGATGATGAGGACCAATCAGAGACCTCCAGTAGAGGGAGAGTTCGAGCCAAGTGGTAAGAGACATGAATTGTACCTCCAGGAGTGAGGTGGAGTGATGTATATCCTTAGCCCTAAAATTTCATAAATTTGGGTAGGGTCCATTGAGGCGTTCTCCTCATGGATCATTACCTTGCTACAAGGGCCCATAATAATCAGTAGCAGGAGGATCAATGTCAGTCATATTTTTGATGAGTGCATAGGAGTGTTGAAAACAAAGGAGGAGGCTTAGTAGAAGAGTAAAAAATAGCACAATTTTCCCAGTAGACAGTTGCATACATAATTGATTAATTTTTATTTTTGCACGCTTCTAAGTTTCAGTTGTTCTAGTAGCAGAAAAAAAAGTGAGAGTTAGTTCTACAATACATTCCAAAAGTGAAAAATAAGGGTGGTTGATAATCCCTTTCTTTATAATAAGGAGTGTTAAGAAGTGTAATAAGAAATTATCAATTTGACTTTGCCTTAGTCAAATTGCGAAAAATTTAAATTTCCACATCAACGGACAGCTTAGAGGCAGTTAACTTAAGTGATATGATGGCTATTGTCACTTATTTATCTTATTAAATTCAAGTTAGAGGGCTTGAATTTTAGTTAATAATGGGTGATTTTTAATTTGTAGTAACCAAGGTTAGTTATTTCTAGTTGTATTCAGTTAAACTAGTTCTAACTGTTAATAGAAATAGAGGAAGAAAAATTTTGCAGTAGGACAATACTATAACTCAGAGATCATCTAATTAACTGATCAATCAACTAAAAATAGCTCATGCATTCAAGGAATTCGAATTTGTAAACTCTGGTGGAGATTCTAAGGCAATGTAACATCAATTGTAAACTAGTGTTGAGTGTACAAGTTTTGCATGCAATTAGTGATCAATACTTGGTAATTGCACAATTAATTTGGAGGAAATTCCTAAATAATAAGGGAATATTTCCTCAATAATTACTCAAGGAAATAGGAGCGAGTGTGGGAATCATAAGTGCAGGAATCGCACGTGTAGGCAATGTGAGAACAAGTTTACTCTTGCAGTGTTTACTCAGAGCAAAAGATCAAAATTGTAATTGTTTCTAGATTCACTTGATTAATGTAAACAATATTAAGGGCTTATTAGAATTTTATTTCCCCTAGAAATATTTTTATACTTGTGTATTTTATGATGCATTTTTTCGAATGTTGTTCTAAATTGTGAATTCATTTCTGCGGAGCAGTAGAGTGGAATTGTGTCTCTTTAATTAGATTAAATGTCTTGAGTAGTTGCAATTTTATTGCCATATTTCTACATAATACATTGGAAGCCTTCAAGAACTATTTGTACCTATCTTGAAGAATTAAAGAAAAAGGTTGCAGCCCTAGAGGTTAGAGCCTCGAAGAGACAAGGTTGGAGGCTTGAGGAAGATAGGTTTGGAGCGTCAAA
This sequence comes from Pinus albicaulis, assembly GCA_034641835.2. Taxonomy (NCBI): domain Eukaryota; kingdom Viridiplantae; phylum Streptophyta; class Pinopsida; order Pinales; family Pinaceae; genus Pinus; species Pinus albicaulis. The sequence goes on along the minus strand of CM076580.1, from coordinate 113,547,911 downwards.
GAGACAAGGTTGGAGGCTTGCAGAGGATAGGTTGGATCCCTAGAGGATAAGAGTCCTCAAGAAGACTAGGTTGGAGCCTGAGCTAGAAGAGAGGATTGGAGTCTTCAAGTAGACCAAGTTGTTTCTTGGTGGAGTACAGGTTGGAGCCTGGTTGATTTGAATATTGGAGCCTTCATAGAGGATTCGAGCCCTAAACTATTATTGTACTTGATTTGTTGTAAAGAGGATTGGAGTCCTCGTCAATTCTTGTTGACAAAATTATTTATTTGGTTGTTCATTTTGTGTTTTATTTTTAAGATATATTAACTGGTAAAATAAAAATTATAAAATAAATATTGATTCACCCCGCCTAGTATTTCTAACAAACTAGTATATGAGATGGATCACACTATGACAGATAAGGGAGAAAAAAATTCCATATTTCACAAATATATTTCATACCTTTTGGACCAAGATACGTATCAAAGACTCTAAGTGACATCTGGTATTCAGGTATTGTGGTTTCCTGCACAAATAAATTTATAAAGAAATGGATTTCTTGAGCATCTTCTCACCTGGGGAAACATTCAAATATGCTATGAAAATTGAGAAAAAAATTAAACAGAAGAACCTTCACAACAAAATAAGGGAAATTGAATCCCTAAATCACTAAAAAAATAATAGATCCAGGTGGACCACCCTAGGACAATCCATGTAAGCCACAAAATAAGAATGGAAATGGGAGCAAAAATAAAGGTATACTAAAGTGTTGCAAGTTCCACAAGATCCCCTCTTGTAACACTAATAAATGTCACATAATGAATTCATTGGTGTCCAAGCTAAAAGTTATAGAGTTAAACAAAGGTTTAGATTTTGAAATAGACATGTACAAGGGGAAATAGATCATTGATCCAAAACCCAGTGCCATTATTGCCACCACCAAGATCCATCATAGTGAGCCCAACTATTTGGAGGGAAGTGAATGCCTCTTTTACTCACCAATGTCGGTGAAGGGTGGTCCACTGCATTTCATTGTTGACATCGGGAGTCAAAATAACCTCATATTAGAAGAGCTCGATAAGTAGTTGGGCCTAACCATAACACCACACCCACATCCATATACCATCAAGTGGCTCCACCAAGGGAAAGATCTTCAGTCAACTAATAGTGTCGCCTGCCCTATAACATCAATACTTTCAAGGACGAGGTATTTTATGATGTTGATCCCCCTGAAGTTTGTGATGCTTTGTTTTTCCAACCATACTTGTGGAAGCGTCATGTTTTATATGAGTCTAAAACTTGTAGTGTTATTATTACTTTGGGTCAAAGACAACTATACAGAATACCATAGGTCTCCTTAACTATTGTAATTTATTTGATCTATGCTAAGCAATGCAATAAGGTCATCTCCCTAACATGGAAATTTATCCTCTTCTTGATTTGTCTTCTTTTGGTACTTGGTGGCGTTTATTTTTGTAGCATCAAGAGATATTATCGAATGCGAAATATACCTCCTAAATTGGCTGAAGAAAATTATATAAAATGAAATATAAAAATTATTATTTATGGCCTTAATGTAGGCACCAAAATTCAAGTTGGCCCCAACATATGAATGGGTGTGACTGTTGGCCAAGACCCACCTTGTTTGACCACAATAAATATCCATTCGACCACCAACATTTGGACAACTCAAAATCACTCATCATCTTCTAGTATTCTATCACACGTGCGAAGAAAAAGGAGAATAATTTCTAAGTTTTTGATAATTAATTGAAGCTACTCATTGACCATCTTTAACTTTCCTGCTTTGACTAAGATTTAGACTTATGTTTGACTATTTTTTGACTAAATGTTGGACAAGTGTTTACTGCTAAAGAATTTGTGATTGCAATAAAAAGTTCTTTAGCAATCAAATAGGAAGTTGCTTATACAGTTGTTGATGTTGAAGTCAAAAGAAGAAGAGCCCTAGTCAGGAACAAGGCATCAAGATTATGACTTCTTGCAATATGGTAAGCACGAGCAGGTAAGAGGAAGTTGAAGTACCAACAAGTTCAGTGCTGGTCTTGCACTTATTTTTTTTCAAAATTTGTGGTAAAGAAAAATGGAATGAAGAGTGGTTAATGCAAATGAGTTGCTTACAAGTCGATAGTGGGAAGTGCACTATGGATAAATATTTTTTTGACAAACACGTGACAATAACTGATATTCTACTAAAACATTACATGATGTAATCCTATAAAGAATCTTGAGAAAACATTTTATTATGTACTTGTTTTTTGTTTGTTCTTCAAGGGAAGTTTGTGATGAATATTAAAGAGAATTTGAAGGGCTAGTTAAGATTTATTTCATGGGAAGAACTCAATAACCGAGGAGAAATTGGAAGTTGGAATAAAGTATGATTACAATGAATAATATTATTCAAATTAATTTGAGCATGGATGTTGACATCTTTCTCATGTTAGGTATGGTTAGCTTGAAGTTGTTAATTCAAAAACGAAGTTACTCTAGAATTAGAGGGAGCTAAGGAAAAAGCCTCCCTCCCCTACTTTTATATAAAGAAAGAAAAATCATTGATGAGGCCAAATGATATTTTTAAGATGCTCGAAAGCATGTGGGAATTAACACTGTTACCAATGAAATAGGTAATTGCACTGGTACCTAATTTTTGACGTAGTAAGAAAAACACCCGATTTTGAAAAGTGGTGATGCAGAATCAAATTTTTTTTTTTGAGCATGTTTTTGGCACTTCAATTTTATTTTATTATTATTATTATTATTATTTTATTTTATTTATTTTATTTTTTTATTTTTTTTATTTTTTTTTATTTTTTTTCTGTGATGCTTTTTATGTTGATTTTGAATAGTGGTGGCGTATCATCACCAACATTTTTTTAGAGGATTTATTTTGACATTATACATTTTATAATGTCTTCTTCTTTCATGAGATGTTTATTTTTAAGTGCATTTATGTACTTGTGTTTTAAAAAGAAAAAAATAATTTTTTTTAAAATAAAAATTTGTAATGATATCTTCACTTTTTCACATAGATAAAAAATGAAAAAAGGGTCAATATTATAAAGTCTATATTTTCTACAAGTTTATGTATTGCTAATTAATTTTTCAATGCGTATCAAATAATTGTCGCTAAAAAACCAATATTTTGAACGATACGAAAAAAAAATACAAATTTTCAATACAAATAGAATACAAAAAATACACTTTTAGAGACTTTTTGTTTAAAAAAACATGTTAAATAAACTAATTTTTGGGAAAATATTAACAAAAAAACTTAAGAAAATGGCATTTTTATTGAATTTTATGTCAAAAAATAATAGTAATCACATGTTTTTTGCAAAAAATAAGGATTCTTCTCATAAACTATCAAAGTCTAAACATTACAAGTAAAACTGATTAATAGATCTAAAAAATGAGCTTTGTCTGCAAGAATAACTTAAAGGTCCTCAACAATATCAACTAATACATGTTCAACATCATTTAGAACATCATTGATGGCTTCTTCCACAACATTTTCTACTTAGTTTTGGTCATTGTCATCTTCTAATGGATCTTTCATGTCTGCAAATCTTCCAAAGTGTCCCTTTCCAATCATTCCATATAATGGTGGTTGAGGTTCCTTTTTTTTTTTTGCCACACGTGATTCATTAAAATCCCCTTTCCTCAAACCAACTTCTTTCTTCGCATCTGGAAGGAATTCAAGAGCATTAATTCTTTTTTGAATAAATTTGCATTGCACTGGGTCTTTCTCAATGGCAATGTAATTTCTTCCTTTTGGTAGGCAACATGCTAGTGTTGTACCTAGTCATGAAGTACAAAAGAAATAAGTAAGAAAATTAGTATAAAGACATAAAAAGTAAAAAATAACATATTTAAATTTAAATTTGTATAATAAAACTTACCTGAACCTGAAAATAGCTCCAAAACCCAATCTCTTTCATTTGACGGCGTCACCCGGCCTGCCTCCGGCCCCTGGCTGGGCAGAGGGTAATTCCGAGAATCGCCCTCCGCCCAGCCGTGGGCCAGAGGCAGGCTGGCAGCCCTCGACGGCACCACCCGTTCGGGGGAGATTCTCATAATCGCCCTCCGCCCAGCCGGGGGTGATTCTCAGAATCGCCCACTGCCTAGCCGGGAGCAATTCTCGGAATCGCCCTCCGCCCAACCGAGGGTGATTCTCGGAATCTGCCTCTGCCCAGCCTGGGGCTAGAGGCAGGTCGGGCGGCGCCATTGAGGGCTGCCTAGCCTGCCTCCAGCCCCCTGTTGGGCGGAGGCAGGCTGGGAAACCCTTGATGGCACCACCCGGTTGGACTCTGGCCCCTAGCTCGGTGGAGGGAGATTCTCGGAATCGCCCTCCACCTGGCCGGGGGCCAGAGGCCAGCTTGGCCGCACCATCGAGGGCTGCCCAGCCAGTCTCTAGCCCCCGGCTGGGCGGAGGGTGATTCCGAGAATCGCCCTCCACCCAGCCATAGGTCAGAGGCAGGCTGGGCAGCCCTCGACGACGCTACCTGGCCTGCCTCTGTCCCCCGGCTGGGCAGGGGACGATTCGAGAATCACCCCCGGCTGGGCGGAGGGAGATTATGAGAATATCCCCTGGTTGGGCGAAGGGAGATTCTTAGAATCACCCCTGGCTACGTGGAGGGCGATTCCGAGAATCACCCCCAACTGGGCGGAGGGAGATTCTGAGAATCACCCCCAGCTGGCCCGAGGGCGATTCCGAGAATCATCATCCGCCCAGTTAGGGGTGATTCTCGGAATTGCCCTCCGCCCAGCCAGGGGCTAGAGGCAAGCCGGGTAGTAGCGTCGAGGGCTGCTCAGCCTGCCTTCGAACCCCCGTTGGGTGGAGGGCGATTCCGAGAATCACCCCTGGCTGGGCGGAGGGTGATTCTCGAAATCACCCTCCGCCCAGCTAGGAGGTGGAGGCAGGCTATGCGACGCCATTGACGGCTACCCAACCTACCTCCAACCTGTGGCTGGGTGGAGGGAAATTCTCAGAATCACCCTCCGCCCAGCCGAGGGTTGGAAGCAGGCTGGGTAGCCCTCGACGGTGCTGCCCGGCTAGCCTCCAGCCTCTGGCCGAGTGGAAGATTATTCCGAGAATCTCCCTTCACCCAGCCGGGAGCCGAAGGACAGCTAGGTGGCGCCATCGAGGGCTGCCCAGCCTACCTCTTCCCATCCAGAGGCTGGAGGTAGGCTAGACAACCCTCGACGGCACTGCCTGGCTTGCCTCCAGCCCTTGGCTGGGCAGAGGGTGATTCCAAGAATCATCCCTGGTTGGGCAGAGGGCGATTCCGAGTATCACCCCCGACTGGGTGGAGGGAGATTTTGAGAATCACTCCCGGCTGGGCGGAGGGCGATTCCGAGAATCACCCCCGGCTGGGCGGAGGGAAATTCCAAAAATCGCCCCCAGTTAGGCGGAGGGCGATTCCGAGAATCACCCCTGGCTGGGCAGAGGATGATTCTGAGAATCATCCGCGGTTGGGTGGAGGGCGATTCCAAGAATCACCCTCGGGTGCGCAGAGGTCGATTCTAAGAATCACCCCCGGTTGGGCGGAGGGCGATTCCGAGAATCACCCCCAGCTGGGCAGAGGGCGATTCCGAGAATTATTCCCAGCTGGGCGGAGGGCGATTCCTAGAATCACCCTCCCCCTAGCCGGAGGTGATTCTCGGAATCTCCCTCTGCCCAACCGGGGGCCAGAGGCTGGCCGGGCGGTGCCGTCGAGGGCTGTCCAGCATGCCTCCGGCCCCCGGCGGGTGGCAAATTATTTATTTTTTTAATTTTTTTAATTTTTTCAAACATTAAAATATGTTTTAAAATATAAACAAACATATATAAGAAGACTTTAATTTTTAATTTTTATTTTCTTAAAACTAAGACAATTATAATTTAAAATATAGAAAAACAATAAAAAAAATTAAAAAATATGTTTTTATATATAAACAATCAAATATATGAATAATTATTTTTTCATTTACTTGTTCATTTTTAAAAATTGTTCAAGTCATATAATTTCTCCATAATTTCATGGTTCAAGTATCTTAAAAACTATAGATTTAAAAACTTGAGAATTACAACTTGTCATTAAGATTTTTATGCACCATGAAATTATATCTTTAATGTTATGGTTGAAAATGATTACCATTTTAGGGTTGTTTAGAGTCAAGATATTTTATGTTTAACAACATGGATAAAAATTGTACGAAATGATATGCCCTTCAGACATGATTTTGTTTATATTTAACATCATCTATAAAAAAAGTTTAGAATTTTACGATTTTTCAATGTCCTAGTATGTTGTTTTTAATTCCATTGTTACAATGTGTCAAAAGTGTGACACAATGTTTTTTTTTGTTATTCCAGCATCAACTCGTTTTGTTTTGAGGGTGTTTTTTCAATCATTTTTTCAAGAAACAATTTCGTTTTTAGCATAATTTTATAAAAAGGTGAAATTTGACCTTGAGAAAAAAACAAATGTGTTCCGGAATACACACTTTTTGTTTTTGGGGCATTTTTTCATGTTTTTTGAGTCTTTTTGGGCTAGAGTTCCCGTTTTGAGGTAATAGTTCCCGTTTCATCGGTAACTTTGTTAATTCCCATATATTTAATGAATATTAATATACCTCCTACAAGATATAAATAGGGATGTTATATGAAGCAGGGATGTTGAAATGTTTCTTATGATTCACAGGTGGTCAATGTTATTTAAAGGTTCGAGATGTCATGGTGACATCTTGTGATGGATTAATAACAAACTCTTTTGAAGGGACAATGATTGATGTCATGGATATAGCAGGATACAATTGCACATGACAAGGTTGATAGAGTTGCAAAGTGCGTCAATACAATTTGGAAGACTTAGGGTTATGAATTCTATTGAAGTTATGGATGATAAAGTCCTAGGGTTTGTGAAACCCAAGAGCTAGACCTAAAATGTTGGATGCAAGTGACTTTGGTGGGATGCATCTCCTTATGATCAGGTGGACAAATTTTTATCAATGCTAGCCTGTTGTTGTGCCATTGATATTGATAGATAACTTGATGAATGCATCAGATTAAGATACCCTAGCCGTTACAAATCATGAAAAGAAACATACATAATATGTTGATGTTGAGGCTGAGGATGACCAGCCACCTCAAAATAAAAATTATTTCTTTCAAGCAAATATAAGTATCTAGTTCTATTTCCTTCCATTTTTTTATAATCAAGTTTCTTATTCTTTAAATTTTATGCATAGCCTTGGTAATTTCTTTGTACTTCTATTATAAAAATTTCTTATAAAGGAAGACCTTTGTGAATATTTCCATTACAATGACTCATGGAAACATCAGAAGGTGCAAAACAATATAGTAGGAAGAAGGATTTTCCTAGAGGAAGGAAAGGACTATATTGTTGCTCCACTCATATATTGATAAATACCTAATATCTTGTCATGGGTTGAGCTCATAGTAAATTAACAATGATAAAAATGAACTAATATTTATAAAATATTGGATGCACAGGACAACCTATTGTAAATTCTAGAGTTCTAGGATGAAATTTTAGAAATGGACTTGGAATGCTTAACGCAGGAAAGAAAGTTGCATAAGCTTGGTAAATATTGCAGGAAGATTTAGAATGATTTCTATAAGGAAGAAATAATTGAGAGGAAAATTCCATCAAAACATAAGCGATTCATATCTTTCTCCTTTGATCACTATATTTATTTTAATCCTTAGACAACTTTTTATTTATCTTTACTTGGTTATAAGTATTTTCCATGACCTCATGCATGATGTTTGTAAGTACATCATGAAAACTGCCAAGCATCAGGAGGAATGAAATTTGTGGCAAGAATGATTTTCCATGTAAGAGAGAATGAATTACAAGGATATTCCTGGTTATACTTCAAGGCTCAAGAAGAATGAATTATGAATAAATTGTATAAGACATCCAAGATAGTGACAGGTGATGAAAATGGTTCAAATATTGCTAGTAAGGTAGAATAGAAGGTGCAACTCTCTGATAATATTCCAAGACTTGATATTGTCATAGATACTCAAAGACACAAGATATTAGACAGTAGTATACTTTAATATATATATATATATATATATATATATATATATATATATATATATATATATATATATATATATATATATATATATATATATATATATATATATATTTGTGTGTTGGGGGGGAGGTGGGGGAGGGGGGCGGTTGAAGCTAAAATATAAAGTATCTACGTAGTACAATTGAATATAGTAATGAAGAGAGAATACAAATTCATATAGTGTAGAAGAAAATCTTAAGGGAACTACTTTAATTATGATATCCTTGAAAGAAGAATTCTACATATTGTAGCATGTATTAAAAACCATGAAGCAATGGAACATTAAAGGCCATATGGGCACGACCAAGTCATCTTATCTAAGCATGATGTGGAATGGAGCAATGGAGCTCCAATACATGTCTTCAGATGAGTAAATTATCGAAATTCAAAAGAAATATTGATGGAATTTCCTTGATAAAAAGCAAGGCATTTTTTTAAAGTCTAATGGACTTGGCTAGGTCATAATTGACTTTAACTACTAAAGAAGGCTAGGTTGACCACCAAAATTCACAAATTATTTATCTCATTTATGGGTACTTTGACGACAGTTTACTGTAGGGCACATGACCATAGGTACGACATGACCTCAGGCCAAATTTAAATCCCCTTTGACCATAATTTATTCTCATGAAAAATTTGAGGTTTTGACCATATTTGACTAGATTTAACTGGTAATTTGAATTTTCATTGGGCATATGTTTCTATAAATATTCTAATTTGTACTTTTGAAGGATTAATTCTCCTAAGAAGAAACTTTTTTGGGTTTTTCTCCTAAGTGGGTTTTCCTCGGGTAAATTTTTTGTTTCTATTGTGCTTGGCTGCCTCTTATTGATGATATAGTTATTGTATTATTGTTGAATATTTTCTAAGTATAATTGCTTAATTATTGATCTGGATTGATGCATGAATGCAACAGAATACAGAAATAACCATGAACATAGAGATGCAGTGGAAATAATGCTTCATTTCATTAATATCAAATAACATAAATATGCTTATAGACATAATGGAAATAAAATAGCTAGGGTACTAGTAGCGAATCTCTGAGAAGAGATGTGGCGGCTACAAACCTCTGAACCATGTTACAATGAGGCTCGAGGGCCTATTTATTATTGAGAAATAATGGAGAACTCTAAATGTCGAAAAACATAACCCTAGGAGATGAAGCACCAAAAATATGGGCCCCATTTGGGTAAATTGGCGTTTCAACTTCCCAGGGACGTAACTTGGCATACTATCTCCATTTGACACACATGATACATTGTTAGAAAGATCTATATGAGGAATACAACTATTGATACAAATATCAATTTTGGAATGGAACAGAATCATATTTTTCGGAGGCGCGAGGCCCAAAAAACGTTGTTTAGGGCCTCAAAATGGCTCTGGAAGTTCACGACCCGAAAAACTGCTAAAAATAGTAAGTTGTGTTGCAACTTAAAAACTGAAAGAACTGATGGTGGGGGTTCAAATGGAATAGGTGGGTGGCCACCAATATCCACCTGGATCATTAAGGCCCCAAAATGGCTCCGGGAGTGGAGGACCCGAAAAGCTGCTAAAAATAGTAAGTTGTGTTGAATGTGAAAAGCTGCAAGAATTGATGGTGCTAGTCCAAATGGAATAGGTGGGTGGCCACCGATATCCACTTGGATCATTCCTCCCTCCTTAGGAAGAAATGGTCCCCATTGTGTTGAGATCCTCCATGAGATGAGGCAAATTCTGTTGAACTGGGTATTATATTTTTTGAAGATGTCATGGACTTGCGGGTGGACATGTTGGATGCGTTTAGTAAATTTGGTTTCTTTATTAGCCTCAGAAGGTACATGTGTGGATTCTATATGTGTAGTTTTATGATGTATGGCAACATCAGGCAGTTGTGCATTGGGAGTCAGATCAATGGAGTGCTTGTCCTGACAGTGTAGAGGAACCTCTGTGAGTGAGGAGAAAATGTTCTCGTATTCCTCCATGACTTTGTCCATCTGCTGCAGCCGTACAAGGGAGATCTATTTCGAGGTTGTGGCCACAATATTATTCTTTCCCTGTGAGCGAGTTGTAAGGAAAACAAATTTCCTAGTTTGGGAAACAATATTACTGCGTTGTTTTGCAATAGTCAAAGAGATGACAGGAGGTGGTACTCCCTCCGGTATCCTGTACAAGTTATTTCTCAAAGTAATAACAACAGCACGAGGCCGAGACTCATACACAGCATGTCACCTCCACAAGTATGGTTGGCCCAATAATACATCAGCTACATCAAGAGGAGCAACATCACACAATACCTCATATGTGAATGGCTTGATACTGTACGGAAGGCGGCACTGCTGGCGGATGCGGAGATCTCTCCCTGGGTGGAGCCACCCAATGGTATATGGTTGCGGGTGTGCTATAGTCGTTTGGCCGAGCCACTTCATGACCTCTACTGAAATGAGGTTCTTTTGGCTTCCGCTATCGACAAGAAATTGCAGCAGAGAACCCTTTACCCACATCTGTGACTGGAAGAGGCACCCCCCCTCCTCTGGATCCTCTGGATCCTCCCTATGGATCTTGGTGGTGGCAACAATGGCACTAGGAACCGAATCAATGATCTACTTCCCTTTGTCATTGCCTTTGTCCAATTTTGACTTAGGATCAAAAAATGCATCTGATTTGGGTGCCTTTACTTCGGCCACCAATGACTGTTTGGCCCGACACTTATTTGTGCTGTAAGTGGGGTTGTTATGAAATTCACACCACTTCCCTGTGTCCTTATTTTCATTTGTGGTGATGTTCTGAGTCACACCGCTTTGGCCTCGCCCCTTGTTCTTTGGTTGGGGGGCACCTTTTAGATTCACAGATCCAAAGTCTTGCTTCTTCTTCTTCAATTTATGCTCAATCTTGGCGGCATAGAGATATGTCGTGCCAAGCAATGTAATGTCAACGAACTCCATTTCCTCCTAAATTTGTTTGTGCAGATAGCTGTGGTACTTGAGCACCAAATGTCTCTCTGAATCTTTAATACCCAACTTTGTGCGTAGGGTATGGAACAGATTCGTCAGTTCATGCACATCTTGATCCCTTTGTTGCCGCAGCATGGTCCATTGGATGTATTTATCCTCATAGCTCCCCATGGGGTAGCATTGTTCCTTGATGTCATCTCGAAACAAATTCCCAGTGGGTGTGGCCGAGAACAGAGAGGGTTCCCCTTTTTCCTCTTGCTCATAGTAGCTTTCCCACCAGTCTTTGACATGGGGGGCGGCTTTGAGGAGTGCAAAAATAATCTTTTCTCAGTAAGAGAAATCATGGATGGAGAAATACCCATCAGCAAATTTAACCATCTATCTACGGTGTATGCATCTATTTGAATTCAAATATAGAAATATCAAAGTTTACCTGTACCTTGAAAGGAGTGGTGCCTCCAGAGTGGCTGTTGGATGCAAATGCACCATAGGTGGGCAGTCATTGAAGGATCTGAGAAAAGTTATCCATCATCGCGTTCCTTTGTTTCTCGAGGGCCTCCTCGAGAAATATTTTGATAGGATCTCCTACTCCCTCATCTTTCTTTTCTTCCGCCATGGGAGTTTGTCAAGGCTTGCAAGGCTGATCTTGCAAGGGTTCAACCAGATCGAGCCCTAACTCCTTATACCCTGACTGCATTAGGGACATGCAAAGAAAAACAAAGAAAGAGCAGATCACTCTGATACCATTGATTCGGATTTATGCAGGAACGCAACAGAATATAGAAATAACCATGAACATAGAGATGTAGTGGAAATAATGCTTCATTTCATTAATATCAAATAACATAAATATGCTTACAGACATAATGGAAATAAAATAGCTAGGGTGGTGGTAGCGAAACTCTGAGAAGAGATGTGGTGGCTACAAACCTCTGAACTGTGTTACAATGAGGCTCGAGGGCCTATTTATTATTGAGAAACAATGGAGAACTCTAAACATCCAAAAACCTAACCCTAGGAGATGAAGCGCCAAAACTATAGGCCCCATTTGGGTAAATTAGTGTTTCAACTTCCCAGGGACGTAACTTTGGCATACTATCTCCGTTTGATGCACATGATACATTGTTAAAAAGATCTATCCGAGGACTAAAAATTCCATTTCGAATATAAATTCTGGAACAAAATTATATTTACTACAGGGGCGATGGCCAAAAAACATCGTTTAGGGCCTCAAAACGGCGCCGGAAGTTCACGACCCAAAAAACTGCTAAAAACAGTAAGTTGTGCTGCAAATTAAAAACTGAAAGAAATGATGGTGGGGGTTCAAATGGAATAGGTGGGTGGCCACCAATATCCACCTGGATCATTAAGGCCCCAAAATGGCTCCGGGAGTGGAGGACCCGAAAACCTGCTAAAAATAGTAAGTTGTGCTAAATGTGAAAAGCTGCAAGAATTGATGGTGCTGGTCCAAATGGAATAGGTGGGTGGTCACCGATATCCACCTAGATCAATGATACATGTGTATGTGACAAGTTAATTTTAAAAACCATTGGAAGTAATTGTCAAAGTTAGAAGATAGGATTATACTATGCACTATTGTAGAAAAAAAAATAGGTGGTAGTCGAACATCAAATGAATCTTGTTGAAGTACTTGGCCACCTTGAGTTGGTCAAGAAGGTCATCAATCCAAGGAATTAGGTACTAGTTCCTGATTGTGATTTTTTTAGGGCCTGATAATCAATGAAAATTTTCCATGTCCCATCTTTCTTTTTCATGACTATAATTGGACTTCGATAGGGTGTGGAACTCAGTCAGATGTGCACTTTTTGGAGAAATTCTTGGATTTGTCACTTTATTTCCTCATTTTCTAGTAGAGAGCGATAGTAGATTGGCCCATTGGGTAGAGGTACCCTAATGGGTGAGGAGAAGATGTATTTTTATTCTTCCATGACCTTATTCACTTTCCTTTGCTACGTGGAGGAGCCCTGCATGGATGTCATTGATGTGGTCACAACTAATGTGTGGAAGACTGCTTTCATGTCTAAGGAGGTTCTTTTTGAATGGTTGGTCATTCCCTTTGGTTAAAAAAATGCCCCAAAAATTTTCATGAGGTTGTTGGATGATATATTGTGGCCTTTCACGTACTCTTTTATGGTTGTATATCTAGATGATTTCCTCATCATCAACAAGATTTTGGAAGAACACTTACAACATATTCATTAGGCTCTTCATGTTCACTGGTAGCACAAACTATGTGCTAGCTTGGAAAAATGCTCCTATGGCATGGACAAGGTCCAATACTTATAGGCTACATTATTGATGAGCAAGGAGTGCATGTGGATCCATCCAAGATCCAAGTCATTTGGGATTGGACTTCCCTAATGAATCTAACAAATCTTCATAGCTTCTTGGGCCTTGCTAACTTCTATGAAAGATTCATGTTGGGGTTCTCTTATATTTCTTGGCCCTTAAGTCAAGTGACCAAGGGAAGAGTAAAAGAAAGGTTATTTTTGTTTGAGTCACAATAGAAGGAATTCAATGAACTAAAGAACTACCTTTTCTATGCACCATTCCTCACCTTGATAGACCTACAATATCCATTTTTGATTGAGATGAATGCCTTTGACTATGCTATCGGTGCAGTACTCATTCAAAAGGGACATATGGTGGCCTATCATAATGAAACACTCTCTGATATTATCTGGAGATACCACGCCTATGACAAGGATATGTATTCCATTGTGTATGCCTATTGGTAATGGAAACGTTATATTCTGGGGAAGGAAATTATCATCCACACAGACCATAAACATCTTCAATTTATCTAGACACAGGGGAAGTTAAATAATGACCAACATAAAAAATAATCAACATACTTGAGATAATTACATTTGAACATCAAATATAAGAAGGGTAGCACCAATCATGTTGCAGATAGTCTCATTTAGCCCTTAGTTGTGCCATTGACCACATTTCTCAACTCGTCTAGGCACGAGACCTATGGTGGCCATAGTTTTACAATAATGACTCACAATTTGCTGTCACACATCTAGTTGATGGTAGGAAAGCAACTTGATCCATACCTACACCTTGAGAATAGTACACTATTGTGCTAGCTGAGACACCTTTGTATTCCTTCAAGCGAGCATGAAAAGCTTATTTGGGAGGCATGTTATAGTTAGGTAGCAAGCCACTTTAGTGTGTAGAAGATAGTGGCAGTATTGAAAAATTAATTTTATTCGCTGAAACTTCGACATGATGTCAGAAAGTACATAAGGTCCTGCATAACATGTGTTATTCCCAAAATAGCCATTATGAAGCAGGGCTTGTACACCCCTTTTCCTACTCCTAATTGGCCTTGGGAATCCATTTCGATGGAATATATGTATGACCCTCCATCTACCAAGTTTGGTAATGAATTTATTTTTGTGATCGTTGATATACTTTCTAAGATGGCCATTCTAACTGCCTGCGAGAAGAGTATCACAGTAAAATCCACTACCGAGCTCTTCTTCAAACTGGTGTGGGTACATTTTGGGATCCCGTAGACCATCATATCATACCGAGATAGCAAGTTCCTACGCACATTTTGGTTGAGCCTTTGGTCTCTATTCGACACCAAGCTTACCAAATCAAATGCCTTCCACCGCCAAACTAATGGCGAGACAGAGGTCATGAATATGATGATCGTGCACATTTTACATATGTACAACTCCAAACATCCATGCACATGGGATTATATTCACTCGTATCTTCAACACAACTACAAGAAAGTTATCTATAGCTTAACTTGCCACAACTCCTTTCAAGTGGGCCCGTGATTTCAACTATGGGTCCCATTGATGTCGCAATTCCCATTACAACTACACATGAAGAAACTGCACATGTTTGATTTGGACCTGAAAACTACCAATTTTATTGAATGATTTCAACACATCTACCAATAGGTCCATGCTATTTTGTAAAAATCTAATACAAAGTACAAACAACACCATGATCAACAACGAGTGTGACACAAGTTTCAAGTGGGAGATAAGGTTTGTTTTCATTTGTAGAAGGAACAACTTACAAGGGGACCATCGAAAGTTTCAGTTACTCCACTATGGACCTTTCACCTTCACCAATGATGCAGGTGACAACTCTTTTGAACTAAGTATCCCCCCTTCCTTTGCCTGTATACAATGTTCAATGTGGAATAATTTCCACCATTGTTGGACATATTAGAGCTACATTCAAATTGCATTAAACATGCTACAACTAATCAAATTGTGGACATAAATATTAAAATCACTCACCAACAGAGGATCCAAATGTTGTCAAAGCAAGCCAGCTCATACACAAAGACAAGTGGCTCACCAGGGGCCAACTCAAAAAAAAATTTCTCCATCTATTGTACACAAAGACAAGTGGCTCACCACGGGCCAATTCAACAAAAATTTCTCCATCTATTGGAGACACCTAAACGCAATGGAGACCATTTCTTCTTAAATGGAGAGGATTGATCTTGATAGATATCTATGTTCACCTACCTTTCGACTGTCTCATAACACAGTTTTCTATTTTGATAAATTTTTTACAAAATTTAAATCCTAAAATCAAAAAAAAAATCTAATAATATAAATATTAAATAAAGAAATAAATAACTGAAATGAGTAAACATAACAGTTAATGTAAAGAAAAATTTTAAACAATCAAATCACTATTCAAGCCTAGAATGCAACCAGATATCAACCAGAATAAAAATTTAAAAAAATAATATAATAAACGATTTCATTTTTTTAATTTTAAATAATTCTAATTCAATTTATTTTTTCAAGTTATAAAAAATGTGTCTTTGACAATATATCCAATTAGTATTTATTAGAAATCTCAGAAACATTTAACCCATAAAATTATGAATATGTGTATTACACTCTATCACTATTTATTCAAAATAAACGTTTAAACCCCAGATTCAAACCAAATATAATGAAATATTAGCACATTAAAATGTGTTTTGATTGAGTTCCCAAATCCCCAATCCATAAAATCCTAAGTATTTAATAAAATAAAATAAAACTATAACAGAGTTCCTCACTGACAGATTGCATAATTTCCAGAGACCATGAGTCATCAACTTTTACAAATATAAACAATATAATAGAGTGCATAGATAATAGGCTTCATAACTCCCAACAAACAAAACACACATTTATTAAAAGAAAAACATATGGATTTGAGGATCAAGAACAACCATAGGATCTGGCTCAGCCGGTACCAGGGACCATGAGTCATAAACATTTACAAATATAAACAATATAATAGAGTGCATAGCTAATAGGCTTCATAACTCCCAACAGACAAAACACACATTTATTAAAAGAAAAACAGTATGGATTTGAGGATCAAGAACAGCCATAGGATCTGGCTCAATAGGTACCAGTGCATGTGGATCATCTTGACCGCTACCATCATGAAAGTTGAGAGAATAGCGTTATATAACATACTTGTATTTGAAATATGATGATAACCTTAGCTTATTCATTCTTCTTAACGCTGCTTTGAGCTTGCACATGACATGAGGCCTCTTACTTATTCTTCTACAACACCCCAACTTGAAGCGATCATCGTCCCCCATTACAAAACCTCTATACAGACGAGGTCTTTTAGCACTGGCCCTACCCCAATCCCACTGCGCAGGCGTTCCATGGGTGCCCAAAGATACAACCCTCTTCTTTTGCGAGGATTCTACAGGATCAAATTCATGGCTGATTCAAAGATAGGTATGAGTGAAAGAATACCCCATCACGGTAATAAAATCACCAGAATTTTTTTTTAGGGTTTGATTTTTTTTTAGCAAGCCAGGTATTTTTTTTGTTTTTTTTCAATTGAAGAAATTGTTTTTGGAGAAGTTCTCAGTACATAGTTTTGTCATAGTTTTGTTTTAGATTAGATTATCAAATTTGTGAGACCAAATTTTCTGGAAAAATTCTCAAATATACATAGTTTTGTTTCAGATTAGATTACTAAATTTGAGTGACCAAACTTTATAAATAAATTCTCAAATGTACATAGTCTAGATTAGATTACCAAATCTACAAGACTAAATGTACATAGTCTAGATTAGATTACCAAATCTGTAAGACTAAATTTTTCCACCTACCTGTTACATCACAACAACTCAAACTAATAAAATACCAAACAAAAAAACTTATTATTAAAATATCAAAAACGGTTTTCTACATCTAATAATCATATAAGTTTTATAGATAGACTTTACTAACAGATAAACATAATATAAAAGAGACCGTTAGTTTTATAGTTTTATAGATAGACTTTACTAACAAATAAACTTAATACAAAAGGGACCGTTATGTTTATGACATATAATCATGTTAGTTTTATAGATAGACTTTACTAACAAATAAACATAATATAAAAGGGACCGTTATGCTTATGACATATTTATCTTATTCAAAATCACAGAAACTTAGTATAAAATTAACCATTAAAGGTGTATTTATCTTTTATTTTAATATATTAGATAAATGTCTATTTATAAATTTAATATAAACTGCATTTTCAGTTTTAACGGTTTTTTTTCATTTTAGTAAAGCGTAGTTAATTTTTATTAACCATAAATCATTAAAAATATAATATTCTCCACTTCTCAATGCTACTTTTCTGTAACATACACGATAACTTCACATGGAAATGCAAGAAGTTAAATTTTTTTTATACCAGTTACTCATGGTAACTATCCAAATCACTATTAAATAATTCCTTACTCATCATTACATAGAATGTTCACCGGTTCATAGTGTAACCTTAGTATAAGAATAGTAAGTTCCTTAACCATTAACAACCTCTATTGTTGTACATTATCGTATAACTGTATGATGTAACCTTGCATTCATTTCGTTCTTCATGTAGTCATCACTTACTTGACATTATGAACATCACTAGAAGAAATGAACCAACATCATCAAATTGACACAATAATCAAACACATCATTGAACACCAATATACCCTGGAAACCCCGTAGGGTGAAAACCAACAAATGTTTAATTTTATTATTAGGGTGTTGAGCCCTCACTCAATGGCTTATAAGGGAGACCATCCCTTAACCATCCTTTATAAATCTTACAAGGAAATATACAAATATCTAGCTTAAAGCCATTACAATAAATATGATACCATTTACCTACTAATCTTCATATATTCATATCTTCATATCTTGGTGGCATGGATGTACCTACAATGGACCATCTTACATTGGATCATCCTACAGCTCACACTCATCTGCATGAACCATAATCATTTACCTGCCACCATGTTAAGCATAATATTTCCTTTGTACAAGTCTCATCATTCCTTGCTAATTTTTCCTTCAACATACATTGCTGTCAAGATTCATAAAGTATTAATCAATCATTTCATAAATCTATACTAGAGAAGCTTCTTCCTCTACTCATGTATATTCATGACATGAAAGTAAATAGCTTGACATTCTCCCTTTAACAACACATACTGCATATGAGCTAGTTATAAGTCATCAAATTAACTAATGTTTTCCTCGCATAAGCACACATTCCTGCAAGACAATAGCTACATCTCCCAATCTTGTCTTTAAAATAAACTGATACATCAGTTACAATATCCATGTATGCGATTTACATAAATTTAATCAAAATAACTAACCCTTACACTATTATTTTTTGGTGCATGGAAGGAAAGCTAACATAACAAATGTTGCTCCCATGCATACAAATGGATATAGATTCCAAAAGAGTCTTCCCAAAGGAATGCTTACACAACGGAGCGCATAGCTTCCATCACGAGTCTTCCAAAAGGAATGCTTAACACTAGAGAACATGCAAACACATATTTCCTTTTACAGAAAATATAACATAATAGGCATGCAAAGACATGGTTTATTTTCGATAAAACTAATGGAATAAAGCATACAATTACATGTATTCGTTTCCAAACATTATAAAAACATTACCCATACATATATTCCAAGGAAACCAACACATTAATATGGGTTTATGCATGTCATCCATCTTCTTTTCCAAAGATTATTTCCCAATGTAGGCTAACTAAACATGCTATTATTTCCTACATACAACTGTATATTCTTTCCAATGAAAGATAATAAAAACATACAACGTGACTATTCCTTGTAACTAACATGATAGTTATGATAGCATAAAAATAATCACATACTTATCTTCAAGAACTCAACATAGTTTATCTATATTTTATGTAGAAAGTTGTCATAAACTTGTTTTTCAAGAAAGTATCATAACCAAACTTTCTTTTGAACATAAGAACTAGGAAAACATTTTTTCAAATAATATCAGGGTTAGCCCTTTATGCATTTAAACCATGCAATTAAATCAAGCACAAATAATTCATCTTTTTACCCACCACAACATGTAACTTTTGCAAAATCTTGCAAAAGAATTAATACAATGGACTTATCTTTCACACACAAGATAAAGATATTATTTCCAAAGAATATCTTATGACTTATGTTATCTATGTGTATAATTTTTAGAAGTTAATTCCATAAGATATTATCTTTAACCACAATTACACATTTCACCTCAACAAGGGAAATCCCAACTTATTATATCTTCCCGTGACATATTTCTCATATATTCACTTCATCTTGATATGGGAATAAAACTTGTTTATAATGAGATTGAAAAATAAGTGACGTAAATAATCAATAGTGAATTTGTTTAAGTCATATCCCAATAAACTAATGAAATACCCTCTTCTTTATATGTAAGTCATCCCAATAAATATGAGCAAAAATATTACTTATTCTTTATATTTTCCCATAATTTTTTCCCAAGAAAAGCTACATATTACACACACACACACACACATATATATATATTTTCCACAAAAACAAATATTTATAGCCTTGATTCTTATCGTTTTCCAGAAGTAAAAATGGATAAGAAATAATTCTCAAGACGGCTTATTTGATCTTGGGCATAATTATTTTACTTCCTTTTAGTAAAAATAACAAAGTAATTATCTTTAATTTCTGGGAATTGTTTGTGTAGGCTCTCCTACAACGACTCCTTAGTGGCCATGCACATGAAACTCAGTGGCAATGTGCATGAAATATCCATTGCCTACGCTGTGGAAGGACAACAGAGTTACACAACAATCGTTGTGACCAATGTCGCCATCCTTAAACTAGGGCACCGAATCAAAGCATTTATCTATTTGGAAATCTCGATCCCTCCATTCAGATACACTCTCTAGTTTTGCTCCTTATCACTCCATGTTGCTTCTGCTTAGTAATCAAACATCTTGAGAGACATGAATTCTGGTAGTGAACAAACGTCAATGAAATCTAATCTGATCCAATTCGGATTCTCACAGGGAAATGGTGCGAATGCGTGGTGGAACCAAAAAAAAAAAAAAACAGAACACCGACTACAAAATGCCCTCACACGAAGAACGATTCCTTATCGCTCCACACTGATACCTCTAAAAAAGATTTTTTTTTTATCCATGATATTTTGACCTTCATCTGGAAGGCTCAAGATGATTTTGGGGTCCCTCGCATAATGATGGGCCTCCTCCTAATAACAATCTCTTCTCATTTTGACTCCAACGATGGTTATAACCGTCGAAAAACCCAACTACTTCTTGAAACTAATTCCATTAAATTAATTATATTTTTCATCCACGAAGAAAAGGTAAATGCGTGGGTCTTATGGATGTTACATTCTCCCTCCCTCCTTGAAGATAACATCGTCCTCGGTGTGCTTCTCTTACTAAAACTTAAACTTATACTCATGACATAATAATATAAACAACCCAAAGGGAGTCCTTTCCTTTCAAAATGAAACACTTTCTTTTCCTTAAATGCCATTAATTGAAACAATAATGTTTTTATCCATAGTCATAAGAATGTATAGCTCAAAAAAATATTCCATTTCCATTTTTAACCACATATCCATTATTCAGATTCATAAAAATATAGAAAAATACTATACCAACTTACCATTACTTACCAATTACTATTAGAAGTAATGATGGATTTTACACAAACTCTCTGAGAATGGTTGAACACCCATCAACACTCCCTAGAAAGAGTTTCTAATCTATGAATAACAAATTCAATCACATTAGTCACATAGTTTCAATCAAATAAAATACTTGCAACTATCAAAAATTCATGCAATATCAAGAGATGTTTTAATCAGAGTACTTCCACAAGTACTCAAAGAGAACCAACCTTTTAATCAATGCATCACGTGCACACTGTCTTAGCTACCACTAAATACATCCACACAGTACATCAAAAAGTACTCAGAGAGCACCTAGCTCTCTAATCGTACAAATGGTCAATCAATGCACTATGTGCATATTTTCCTAGCCCCTGCTAAGACATTTAAAAGAATAGGAAGAAAATAAAGGAACTTGTACTTTCAGTAATTCGTTTTCAAGTGCTAGGTTCCTTTCCTCTGAATATCTACATAATATATTTACACAATCATATCAAAATTCATTTTAATTTACCGCATAACTGATTACTTAACTTGTTCCGCTATGAGAACCACAACGGTAAACAAAATGCTACTCCCAACCAATGGGAGTTGGTTTCCACAACCAAATTGAGTCATTTTCACATCCAGACAGTTATTTGACAAAATACCATTCATGGTCCAGTATGGAATTCTACTAGAAAACCAACTCGAGAATTCCAATGACCACTTAAGGTCCAGTATAGGATTCCTCTTGGAAACATCATGCCTATTCCTCTGACAGCGTCCCGTCTATGAGGAATTTTGGGCCACTACAACAGGCTCCAAAATCAATAGAGTTGTCTCAGGTTTTCCCCTTCACCATCTTGGAAAACTCTTTTCCCTTAATGAGGTCATATATCTCTAAGGAGAGGAAA
This sequence comes from Pinus albicaulis, assembly GCA_034641835.2. NCBI lineage: Eukaryota > Viridiplantae > Streptophyta > Pinopsida > Pinales > Pinaceae > Pinus > Pinus albicaulis. The sequence continues at coordinate 113,525,971 of CM076580.1, read as the reverse complement.
TCCAAGCAGGTAAGTGCCATCAACCCCTCTGGGCAGGCAACCACCATCAACCCAAGGCCTTCTAGCCTTTCACAAATTTTCACAACTATCTGGCATGTTAAATTTATCTTTTAGCATTATTTCCCATATTATTTTACTTAATGAACCATATGTACTTTATAGATAAGGGAAAAGAAACTTTATACACATCATACAACATACTTGGCCCTCAACATGGATCCAATTATATCTAGATTAATAGGAAACATGACTAACATACATGTGTTGTACATTATTATTTCCCAAATAACAAAATCATGAACATTAAAACATGATACCACGTGTTTATACATTATTATTTCCCAAATAACACAGTCATGCACATTATAACATGATACGTTAACGTTTACTGTTGCAATTCGCATTGCACTGTTTGCGATGTTTTACTTTCATAGCTTTTCTATTGCCATTAAGCTACCCATGCTTACTATAAGCAATAATGCTAATCGTAAATATGCATTTCTTAAGCATGTATGATCTTACGAAATTATTTTAATTTCCTACATACAATTATGTCATGCATACAATTATATACAAATATTCAGTAATGTGTATATATATCAATAACGGTTAGGGTAACATTCCAAACATTTCCATTTCCCACAATGTTTTGTTACCAACATATAGACACGTGAAGTAACTACTTGTTCACAACTTGCAATAATCTTTAATGAAAACCAATTCATGCATATAAGTTTTATTATTTAGTCGTACAACACTAACTAATTAATGCCACTAAAAATCTTAATGCATTCATGACATGACTCATTCAAAAACTAGTCCTTCAACAAGTAGTCATTATATTCAAGTCTCATTACTTGACACATTGTGTATTTTTAACATTTGAAAGGGTTCAGTCAATTTCATTTTAAAACACTCTATCATCCTCTTCAAGGACTTCCCCCATATTTTGCATTCATGCATTAGTTTCACACAACATCACTATACACCTTCATCTTTTTCAAGTAGTGCATGGTAACTTTAGTTATGTTCGCTAAATGTATGATTAATATGTCATATAACCACTGTTAACAAACGACTCTCACTTTCACTAGTGAGTACTCAGGTTGTTCATAAATACAACAAAGATTTTATTGTCTTTCATCCTCAACAGGATTCCAATGTTATGAAAACCGTTTTGCAAAAACATTTATTACTCATTACTCTTTAGTGTAGTTATAAACATGAATCACACATCTTATATCAAGAGTAGACTGTTGTATATATCATTCAATATGTAGATTTCTAGAATCATATATCAATAAATATGTAGATTTCTAGAATCATACCTTAACTGATGTCCATTAGTATCATACCTCAATTTTATTTAGCTTAACAAATCCCAAAGGTGCGAGTGTTGCAACCTTTAGCTCTAATACCACTTGTAACATACACCAATAACTTCACATGGAAATTCAAGGAGTTAATTTTTTTTATACTAGTTACCCATGGTAACTATCCAAATCACTATTAAATAATTCCTTACTCATCATTACATATAATGTTCACCAGTTCATAGTGTAACCTTAGTATAATAATAGTAAGTTTCTTAACCATTAACAATCTCTATTGTTGTACATTATCATATAACTGTATGATGTAACCTTGCATTCATTTCATTATTCATGTAGTCATCACTTACCTGACATTATGAACATCACCACAAGAAAGGAATCAACATCATCAACTTGACACAATAATCAAACACATCATTAAACACCAATATACCCTAGAAACCCCATAGGGTGAAAACCAGCAAACATTTAATTTTATTATTAAACGCTCTTGAGGGTGTTGAGCCCTCACTCAATGGCTTATAAGGGAGACCATCCCTTTACCATCCTTTATAAATCTTACTAGGAAATATACAAATATCTAGCTTAAAGCCATTACAATAAATATGATAGCATTAACTAATCTTCATATCTTGGTGTGATGGATGTACCTAAAATGGACCATCGTACACTAGATCATCCTGCAGCTCACACTCATCTGCATGAACCATAATCATTTACCTGCCACCATGTTAAGCATAATATTTTCTTTCTACAAGTCACCATCATTCCTTTCTAATGTTTCCTTCAACATGCATTGATGTCAAGATTCATAAAGTATTAATCAATCATTTCATAAATCTATACTAGAGAATCTTCTTCCTGTACTCATGTATATTCATGACATGAAAGTAAAATACCTTGACATTATCCCTTTAACAACACATACTACATATGTGCTAATTATAATTCATCACATTAACTAATGTTTTCCTCGCATAAGCACACATTTCTACAAGAGAATAACTACATCTCCGAATATTTTCTTTAAAAGAAACTCATACATCAGTCACGATATCCGTGCATGCGATCTACATAAATTCAATCAAAATAACTAACCCTTAAGCTATTATTTTTTGGTACATGGAAGGAAAGCTAACATAACAAATGTTGCTCCTATGCATGTAAATGCATATAGATTCCAAAAGAGTCTTCCCAAAGGAATGCTTACACAACGGAGCACAGAGCTTCCATCATGAGTCTTCCCAAAGGAATGCTTAACACAAGAGATCACGCAAACACATATTTCCTTTTCTAGGAAATATAACATAATATGCATGCAAAGACATGGTTTATTTTCCATAAAACTAATGGAATAAAGCATACAATTACATGTATTCATTTCCAAACATTATACAAACATTACCCACACATATATTTCAAGGAAACCAACACATTAATATGGGCTTTATGCATGTAATCCATCTTCTTTTCCAAAGAATATTTCCCAATGTAGGCTAACTAAACATGCTATTATTTCCTACATACAACTGTATATTATTTCCAATGAAAGATAATACAAATATGCAATGTGACTATTCCTTGTAACTAACATGACAGTTATGATAGCATAAAAATAATCACATACTTATCTTCAAGAACTCAATATAGTTTCTCTATATTTTATGTACAAAGTTGTCATAAACTTGTTTTTCAAGAAAGTATCATAACCAAACTTTCTTTTTCACATAAGTACTAGGAAAACCTTTTTTCAAATAATAGCAGGGTTAGCCCTTTATGCATTTAAACCATGCAATTAAATCAAGCACAAATAATTTATCTTTTTTCCCACCGGAACATGTACCTTTTGCAAACTCTTGCAAAAGAATTAATACAACGGACTTATATTTCACACACAAGATAAAGATATTATTTCCAAAGAAGATCTTATGACTTATGTTATCTATGTGTATAATTTTTAGAATGTAATTCCATAAGATATTATCTTTAACCACAATTACACATTTCACCTCAACAAGGGAAATCCCAACTTATTATATCTTCCCGTGAAACATTTTTCATATATTCACTTCATCTTGATATGGGAATAAAACTTGTTTATAATAATATTGAAAGATAACTAAGGTAAATAATCAATAGTGAATTTCTTTCAATCATATCCCAATAAACTAATGAAATACCCTTTTCTTTATATGTAACTCATCCCAAGAAAAATGAGCAAAATTATTACTTATTCTTTATATTTTCCCATAATCTTTTCCCAAGAAAAGCTTCATGTTTTATATATATATATATATATATATTTTCCACCAAAAACAAATATTTATAGCCTTGATCCTTATCGTTTTCCACAAGTAAAAATGGATATAAAATAATTCCCAAGACGGCTTATTTGATCTTGGGCATAATTATTTTAAATCCTTTCAATAAAAATTAACAAAGTACTTATCTTTAATTTTTGGGAATTGTTTGTGCAGGCTCTCCTACAACGACTCCTCAGTGACCATGCACATGAAATTCAGTGGAAGTGTGCATGAAATATCCATTGCGTGCACTGTGGAAAGACAATAGAGATACACAACATTCGTTCTGACCAATGTCACCATCCATAAACTAGGGCACTGAACCAAAGCATTTATCTGTTTGGAAATATCGATCCCTCCATTCAGATACGCTCTCTAGGTCTCCTCCTTATCACTCCATGTTGCTTTTGGTCAGCAATCAAACATCTTGAGAGATCATGAATTCTAGTAGTGAACAAGTGTCAATGAAATCCGATCCGATCCATTTCAGATTCTCACAGGGAAATGGTGCAAATGTGTGATAGCTACATTATTTCTAACTAGTTGAATTACTAAAGTAATTTTATTGTTGTTATTAAATGAAAATACTGAGACAATTAATGTTATTTTAATAAAAAAAACTGCTATAAAAATAACTGGACAAGAAAAGTAAAAATTTGTTGGTAAATGTTTCCAAGAACTGAAAAAGAGGTTGGGAACAGTTAGAAATAGTTACCTACTCCTCTAGGATAATGGACTGATTCCGAAGAGGAGTAGGGGTTCTGTGGATGGAAAGAGGAAAGAGTGAAAAATTCTGGAGCTGGTATTCACCAGTGCGATTACACTCAGAAATGTCCTGAAACTTCTGGTTCTAACTGGACTGGGCATCCTCAGGTCATAGCAGAAGATTTATTTCCACTGTTAACCCGAACCAATCAGTTTTGGATCACGGGGGCAAGGAGGACGTAATAGCGTCACTTGATGGTTGGGAGGACCACAGTTGAGTAACTGATAATCAGATAAGTATTCATGCATAACTAAACCTGATAAGTTACATGTAGTTCTTATTTGATAGAAATATTTATCAGAATGATGGAAACAATATTGTATAAGCTGATATTTCTTCATTTATTTTATATCATAGCAATATTGTTCCTCTCTGTTAATAAATTAAATTTTAGACAGAATAAAACTACTGTGATGTTTTCTTTTCAATAAATTGTTGTTATAAAGAATGCAGGAATGTCTAGAAAACTGTAGCAGTATTCCATGAAAAATGGAATTAAACATCAGAGAAACAGAGAAGTGAAGATAAGTATAGAGATTAGCTTATATATATTTTTCAGAACAATTTTGATTAATTAAATCAGAATATATGCATCGCAGAAAAAAAATATTTACTTTTTCAAATTTATATCATTGTACAGATATATGATATTATGCCCATAATTCTGCTAAAGGGTGAGAAGGATTATATAGAAATGTTTACAAATATTCTATAGATGCAAGAACACTAATATTTTTAACTATATATGGTAGAAATTAGCATGATTAGTGGAATACCGTCAGGTGAAGGGTTGGGTAAATAACCCAATCCCTAAACCTAGTCGTCCTTCACAGTTTTTATTCAAAAATACACAGACATCAAAAAGTATGGTGGTCCGGACACTTTGAAGAAAACCAAAGGGAAATTATACATTTAATTTCATACCAATAATTATATTCGAAAATTACTATGCGTTTCAGAATAAGCGATAAACTAAGGTTTATCCAAGTAAAGTAAATACAAAAAAAAAAAAAAAACTTCGTTTGTGTGCGCCATGGCTAATAGCAGAGCATGCAAGTCATATTTCGGCTTCGAAAATAAAACAAATAGACAGCTCAGAAAATGCCTTGAAGAACCCATCGAAACTTCAAGAAAAAAAAATTATTACTCGGAGTCTATTTAATAAACTATATGTACAAAAAGAAGAAAACAGAGTTCCTTAGCAGCCACTCTGTTGTTTTTTTAATGTAATCAGGTTAAACCCAGAAATTTTTTTTTTACTGTGTATTATATATGTGAGAAAATATTACAAAGTAAAACCCCTTTAAAATTAGTTACAGACCCAATGATTAACATCCGTTTACTTTCAATAGAAGAAAAATCTTAGTAAAGTTTCCGTAGAGAAACATAGAAACTCGGTGAAGATTATTTCGGCGGTCGAAGACCCATTCAACAAAATCTGTGCGCATATTGCATCTCAGAGGTCGAATGAACAAGGTGGTGAAGCCCTCTGGCATACCTAATAAAATCATGAGCTGGATATGTGAATGTTGAATCTTGAACCGAGAAAACCCTTCCGTAAAACAGATCATTTGCTCCGAAGTTCGAAGGCCTTACCTGCCAAGCAAATCGAAAAATGAAAATGATTAGAGTATATGGTGATTACATCATTTGAACAAGAAAAAAACTATAAACATTGTTTTATAAATTCATTATTACCTGAAGAGAGTGCCACTGGAAATTGGTTGCTAGTACTTCACGAACCTGTCTCACAGGAATGAGATAGGGTATTACTATTCATAACGATTAAACCATTCAATCCAAGTTAAAAAAATAAGGGTTTGGAAATTTCAAAAAACAAACAATTCAGAGGTAAAATTAGTAACCTGTGTCATAGTTGGAGCTGCATTAGAGTGAAATGAGGCCTGGTGGGAAAACCTCTGTTTTCAATCTGTTTATAAGAATAAAACCTCCCGAAATTTCTGTAAAGGGCTCGACGTTGCCATGAGCAACCAAGCCGAACTGTGCAGCATATAATCGACATAGTGATGGAGAAAATCCCTGAGAACTAGCATATCACCGAAGATTAATGACATGCAGAACAGCCAAGTGCGAAGAGATAGGGCTTGGCGGGATTGCCAAGGCCCGGTTCCCGCCATGGCCAGTTTTCATCAAGTAAGTTGCATCTCAATCAACGACGTAAGATGAGCTTAGTAACCTCAGGATAATCTCATACTGTGATCACCACATAGGTGTCATAGAGAATTTTATATGTAAATCAAGGTGTATAAATACCAGTACTACAGTGAAGTCCGCATTAAAACGAAGCGACATATGTGTCATAAGAGCATTAAAACCACAGGGTTCATTATACACATCCAATGTTTTGGGTTTGATTGATTACATATATATACATTGTTGTATTGTGCAATAAAACATATCCAAAGTTTGTTGTTTAATTGTCTATTTACATACATCTCTATTGCTTATTATATATGTAAATAAGAACCATAGAAAAGAAAAAATCCATATATGGCTAAAAAATGATATTAAAAACCTCTGTTACTTTATATTAGCAATTGCACTTTATATAGTTACTTGGCAAAGTTTGAATAAGTGTATAGGATAATGTTACAAAGGATAAATTTTTTTTATGAGGTTTGTGATGGTTGTGACAAGTGGTATCAGAGCAGCGTTCATACGCTGGGACCCTCAGGGTCAACTAACGATGAAGTTGTGTGTAAATGATGCACAGGGAGAAAATAATTTGCACTTCTAACAGAAAACGATATGAGAAGAGGAACTCCGATACAGCCCCCCTCAAGACACAAGGGAAGCTCAAGTTCAACCAGTGATGAACCCCGAGATGTGGGTCCAACTAAGTGTTAAACAACAGCAGAAAACTAGCATACTGTTAGAAGAACAACAACATCAAACTAGTTTCTCATTGAATACTATCCAACAGATGCAGGAGGAGATGGTGCGTGTTCGAAAAGATAATGAGCGCTTACTGCAAGACCAAGAAAATATTTTAAAAAGTCTATCAGATAAAAAAAACCAGGAGATGGAACACCCCGGTACTGATAGAGGTATGCAAGAAGAAAATGAGCAACAAATAGGAAATAATACTTCCGAAAGAGCGGAAAGGAGCCCCTCTCAGCAAAGTAAGAATACAAATCTTAATGAGGTAGAATTTGGCAACTTGTCTAATCCACAAGAAGTTAAGAGACAGAAAGTAGAACTTCAAGGAGAATTTTGTAAAATAAAACCACTAACATTTGATGGTGAGGCTGAGGAGGTGGCAAAGGCATGGTTAATAAATATGAATAAATATTTTCAGGTGTATGAATATAACATCAACCTGAAGGCCAGGTTAGCAATATACCAACTAATAGAGAAAGCCACTCTGTGGTGGGAGGAGGTGAAGAATATATGTAGTATTGAATAACAAGATGTCACCTCAAAATCATTTTAGCAATACTTCAAGGACAAGTACCTGATAGAAATATTTTATGACGAAAAGGCTAAAGAATTTCATGATCTAAAGCTGGGACAAATGACTATGGATGATTATATTACTAAGTTTACTTCCTTACTCTGTTATGTTTCGTACCTTCTAGAAGAAAAGGCTAAGGTGCAAATATTTCTGAGCAATTTGCCAACACACATGAAATAAAGAATATAATTTGTGAATCCTCGGACTATGGATGAAGCCATTCGTAAAGCTCGAATGTGCTATCAACAGTCTAAGGCGAAAGGGGAGTTTGGCAAGACTTGGCAGCCAAAGAAAGGGAAAAGAAGTAATTCAAATTTCAAGGGTTCCAAAAGTGGCAACTTTAAGAAATCAGCACAAAATCTTGGTAGCAAACAATTTGGCAGAAATCATTAGAGGACTAGATGGCCAGTAGAAGAAAAGCCTATAGAAGCATCCAGCAAGCCTAATCAAGGGCAGGTAACCGAGCCACCTTTGCAATGCTGGGGCTGTGGTGAAGCGCATTACTACAAAAACTGTCCACAGCGAACCAAAAATGATGATGTAGCAAACTTGCAGGAAGCTTCTACGGTGGGTGATGTAGCACGAAACATCCCCCGAATTAATGTGACATTGGAGGATCGACAAGCGGATTATCAGCCGACGATGATTGAGCTAGAAGGTAAAATACTAACTGAACCTGTTTCTATTTTAGTAGATCCAGGCACAAGTTTGAGCTATATTAGTCCCAGGGTGGTAGAGTTGTGTAAAATGAAAGATCAGAAATTTAAAAGTTCCTAGCTAGTGTAGCTAGCCATAGGGGCAAAGTATAAAGTGACTGCTAAAATCCCAAACTGTATATTAGAAATTTCTAATTAGCAGTTGCAAGTAGATCTGAATATTTTACGTTTAGGATCATACGATGTATTGTTGGGCATGGACTAGTGAGAAAGGCATTGGACCTTAGTAGACTGTAAGGAGAAGGTTATTTATTACAGAATGAATAATGGAACCCAGAAGGAAATCCAGGGAATCAAGAAACCATTGCAGTTGTGCCCAATAACAACATCCCAATTGAATAAGTGTATAAGGAAGGGGTGCCAGCTATTTGCTATTCAGGTGGGATATGCAGATTCTAAGGAGAAATCGCTTACAGTGGAAAATATACCAGTAGTGCAAGAATTTCTAAATGTTTTTCCAGAAAATATTCCTGGGTTACCACAAAAAAGAGACATTGATTTCACTATAGAATTAATGCCTGGAGCTTCTCCTGTGTCAAGGGATCCTTATAGAATGAGTGTGCCAGAATTAACAGAATTGAGGATACAGTTCCAGGAACTGCTAGATAAAGGGTATATACGCCCAAGTGTTTGACCTTGGGGAGCACTCGTTCTGTTCATGAAAAAGAAAGATGGGACCATGCGAATGTGCATGGATTACAGGCAGCTCAACAAATTAACAATCAAGAATAAGTACCCTTTACCAAGAATTGATGACCTTTTCGATCAAGTGAAAGGGGCCACTGTGTTTTCCAAGATAGATCTGAGATCGGGCTCTCACCATATTCGAATCAAGGAAGAAGTGAAAAACAACATTTCGTACAAGGTATGGTCACTACGAGTTTGTAGTATTACCCTTTGCATTAATTAACGCACCAGCAACCTTTATGAGGTTAATGCATGGGGTATTCCATCCCTTTTTGGATAAATTTGTGCTTATATTCATAGATGATATCTTGATTTATTCCAAAAACCAGGAAGAGGACCAAGAACACTTGAATATTGTGTTAGACTTACTAAGAAAACATCGGTTGTACGCAAAATTCAGTAAGTGTGATTTCTTTAAATCAGAAATTTAGTATTTGGGACACGTTATTTCCGCTGAGGGAATTGCTGTGGACTTGGAAAATATTAAAACAATAATGGAATGGTGATTACCCCAGAACGTAGCAGATATTAGATCCTTCATGGAGTTAGCCGGGTACTACAGAAGGTTTATTGAAGGATTTTCAAGAATTTCTTTCCCTATTACTTCCTTGCAGAGGAAAAGAAAAGTTTTCAGATGGACCACAGAATGCCAAAGGAGTTTTGAAAGGCTCAAACAGCTATTGACTATAGCTCCTGTGTTAAGAGTAGCTAACCCCAACAAGGAATTCGAAGTATGTACAGATGCAAGTAAAGAAGGTGTTGGGGCAGTCCTATCTCAAGTTAGCAAGGTGATAGCTTACGAGTCCATAAAGTTGAAGGAACACAAGCAGAGGTATTCTGCATATGATTTGGAATTGACATCAGTAGTTCATGTGCTCTGGGTGTGGAGACACTACTTGCTGGGAAAAATTTTTGTATTAAAAACAGATCATAGTAGCCTGACGAGTTACTTCAAGCAAGCATATTTGAACTCAAGACAGGCAAGATGGAATGCCTTCCTGAGCGAGTTTGACATGGATATTCAGCATGTCAAAGGAAAATAAAATCGAGTAGCTGATGCATTAAGTAGAAAGTTACATAGTATATACGAGCTATATTACAATCAGCTGGAAAATAGATTCTTAGAGCAAGTAAGGAGTGAAGCACAAGATGATCCCCAATACTAGTTATTGTGGCAACAGATGGAAGAAAGAAAAAAGCATGGAGGCTCATATAAGTATGGGATAAATGAAGATTAGATGTTAAATTTCAAAGGTAAGGTATATTTACCTAACTGTTTGGGCCTGAAAGAGCTAATAATGAATGAATATCATTGCTGCAATTATGTAGGTCATCCGGGTTACCAAAAGATGTTGACTGCGATCAGAAAGGTATTTTTCTGGCTTGGTATGCAAAAGAACATTGTTGAGTATCTAAGTAAGTGTTTGGAGTGCCAACAAGTGAAGGTAGAGCATCAACATCCAGCAGGGTTGTTGCGCCCCATACCTATACCCGAATGAAAGTGGGAGGTCATATCTCTAGACTTCATCACAAGGTTACTAAGAACAAAAAGACAGAATGATTCTATAATGGTTGTGGTGGACAGATTAAGTAAATTTGCACATTTCATACCTGTACAGTCTACTTAAAAGACTGTACAAATAGCTGACATTTTCATGAAGGAAATTTTTAGATTGCATGGCATACCAAAGACTGTCATTTCGGATCGAGATGTTAAGTTTACTTCTGCTTTCTAGAAAACCTTGTTTTCAAGTTTGGGAATGCAGATAAACTTCAGTACTGCTTATCACCCCCAGACCGATGGTCAAACGGAGCGAGTGAACCAAGTTCTAGAGGACATGTTGCGCATGTATGTGATGAAGCAACCAGCTAAGTGGGAAGATTACCTACACCTTGTTGAATTTGCTTACAACAATGGGTATCAAGAATCTCTGAAAATGAGTCCCTTCGAGGCCTTGTATGGGAGGCAGTGTCGCACGCCCATAAATTGGAGTAGCCCTGAAACAAAACTAATGTTGGGACCTGAAATTCTTGCAAAAATGGAGGCAGAGGTAAGAAAAATAAGGCAAAATCTGAAGTCTGCACAAGATCGACAAAAGATCTATGCAGATAGAAAAAGATCTTATCATGAGTTCGCAAAAGGAGATCATGTGTATGTAAGGATTGAGCCAAAAAGAAGTACTTCACAGTGGGCCTCTTGTGCCAAATTGGCTCCCATATTCTGTGGACCCTTTGAGATTTTGGAGAGGGTAGGACCTATAGCCTATCGACTAGCACTGCCCAGCCATATCCGAGTACAAAATGTATTTCATGTGTCTCTGTTGAAGCCTTATGTACATGACTCAAAGCATGTAATTCATTGGCAGCGTATAGAGGTAGGATAGTAATGAAATCCTAACTTATAATGCATTTTTATTTGCAAGAAATTGACCTGAAAATTGTTATTTTTTCAGGTAGAACCGGATGGAGAATTCCTAGTCGAGCTGCAATGCATACTTGATCAAAGGGAAATCAAGCTCCGGAAGTGAGCTATCACCCAGGTGAAAGTGCAATGGAAGCACTTCAGCCCGAATGAGGTTACTTAGGAGGACGAAGGTTTCATGCGGAAGGCTTACCCAGAACTCTTTACAGAGTTAGGGTGAAACACCGAGGACAGTGTTACTTCCAGGGGGGGAGTTGTGACAACTACATTATTGCTAACTAGCTGAATTACTACTTAAGTAATTTTATTGTTGTTATTAAATGAAAATACTGAGACATTTAATGTTATTTTAAAAAAAAAAATTGTTATAAAAATAACTGGACAAGAAAAGTAAAAAGTTATTGGTAAATGTTTCTAAGAAGTGAAAAAGAGGTTGGGAACAATTAGAAATAGTTACCTACTCCTCTAGGATAAAGGAATGATTCCAGAGAGGAGTAGGGGTTCTGTGGATGGAAAGAGGAAAGAGTGAAAAATTCTGGAGTTGGTATTCACCAGTGGGATTACACTTAGAAATGTCCTGAAACTTCTGGTTCTGACTGGACTAGGCATCCTGAGGTCACAGTAGAAGATTTATTTCCACTATTAACCCGAACCAATCAGTTTTGGAGCACGGGGGCAAGGAGGACGTAATAGCCTCACTTGATGTTTGGGAGGACCACAATTGCGTAACTGATAATCAGATAAGTATTCATGTAGAACTAAACCTGATAAGTTACATGTAGTTCTTATTTGATAGAAATATCTATTAGAATGATGGAAACACTATTGTATAATCTGTTATTTCTTCATTTATTTTATATCATAGCAATATTGTTCCTCTCTGTTAATAAATGAAATTTCAGAAAGAATAAAACTACTGTGATGTTTTCTTTTCAATAAATTGCCGTTATAAAGAATGCAGGAATGTCTAGAAAACTGTAGCAGTATTCCATGAAAAACGAAATTAAACATCAGAGAAACAGAGAAGTGGAGATAAGTATAGAGATTAGCTTATATATATATTTCAGAACAATTTCGATTAATTAAATCATAATATATACATCGCAGAAAATAATATTTACTTTTTCAAATTTATATCATTGTAAAGATATGTGATATTATGCCCATAATTCTGCTAAAGGGTGAGAAGGATTATATAGAAATGTTTACAGATATTCTATAGATGCAAGACTACTAATCTCTTTAACTATATATGGTAGAAATTAGCATCATTAGTGGAATACCGTCAGGTGAAGGGTTAGGGTAAATAACCCAATCCCTAAACCTAGTCGTCCTTCACAATTTTTATTCGAAAATACATAGACATCAAAAAGTATGGTGGTCCGAAAACTTTGAAGAAAACCAAAGGGAAATTATACATTTAATTTAATACCAGTAAGTATATTCAGAAATTACTATGCGTTTCAGAATAAGTGATAAACAAAGGTTTATCCAAGTAAAGTAAATACAGGAAAAAAAAAAAAACTTCGTTTGTGTGCGCCATGGCTAATAGCAGAGCATGCAAGTCATATTTCGGCTTAGAAAATAAAACAAATAGACAACTCAGAAAATGCCTTGAAGAACCCGTCGAAACTTCAAGAAAAAAAAAATTTATTACTCAGAGTCTATTTAATAAACTATATGTACAGAAAGAAGAAAACAGAGTTCCTTAACAGTTGTTCTATTGTTTTTTTAAATTAATTGGGTTAAACCAGAAAAAAATAAAATAAAATAAAATTACTTTGTATTATATATCGAGACAATATTACAAAGTAAAACCCCTTTAAAATTAGTTACAGACCCAAAGCTTAAGATCCGTTTACTTTCAATAGAAAAAAAATCTTAGTAAATTTTCCATGGAAAAACATAGAAACTCGGTGAAGATTATTTCGACGATCGAAGACCCATTCAACAAAATATGCGCGCACATTGCATCTCAGAGGTCGAATGAACAAGGCAGTGAAGCCCTCGGGCATACCTGATAAAATTATGAGCCGGATGTGTGAATGTTGAATCTTGAACCAAGCAAGCCCTTTCGCAAAACAAATCATTTGCTCTGAAGTTCGAAGGCCTTACCTATCAAGCAGATCGGTAAACAAAAATGATTAGAGTATATGATGATTACATCGTTTGAACAAGAAAAAAAACTATAAACATTGTTTTATAAATTCATTAATGAGATAGGGTATTACTATTTATAACGATTAAACCATTCAATCCAAGTTAAACAAATAAGGGTTTGGAAATTTCGAAAAACAAACAATGCAGAGATAAAATTAGTAACCTGTGTTATAGCTACAACTGCATTCGAGCAAAATGAGGCCTGCTGGGAAAACCTCTGTTTTCAATCTGTTTATAAGAATAAAATTTCCCGAAATTTCTGTAAAGGGCTCAGCGTTGACATGAGCAACCAAGCCAAACTGTGCAGCATAGAATCAACATAGTGATGGAGCAAATCTCTGAGAACCAGCATATCACCGAAGAGTAATGACATGCAGAACATCCATGTGTGAAGAGATAGGGCTTGGCGGGATTGCCAAGGCCCAGTTCCCGCCGTGGCCAGTTGTCATCAAGCAAATTGCATCTCAATCAACAGCGTAAGATGAGCCTAGTAACCTCGAGATAATCGCATACTGTGATCACCGCACAGGTGTCACAGAGAATTTTCTATGTAAATCAAGGTGTATAAATGCCAATACTACAGTGAAGTCCACATTAAAATGAAGCAACATATGTATCGTAAGAGCATTAGAACCACATGGTTCGTTATACACATCCAATGTTTTGGGTTTGATTGATTACATATATATACATTACTATATTGTGCAATAAAACATATCCAAAGTTTGTTGTTTAATAATCTATTTACATACGTCTCTATTGCTTATTATACATGTAAATAAAAACCATAGAAAAGACAAAATCCATATATGGCTAAACAATGATATTAAAAACCTCTGTTACTTTATATTAGCAATCACACTTTATATAGTTACTTGGCAAAGTTTGAATAAGTGTATAGGATAATGTTAAAAAAAAAATAAAAAAAACATTTATGAGGTTTGTGATGGTTGTGACAGAATGCATGCTGAAACAAAATAAGAAAAATACAGAACACCGGCTGCAAAATGCCCTCGCACGGAGAACGATTCCTTATCGCTGCACACTGATACCTCGGAAAAAGTTTTGTTTTTATCCATAATCTTTCCACCTTCATCTGGAAAGCTCAAGCTAGTTTTGGGGTCCCTCGCATAACGATGGGCCTCCTCTTAATAACTGTCTCCTCCCATTTCGACTCCCATGGTGGTTATAACCGTCCAAAAACCCAACTACTTCTTGAAACTAATTCCATTAAATTAATTATATTTTTCTTCCACGAAAAAATGGTTAAGGCGTGGGTCTTATGGATGTTCCATTTTCCAACTGTGAATCATTCAAAATTCAATACATAATAGTAATCTTCTTTATTATGAAAAGAAATTCTAGAAGAGCATTGATTTATCTGCCTTTAAGAGTATTATTTTGTTTTTTCCATTTTAATACGTATTTTTTCGGGTTTGCAAAATAAATCTAGATGTATATATAATAAAAATGGTTTACATAATAATATAGAAATGGGTAACAAGGTTATTTATTTTGATAAATAATAAATCATTAGAGTAATTTTAAAAATAAATTTATTTTCACATATAACCAATAGTTTTGAAAATAAATTCAAAATATATATATATATATATATATTTTTGAAAAAAATACTTTCAGATTGGAGTAGAAACTACTTTTCGAGTTATAAAGCCTTCAAAATTCAATACATGCACACTGTAATCTTTCGCATTATGAACAAAGCAACTCTTCCATCAATATCTCCACCGACATGCCAACTTGGTAGTTATCTTCTTGGCTGGTGTTAGTCAGCTGGCGCCTTTGCCCACGTTAATAATTTCTGCATTAAGAATAAAACAACTCTTCCAGCAATATCTCTTGTCTTCTTGGCTAGGGTTGGTCGGCCTGGCGCCTATTGATAGAGACGTGCACAAATAAATAAATATATATATATATATATATAAAATAAAGGCTACCTATCAATAAAAACGTGCACATATATAAAATAACGGATACCTATCGATAGAGACGTGTGTGTGTATATATATATATATTAAACAAACTCCATTGATTTTGATTTTGAAATTGTAAATCGCAGTCATCGTGAACTCACGTCATGTCTTTTATATATGTTTTGTTTAATCTTTTGGTATGAATTGTATAGATGTTTTATTTATTTTTCTAAATCATGATTTTATTTAGTTTCTAAATTTAATATAAAAGGGATCTTTAAGTTAATCTTTATTTGTTTTTTTACCTTTATTTTTATTGACAAAATAATAAAAATTTAGGTGTACTTATTCTTTATTTTAATAAATTCAGTAAAATATATTTCTTTCAAATTTTAAGGATTATTTTTTTTAATTTATCATATTTAATTGGGATAATGAATATGTTTATTTTGGATTGAGATTTCTAGAATTTTAATTTCATTTTTATTAATTATTAGATGTATAGTAGGAATTTAATCTCTTTGAAATATTGTAAAATATTTTTACTAAGTATTGAGATTTATTTTCAAAATGGTTATATCATTTTTTTTAATTAAGTTGATTAATTAAAAAAAAGGTTATATGAAGAAGTGTTTTCCCCATAAATATTATATAAAAAAAAGTTATGGTTTTTTGGAGTATGTGGTATTGATGAGTCATGATATTGTCCCATGGTCTTGTAACAAATATTTTTTACAAATTGAGGACCTCCATAATAAAGTGGGGTTAATTTCCATGTGTAACAATCATGTTCCCTGTTTTTTTAAATGTATATACATTTCTCTTATACATTATTTCTTTTTATAATAATACATCTAAAGCATGGATCTAATATGAGAGACGGATCAAATTTATTTTGTTGCAATCTTATTTTAGAATGCAATGAACAATATGTAATTTTTTATTATTTAAATTGTATTTTTAAATGCTATAGAGATTACATAACATGTGTATTGAACCATTTTATATTAGTTCATATTAAAATATTTTATTCATAACTCACATTGGATATTTTATTCTATATGACATTAAAATATTTTCTTTTAGCATTTTTTTTCTAGATATAGATATATATAAAGTTGATATAAGGTATTAAAATATATTTGAAAAACAAAAGGTTTAAACATCTTACTTAATAATTTTTTTTACTTCTAATTACTTTACATGATATTAGGTCATATCTACAACTAATTTAAAATGCATAGGACATATTTTCTTTCTTTTTTATTATAACAGACATTGCTTCTCTATTTAGAGAATATTTTATTTTTATTTTAAGAGGGATGGACATACTTACACATAGCCCTCACACTGGGTTGTAGAACTAGTTGCATTTTAACCATGGATCTACCAAGAGCCTAGAGCCATCAAATCTCAAACTTGAAAAAATATTTACAGGTCAATTAATCCATTTTAGTGTTTGGAAAATATGTGATTAATATCAATATATAGTGGTAATTTTGCATTTTTTAAATTATATATTTTGATATTTTACCATTATTAATCTTTTATATAAAAAATTGAATGAGTTACACATTTTCCTCTTATTACGCCCCGTAAGGCGTTCTTATTTGAAAACAACTTTCCTAGCTGCCAATGTATCCATGTATGAGTCATCGGATCAAATGTTACACGATTGAAATGCTTTAGGCCATTAGATCCACAAGTAAATAGTTTTATATTTTTTTTATAATGTCAGTTTTTTTTCTTTTTCTTTTTAATAAGTTAGATTGATTTTAGGTGTATAATAGAAATGTTGTAATGTCATGTTTAACATTTTGACCATGTCAAATTACACAAAAAAATAAAAATAAAAGTAAATTAAATAAAAATATTGACATAATGTAATGAACATTTTAACTATGTAAAAATACAATAAAAAACAAAAATAATAAAATAAAATAATAATAAACTATAAAAACGGCCCATGGTATTGACCTTATTTGAAAACAACTCCCCTAGCTTCCAATGGGGCCATCGTAATTAATGTGATTCTTTGTACTATTTTTATTTAAAATAGTAATTTGTATTTGTATTCTTTTAAATGAAAATTGTTATATGTGTTGTAATATTTTTATTTAAAATAGAAATTTATATTTGTATTTTTTAAAATGAATATTGCTAAATGTGTAATTGAGTAAAATGTATTCAATTGATATTCTAATTTTTAAGATATTTATTTAAAAAATTCAAAGTATGGTGAGTTTTGTTTTATTAAGTTTTGAGTCTAGATGTGCAGAGAATGAATCTATCTCAAGTCCCAAACAAGATTCTCATGTCCCAAACAAGATTCTTCTTTCTCTTCTTATTCTAGGTGGCATCTTCACACTCCTCTCCTCCTCCTTTCACAAATTTAAACTATGAGGCACAAGGTAGTTGTTGCATATAGAAACATTTAGATATGATAAGAAAAATTTCATACTCTATTGTAATTTTCTCTACAAATGTCTCTCCTCCTCCCTTCACAAATTTAAACTATGAGGCACAAGGTAGTTGTTGCATATAGGAACATTTAGATATTCTAAAGAAAAATGTCATACTCTATTGTAATTTTCTCTACAAATATCTCTCCTCCTCCCTTCACAAATTTAAACTATGAGGCACAAGGTAGTTGTTGCATATAGGAACATTTAGATATGATAAGAAAACTGTCATACTCTATTGTAATTTTCTCTACAAATGTGATGGCAAGTGTGCTCTAAATGTTGACAATATCATGGTTAATGTAGTATAAGCTACATGCAAATTGACAATCTTGTATACAATATCAAGAAATCTATGCCCAATATCTAACACCATAGAGCAAGACATTTTCACCAATTCAATCCTATGCCCAATATCCAACACCATAGAGCAAGACATGTTCACCAATGCAACAATTGCTTCCAAATCTCTTTAAATGCTAGAGTTGTTTTCAGTAAACTTGTTTTTTTTTTCATTGTTTCATATAGAAGAATTTAGTTCTGATAAGAAAATTGTGATACTTTCTATTATCCATTTTTAGTTTTTTAATAATTCAATTAATATTAACATTTGTATGTTTTCATGAGGCGATTTTTTATTTTTCATGTCAATTACCTTTTATAACTCTAGGAGGTTCTTAATATTTCCTTTGTTTTTAATAAATGGAACTCAATTATATATTTGAAAATATGATTAGGTAAGAGAATATTAGGATTATATTTTTTTTTTTACCTATTAGGGACTAGTAAAATTTTCTATAATTTCTACACTATAACAAAAATTTTCATCTTTAAAATTTTCCCTATTTAGTAAGTAAGGTCAAATCCAAACCATCATTCCTCAAGTATCACTTGGATAATTACTTGAATGAGATCGCTTAGGAAAATCGTAATGGTAGTGTATTCTAGTTTGTTAAAAGAAGAGGGAAGTTATGTTAAACATTGAATTAAAATATAAGGGAAGTTATGTTGGAGATTCAATAGGATTTATTTGTACTTCGCATAAAGAATAAGAGTTATGAATTTGAAAGTTAAGGATTTTTTAGAAATAATATTAGTAGTCCATTAAAAGTATCTTCATATCTTTTATTTTTATCCCAACATGCCAAAAATGTCATTTACATGTGTGTATATATATGCACTTCCTTATGCCTAGCCTAGTGGCCACATCAAGTAAAGCATGCAACAAAGTTAAAAATACTATAAGATGAACCTTAATAACTCTTACTGAAATTAAAATCATGGAAAATTTCAAAATAATCTATTAAGCTAAAATTTTAGATATTAAATGTGTTTTTATAAGTGTAAGTTTGTTTAGAGGAGGTTGTGTGATTTATTGTTAAACTATAAAAACATTCTATGGAAACTCTCCATACTATTAGCAAACTTCACTACTATTATTATTTAGCTAGAAGTGTTCCCAAATAATTCAATTTAAATTCTTTCCAAATATTCACACTCATTATAAAAAGGTTTATCATTTAAATTAATATTCACACTTATTTTAAATTAAATATAATTTATACCCCTTACAATAAGATTTGAACCTTTCTAAAAGTATTTTAGTTTTACATTGAATGCAACTTTTTTTAAGGACATAGTATTATATTTTGAATGTTTAATTTTTTATATTTATTTTGAAAATATATTTATACTTATTTTAAATTAAATATAATCTATATCCCTTAAAATAAGCTTTAAATCTTTTTAAGTGTATTTTTATTTTAAATTGAATGTATTTTTTATTGAAGGACATAATATTATATTTTAATGTTCAATTTGTTTTGTTTGCTAAGTTATGTGATTTTCTAGATGAGTTACATACTTAACCTAATTTTTGTGTGTCTATTCTACCTCTAGTAAATTTCAATGCTTAATTTCAAAATAAATAAAAGAAAAAAAATAACATATTAAATACAATGTAAAATTCACTATTAATTTTATAAAAGGTTAATGATAAAATCTATTAATATTTTATTTTATTTTATGATTTATCCTTAAAAAAACATAAAAATAAGAGAAACATATATATATATATATATATATATATATATATATAGCCAATCTTAATACTCTTAATGATAGTCGGATTTAACTGAATGCATTTGGCTACCTCCATCTTCAAATGATGAATTAAGTAAAGTTTATTTGTATTCTTTTCCCAATTCTAGTCTTGTGAAATATTTTATTCATTAAGTCTCAAACACTTCACTTTTATATCTTAAAGCAATAATAACACTGTGAAAAAATATTACAATAAAATAATATAAAAAACATTCATTACAAAAATCAATATAATTTGCAAATGATCAAACTATAATAAAATAATTTTTTTTGTCATATTTTTTTCATCATTAATATTTAAGAGCAAAATATTCTTTTTGAATATTGGGAAAAATTTACCCATATAATCAGAAAACTTTTCAAGTCATCATACCTTCATGTCAAATGGAGAAGATCAATAATCATTCTGTGAAAGTGACCAAAGACATCCTCACTTTATTCTTCATTGATTATTGAAAAAAAACTACTCTTATTTTTTTCTGTAATATGAGTGTAGATATAGCAGAGATTTATTTAGTTCAATATTTTTGAAATATAAACTTATTTTGCAAAGTTAAAAAGAAAAAAGTTGTATTTAGCTAATCCTTCTATATATCTCATTAAATTTTAGTAGTTTTCTATATATACAATGTGTAAATTGTATTTTTGAATGATATATAGAATACATCACTTAAACTTATAAGTCAAAAGAAAAAATATATATATACTACAAAATTGACCAAAATGTAAAATAGTAAAAGCTTTAATTATAATTTTTTTTTTCAATTTCTTTAAATGTTAAGTAATTTTTTAAAAACAATATACAATATATATTTAGTTGGCATTAAAATATTTTATATAAAATATGCATTTTATTTATGTACTACATTGTCCACATTATAATGTTTTGTTGTTATTAATTTTTTTTAATTGTATGTTAATATTACTTAAACAACAAATTAAAATAATTTATTGATGAAGTACATTTAAATTTTTTATTATTATAAGTAATTTTATTTGTGACATTAATTTATATTTACAATTCAATGAATTGAACATATCTCTACTATTATTCTTATCTACTATTATTCTTATTAAGAAGTGACTGATATTTTATAAAACTATATTAAGTTATGGAATCTAAATATTTTATTTATCATTAAGAGTATGTTAAATGTTTTAATGTTTTTATATATTATGAGCAAAATTATGTTAAGACTCTTAATACTTTAAAATAATTTTAAATAAGATAATATAAACATACTTATTCAGAGATTTTATATTAACATCATAAAGTTAAGTTACATCACTGATATGTGGTCATCATAGACAATATCAGTGGTCATCATAGACCATAAACCCACACTAAGGAATCCATCCATCCATCCAGAAAGAGGCGAACACCAAAATGGACAAAAATAAACAAGGTGACAACAATGAAAACTGGAGCGGAGGTTAACAGGAGCCAACCACAAACACTGTACTAATAGAAAAAGAACAGAAGATAGGAGTTGGCAATCAGAAGACTGCTGAGCTAGGCAGAGGGCTTTGGAATCTTCTGTCTTTTTCAACCAAAAACGACAATCTTGAAACGACAATCTTGAAAATAATGAAATGATCAAGGCAAGGCTGTAATGACGATGGATTTTTTATCAAACATCTTAGAAGACTTCACGATCAAGGAAAATTAATCCATTTTCCGACGCTTGGAATTCCACTGTTGACTACGAATAGCATGTAGTATCCTCGCGGTGCTGCAATGGAGTTTGGAGGCGCTTCTACGTTAGCAACATATATTCCGTTCACTGTTGTCGTGCTTGTGGCTGCCAGCACGAGCAGTCTCTGATTCATGGAAGTCGCATGGGTTGTGAAGGATGGAGCGTAAATGTTGAACTGAATGTTGGTGGAAGAATAGTTTGAAACTTGGAAGCTAACGATGAATGCTTGACCGTAACTCATGGAATTACCACCTGTAGATACGATGGTCGGCCTCAAGGCACTGTAGGATTGGTCCAGATAATAAGGGCTGTATGCTTCTAGACGAAGCTCAGTTGGAAACGGGACTCCAGAGAAAACGTAATCAACATTAGGGTTGGAGCCCCCCACGAAAATCCGCCCATCTGGCATTACGTTTGCAGTGGAATGATACATTCTGGGAATGTTGGAGGCTCCCAGTACTGTGAACCGCTGCCCTGAAGATGCATCAGGTGTGTATAAATAAGGAGCAAGAGCTGGATTCGTTGCAAACCCCCAGCCTGCAGTTCCTTTCTGGGCTCCGTTGATAATCAGAATTTCTCCATTGGGAAGAATGAGCATATCTCCCATAACTCTAGGTGCAGGCATACTCTCCATCGCCCAACCAGGGTTGGGATCTGTGATGACCATTCTTCCACAGCTTTGAAGAGCGTAGATGAAATCGTTAGCCACAGCTGAGGCGTAACTGTTTTCTGGAGCACCGCCACAGATGAGAATTTCTATCCTCTGAAATCCATCAGATGCCGATAGTGGCAGCATCACAGACGACCCAGAGGAAGGGTAATTTCTGGGTCCATCTGGTATTGTTGGAAACGTCTTCACAACAAGATTGTTATTGTAATCGAATAAGATGGAATCCCTGTTGGCGAAGATGAAGAGATTTCCATCAGACGAGAGATGAAGAAAAGGATACCAATTGTTGTGTGCGTTGCCATCAGTATCTGTCTGTGTAAGAAACGGCAAGTCAAATGCTTGTCCTCCAAGTACGAACTCGTAGGAGTATACTAGCTTGCCTCCCACAACAATAATTCTATTGTCCGGAAGAATCTGGTTGGAAGCATACCATCGATTCGCCTGAAGTCCATCTGGGTCGGAATCAACCCAATCACATGCAGAATTAGCACATGGTTCGAAATAACGGACGGCATTGCTCCCATCGTTGTACCCACCGGTGCTAACCAAAGTCCCGTTTGCTACAAAGGCCCCAGATGAACACCAAGTATCAGTCATCACCATCAACGCCCTCACACTGTTGGTGGCAATGTTGTATTCAATGGAGTGAGCCCAGCAATCGTGGGTAAGCGCTAGATCCTTTGGATCGTCTCTGCAACGACCATCTGGCAGTAGCAGCTCCGACGGCCCATAGTCTGTGCGATCATACATGACGATGGTATTTTCATAAGTGGTGGTCATATGCATAGCAGAAACACCTCCATTCGTAACCATAAGATCCCATGAGCCAGGATACACAGTCTGACCACTCACTGATCTGCAACACAAGACAGCAAGCAACAGGAGAAACACAAATAATCGAATCATTGCGCGAAGTTACTAATATTATTACACACACTTCTCTAGTACTAAGCACTAATATCGCTCTCCTTCTCCTTCTGTTCACAGCCCAGGACACGATAATAAGGTCCAAATAGGTGGATGAGGTCGAAAGTATTTGTAGTTGCAGGCCAAACAAGTATTTGTATACGCACGCGAAGAAAGTATCAAAGCTCACGTATGCAGAAGTTGGTCAATGGAATGATCCCCGCTTCCGAGTAATCACTCCATTAAACAATTCTCATCATCAAGATGTGGAAGATCATCATGATGTGGAAGGAATAGATAAAATATTCTAATGTGCGTTCCAGCAATTCTTCTCCTAGGTCTTTTAAATTTACAAGATCCCTGTACAGATAAACCTTACAAAATTACAAGGTCCGTGTACAGATTACCTTGAAGAACAGCAACGTTTTTCTTTTTCTTTTTTTTAAGTTGGGTGAAATTATATTTTCATTAGGTTTAATATATCATTTTAATCTTTTAAATAAATAAATGAACTAGTGATTTTACATTAAGTCTTGGTTTAACAAAATATCAGATTCTATCCCAAAATCTATAAACTGTTTTTTATTTGATTTTAATATATTTTTTAATTTTAATTTACTTTGACACCAATTTAATATTTAATATACAAGTTACTATAATTTGACCTATATTCATTTTTATTAGTAATTCAAATATTATTTTTAATTTAAATCCACTTTAATTTTATTTTAATATATTTTTCCCCCGATCTAGGTGTACACCTGTCACCACGTTATTAAAAACGTGGAGCGCTGGCGGTTGTCTTCTTCTCCAAGCAATCAAGTCTAATGATGGTGCATTGGAATCATAGCACTTGGCACGAAGTTAACGAGCAATCTTTAATGAATATGCATGTGAGACAACCTGCGCTGTCAGGCTGCGGGCGGAAACATTTTGATATGGTAAGCTGGCTTTCTCCCTCCCTTCACGCATTGTTGCAATACTTCTTGCATGTAAGCGACTGGAGGAAGCAGAGGAGGAAGCAGGGTAACGTTCCTTCAACCAGCTACTCGACCAGGTGTGGGTATGTATATAACCTTATTCTTTCGCTCATGGTTGTTGCTGCTCAGGTTTCCACCTGTAAATTGTATAATATGGTGTTCTTGCCTTCTCTAAATGTCTTGAATTCTGCTATCCCCATTCTGAAGCGGATAAGGCCTTGCTTTCGCGACCCCTGCAAACTGATTTACATCCTCAAGCTGACCGGAGTAATGTATGGTCCTAACCAGTTTGGTACCATCCCTTGCAATTTGCTTTCCATCAATAAGTGTAGAGGTCTCACTGTTGTTAGTCCTAGGGACATGGTCAATTTACCCCTGTCCGGTGCATACCCCTGCAATTTCTGTGACATCCTTAAGTTAAGTTTGGTAACAGATGCTTGTATTGGGAATACTGTTAATTTTACCCTAGCTGACGCCTTCAAGATGGTCGGGGGTTTCCTTGCGGGTAAGGGCCGGAGTTTGGCATAGCTGCGCATAGCCCCAACAGTCCCCCTTGCCATTGTTTCATCTGCGAGCTTTGCCACCCTTCCCACTGAAATGCCAGTGACGCTTCAGTCCCTCCATTCGAAGTCTGTTCATAAGTTTTGTGCTCTGATTTCCACCACAGGGTCTTCGGCACCCCCAGTAATGAATTGGAAAACTGGGTTTGCACAATCTTGCCTCTTGTGTAATAACACCAGTAGTAAGCCCTGCTTACAGAACTGTCTATTGTTATTAAACGTCATGAGCAGCAATAACTCTACTGCTCAGGGGGGCGAAACTAAGGATTCCATGCAGTAATTAACGCCCTCACCTTTTCTCCCTGCCTGTTCCTGTTTTTTATTAGGTGTCAGTGCATAATGGGGAAGCGTCGCTCCACTCCCAGGTCTTCAAAAGGGAAACAACCAGTCCAGGAGGAGCCTCAGCTAAATAAAAGAGGGAGAAAAATCCAATCAAGAAATTCTAGAAACTCTAGCAGGAAACTATGTTTTAAGAAATTCTTCCAAGGTCCGTCGGAGCTTCGGGGATGGGAGAGAGATATTCAGACAGACCTTGAAGATATAGAAGCAGAAGAAGAGATTCTAGACTTCATATCTGATCTAGGAAACACGCGAGGCCATCTCACGTTATTCCATCAGACTATACATACCTACTGGACAGTTAAATGCCTTCTTGCGAAGGCTATGCAGAGTTTTCCCCCTGCTCGGACTCAGCTTGACTCTACAAAGTTAGAATCTCACATTATGGACATGCTACAGGATATGTAGAACCAACTTTATCATATTAAGATCACCAAATACCAGGCAGCTGACCGTATGGGCAGACTTGATGACAGGGTGGGTCGGATGGAAAAGCAGCTCCAGCAACTCCAGCAAGTGGATATGCCAGGGTCTAATGTCAAAGACCCAGCTCCTGTTTCCTCTTCTGATGGCTAGAGGTTCCTTGTTACTGATGTTTTATGAAATTTGCAATTTTGAATGTACTTATTTTCTATTACCAGAATGTAGATAGGTATGCTCTTGAAGAAATAGCCCACGAGGGCTTTAGACGGAAGAAACTTTTTCAATTTTGGTATGCTTTTCATGCACTGAGATGGCCAATAGACCTGGTTTCCTTCGGGCAGGTTGAGGCCATCAATTGAACTATAATTTTGTAACCTGCTTGCAAATATCAATAGAAAATAGAGAGGCCCTACTATATTTACAAAAAAAAAAATATTTTGATTTTAACATAATGTGATTTATTATAAATATTTAATTCTAATCATAATTTGACATATATTTACCATTATATCTCTTATCTCTCTCATATATTAATTTATTCTAATTATTTTATCTATGCATTCTTAAATTAATATTATACTTATTAATTATTAATAATGATTCATTATAAGTTTTCCTTTACCATTTGAGCTTTTTGTCCTTAAGGATAAGTAAAGCATTTCTCAAGCATTTCTCACATGTTTCGATTTATCATTTGAGTTTTATGTCCATGTGAAGCATTCACTAAAAATCATTATCATCATCATAATTTTATTTTGTTTTAATTATTTTTCTCTCATAATATTTATTTTGAGATAATTATGTCGTAGGGTGTCACTATTTGAAAACAATTTTCCTATGTGCGTCGTGTCGTAATGTGAAACCATTAGATTATATGTTAGACGATTAAAACATATTCAGTCGTTGATGAATAGGCAAAAATAGTTGCAAACATTTAGTTTATAATACAATTATGATAATTCACGAATTGTCCATTGCAGGGAGAGGCTGAAAAAAACACAGAAGTCGATTCTACTAAGAGGCAGGAAATGGCTAGGGAAGGTGTGCTCTTCGGCATGGGCAACCCTTTGTTGGACATCTCTGCGAGTTTTTTAAAAAATGAGAATTTTATGACTTGAAAACATCTGGGTTTTAGGGTTTTAGATTCTACAAATAGAGCTACAGAGTTAGGGATTTATCATTTGCCCATTTCAGTATTTAGATTGCTAAAATATGTTTGTAGTTCAAGGTTTTAGGAATGTGAAAAATGATGTCGTGGCTTTCATTGTGCTCTGGCCTTCCATAATCTTCTACACTGCATTCCTCAATGTGGGCAATTCATCCTCCTGGGAAATATGGAAATGGTGTTCTGCTCATCCCATTTCTCTCCTA